>JAWWEE010000074.1:90215925-90377720 GCA_035221455.1 Xenops minutus | reverse complement strand
TTTAAGTCCTCTCCCTGATCCGTGGGGTCCCTCCCCCTCCTTCTCCTCTTCTCCTCCTGCACTGACCTTGATGTCTGTGTTGTGATGTTGTTAACCCATGGCTGCCAATTTCTAACTGCGCAACAACTTCTTAAATATGTTTTCACGCAGGGGTGTAATTTAATTGTTCAAAAGCCGGAAGTTTTCCTCGGAGCAGGCCCTCATTGGCTTTGCTCTATAGGATGGAGGGAAACTTCCAGAGGCTTCCAACAGGAGCCAATCTTCCTCTTATTAAAAAAAAAACCTAATCAGAGAAACCCACAACAAAGACCACGATATATTTGTTGCATTTTAGGTCAGATACATAACAAACTCCTTCTTTCATGATTCTCTGACTAGATACTCTTATTTGGATGTAGGACATGGAAATGGGAATAGTAGTATGGAACCAGATCACATCAGGGTTTTTCAAGACAAAATGAAAATGTAGGGTTCTTTTTCATGTCCTTAGCTTGTTCTCCTGTTGGACAAAGAAGCAGCTTTATATTGTGCTTTCTTTCTGGGCACCTCACATGTTAAAGAGAATGTTACAGATTGTTACAGATTCTACCTAAAGTGAATGCATATGTTTCCCTCTCTTTCTTCAGGTCACTTCACAGCAATGGTTTGGAAGAACACAAAAAAGATGGGAGTCGGAAAAGCGTCTGCTAGTGATGGCTCAACGTTTGTGGTGGCTAGATATGATCCTGCTGGAAATGTTGTAAATCCAGGCTATTATGAAGAAAATGTCCTTCCTCCAAGAAAATGACTTTTTTTTTTTATTTAATGTAGTCTTATTGCTTAATGACAAGTGAACCTGGTTTTGGACCTAACAGTGTTTGAAATGAAGCCTGATACAATGAAATTTCCTGTTTGATACTGCTCTTCACTCCTCATTACAGAGGAAACAATTCTGTGTTGCTTAAATTAATATGTACATTAGGTCCTTGTTGCTTCTGAGGGGGCCTCAGTTTATTTGAGGATGAAGTATATGCAGCATTTTTGAAGGGTAAAATTTGTAAGTTTGTTCGTTTTTTTTTAATAGTTTGCATGAACTCCGTGTCAGCATGTGAGTAAGCACATGTTGGATGTCTTTTTTTTTTAACAAGCAAATTTATGGCTTTCTGTAAACTGAAGATACTGGCCTGTAATTATATGAGTTTATACTTGAGCATATCAGTTTTCCAGTACTTTTTAATAACTGTAACTTCTTTCCTCTGTCTTTGCCTCCTGTTACTGTGGAACCTTTTCTCTGCAGATGGAACATATGCAGACTTCCTCTATGAAAGGTACACGTGTAAAATGCAGTGGCATCAAACCTGTGTGTTTTGATTAAGAAGATCTCACAGAACACTAAAAGGATGCTGAAAAATGATATCCATCAAGCAAACCATAACTAATGCATGACCTGAAATCTACTAAAATTGTTTAAATCTTATTTTAGGTGCTAATATATAAAATATGTCTGAGATGAGTGTATTTCAAGTTCAAAGTCCATCTTACAGTTTACAGTATGTACCTTGTCTTATAATCAAATTGTTTACTTCCGTTACAGAAAAGTAAGGTTCTACTTTTTGATATTTATGCACAAAACAGTTTCATTGACAGTGCACTTTGGATTTTATTTCTCAGTAACTTATTTTTATTTCCTAAGGAATATCTTTCACAGGTGTCATGCTATACAGACAATAACATTCCCAAATCATCTTGTCTCCTTTAATAATGTCACAGTAGGACATATTCATATGGTCATGATTAAGATATGTTTGCTCTTTGTTCATACCACTCAAGAATAGTAATATTTCATATCTTGGATTGATGCCTTGGAAAAAAGAAGATTTAATTTCCTTAATAAGAATCCAAGGAAAAAATTCTGAGGACACTAATGAAATGTGGCTTGGGCCATTTTGGCCACATTCATATACACTCATTTAATTTGTTTGTTTGTTTGTTTTTTTCTTTTGAAATGTTTCTTTTGACTTTTGCTAAGATTCTGTATGCCTTAATTTGGTTCATGAAGAGTACCATTACAGAAAGGCTTCTTTTTGATTACACAGTTGTAATAAACTGCACCATTCTGGCTTGATTATATGTCACTGTGTTGCTGTTTGTTACAATTTTTTGCTGTGACCAAGAATTTGGCACATACCATGAACAACTGAAAAATAAATATTTTTTAATATGAACTACTCAAACCTTTGCTGATTCTTTATTGAATAATATTACAATTTTATTTACAGGATATTAACATATGACACTATTATTTTTGCAACATGGGGCAAATAAGGAAGTATTCTAATCCAGGAAAGAAAAGAGACCTTCTAAGAAAGGATAAATCAGATAGCTGATCATAAATCATCCTTTTATATGAAGATTGAGGTAACAGTTGAAGCTGAAGAGGCGTACCTCTTTCTCGAACTCCTGCTTTGTATCTCGTTTAATTTCTGCTGCTCCCTCTCGGCTGACGTGTTGTCAGTAAAGAATACCCACTCGACTCCCACTCGGTGTGTGTGTTTCAGTAACTGCAGCCTTGGGACCTTCCTCCTTTCAAACCTCAGCTGACAAGGGAGGTGGGAATGAAAACAGGACTTTCTAAAAAAAATAAAAATATAGGCTTTCTGCAACTGATGTAAAGCTAAGAGCTGATGTTAAAAAAAATAGTGGTATTAAAATACTCTTTTTTTTCCTAATGACGTGCATGCTATTGGCCTTATAATTCCTAGAATAGTTCATGTAAAACTGTATATATCCTAGTTGAGTGAGTCAAGTCAGAATCTTTCTCTGCTGCCACCTAGGTTTTATTTTAATATCAGAGAGAACTGGGGAGATAGGTAAAGAGGACAAAACAAAACAAAGCTTGTAGTTATCTTTATTTAAAATGTTAATGGCAAGTGAACTTTTGGGGATTTTTAGACAGCATTTCGAGGGGGCATCAGAGGTAATTGGACATGAAGGAAGCACAAAGCTACTCAAACAGCCTCAATGCATGCTTCATGCACTCCATGAAGAGTCCGTGCGAGTAAGTATGATTGTAACAATTAAAAAACCCCAAACTGTGAATTTAATTCTTCATTACCCAAAATTACGATATTGATACCTTCTGCAAATGAACTCTGGCTGTGCAGCAAACCATGGTGTATGTTGGAGTCCAAATGCAAAGGGAAGGGTAACGTTGCTCATGTGACTCATTCAAAAGCCATGTGATTTTTGAGAATTGTACACTGAAACTTGACTTAGCAGCCATCTGTATTGAAAGACTACCTGGGTGTATTGCTCCACTCTCTACCACATCTTGGAGAGTTGTGCAGATTGGAAGTGGCAAAGAAAAGTTATCTCCTGTCATGTTAGACCAAACCAAGATGTTCAAGAGCTTCCTCAGACAGGGTTTTACACACACAAGTCACCTTTGCTCTGGGAACAAAGTTTAGAGGAAACAGCTCTGATACCAAAGGAAAATGCCTACTTTTAGAGGCCTGCAGATGGTTTCTAAAATCTTTTTGCAGCAGCAGTAGGAGAATAAGGAGGAGGAGGAGGAGGAAGCAGAGGAGGAATTCTAGGTGGTCTGAGGTTTTGTTTCCAGTCCTCTGGTTTGAATAATAAAAAAGCACTTGGGGAAGAACTGGGACTGGTCTTTAAAAGATGCCAAAAAGGGATGTCTGCATTAAAGATTTTAATTTGCCAGTTTCTCTCCTTTATATTCCCAAAAGGACAAAACCTCTCCCTGAGGAGACTTGAGAGCGTGAGTTGACTAGAAAACTCAACAAGACCCAACAACATGCGCTCACAGCCTGGAAAGCAACTGTGTCCTGGCCTGCATCAAAAGCAGTATGGCCAGCAGGTCAAGGGAGGGGATTCTCCCACTCGACTCAAGTGATACCCACCCTGGAGTACTGAATCCAGTCCTGTGGCCACCAGCGTAAGAATAGGGACCTGTCGTAGTGAGTCCAGGGGGGACCACGAATATGATCAGAGGGCTGCAACACCTCCAAGAGGCAGGCTGAGCGAGCTGGGGTTGTTTAGCCTGGAGAAGAGAAGGCTCCTGGGAGACTAAGTAGCAGCCTTCTACAAGAGATCCCGAGAGGGACTGCAAGGGCCTGTAGTGATAGGGATAATGGCTTAAAACTGACAGATGGTGGGCTTAGGTTAGACATCAGGAGGAGATTGTTCATTGTGAGAGCAGTGAGGAGGCGCTGGAACAGGTTGTCCTGTCCAGACAAGCTGCAGATGCCCCATCCCGGGAAGTGTTCAGAGCCAGGCTGGCTCTAGCTTTGAGCAACCTGGTCTAGTGGAATGTGTTTAGGGGGGTTTGGAACCAGGTAAGCTTTAAGGTCCCTTGCATCCCCAACCTTTCCGTCAAACACCCGCTCGTTTAGCGCTGAGTTGGCGGGTTTGACCCGTCCTGCCCGGTGGCTGCGGGGGTGCCCGCCTGCCCGCCCCGCTCCCGCCGGCAGGGGGCAGCCGCGCCCCGCCGCTCCCGCCGGGAACGCCGTTTGGAAGCGAATCCTCCCCCGAGCCCGGCCAGGGACGGGGCGAGGGGAAGCCATGGGAACAGGCAGTGCGGCTTGTGTTCTGCCCCTTTATTTTAGGTGAGCCCCCAGCTGTGGCTCGGGGGCTGCTGCTCCGGCCGCACCTGCGTCCAAAACTGAGGTTAAGCTTCAATAACAGGGAAAAAAAAGGTAATAACACGGAAATTCGTGACAGAGAAAGTTGGTTTATTGGAGCGTCCCGGCTTGACACAGTTGCCGGTGTTGTTTCGTGGTCCTGGCTCTAGCTGAGCGCCCTCTCTGGCCCTGGGCACGGGGAGATGAAGGTGCTGGTACCTGTGCATGTGCTGGTGGGGGTCTGTCAGTGTGCTGGGAGCGCAAGGACACAGAGGAGGAGCTCTGTGTGCACAGCTCCGGAGGGAACCGCTTCCCCCTGTTGGCAGGACCAGGGCCTGGAACGCTGTGTCTGAGTGGCTTGGCTGGATCTGTGGTGCTTCCTCCCACCTGAGGGAAAGCAGTGTCCTGCCCGGCCGCACAGGGCATGTAGATGGCTTTCCCACTCCTTCTGCTTCCCCTTTCTGCTTTCCCCACCATTTACTTAGGCTTTGTGCAAAATGGAGAAGAAATACCCTGCAACACTGAGCTGGCTGTTGGTGGGGTATTGCCAAGAAGGGGTTCATTTGCCTTATGGCAGGGGCAAACCCTGCATAGAATGACCTACCCTGTATGTTCCACAGCACAAACAGCTTGCAGTGCCTCGCTTTCTGTCCATGTTGTGCACAGGCTGAGTCCCTCTTAGAAGCCTCAGTACAAAAACTATGTCAGTGTAAGAAGCATGAGAGGATTTCCCCCTTCTTTTTATCACAGATGCATTACCAAGTGCCTCAGTCCAGACCAAGTTACATTGTGGAAAATGTGTTGAGTCACCATCCCTAGAGATATTTAAAAGAGGTGTAGATGTAGCTTTTAGGGATGTGGTTTATTTGTGGACTAGGCAATGCTGGGCTAATGGCTGGACTCAGTAGTCTTAAAGATCATTTCCAACCTAAAAAATACTATAAATCTATGTTTCCATGAATTGTTTCTCCAACAAGCATGTTATTTCTCTCCTATATTTGATAATTAGTGATATATTCTGTCCCTTTTGGCTGCTTGCCCACTTCCCTTGGCAAGTGCAGAGCTTACGTGTAAAGCTCAAATAGTCTTATTCAATTATTTTGGTTTATGTTCTCTGCCTTTCTTAGCTGGGGATTGCCAGTGAACACAGTGCCTTCAGGCTGTAATTTCCTGTTGCATATTTTCTGAAGCCATGTGAGGGATTGTTCTTGATGAGCTTTCCAGGAGCCTGCTGCAATTGTACTTGTCTCATTATCAGCCAGATATAGCCTTCAGCTTCTTGCCACCCTTTTTCTCTTGCCATTCAGGATTGTTTTATTTTCCCCTCCTGGGATTTGAATGCTAATATGGATCATGGATTCTCTGATGGTAGGTTTCTGGGCTAGCACAGAAAAAAAGCAGGAAGAGAAAGCTCTGAGCACTAAGGATGCTTCATAAAGGATTTCTATGGTGCTTATATCCTAGACCAGGGCTTACCAAACAATAGTCCAGGAGACAGCTGTGAGTGTTCATGAGAGTGTATCACCTTATGCTACTCTTTATAGTCTGATGGACAGAAGTTGTTGTGAAATTCCTAGAGCTGAAGGTGGCAGGTGGCCCAAAGAATAAGGGAAGATTGAGGAAAACATCAGCAGGACTGCAAAGGATCATTCAGTGCATGTCCAGTTCATGCAGTGGAGCAGACTGAGGTGATGCTTCAGGTGTACCTGACCTGAGTAGAGAATTCTTAGGGCCAGAAAGAGCATTCAGCAACGTAGAGTTGATTTTGGCAGACTTGTGTACCAACACGCCCTGCCTACCACACAGTCAGCTGAAAGGTACATCATTTCAAGGAACATGATTGTAATTTCTGGAGGCTGCCTCTTACCTGACTAAAACAGTGTTCACTGCCATGTACACAGGTGTGTTTCTTTATGACCTTTCTTCTAAGCTCAGCTTCTTATTCTCCCACTCTCCTGGGTGCAGTGTTTCAGGTGTTTGTGGGGCTGTGCTCCAGCCTGTAGAAGCCTTACTAGGAAGAGTCAGCCTAAAGATGATGCTTTCCTTCTTTACTGAGGACTTGTTTAGAAAAAGGCAATTTATGACTGTGTTTGTGGAGTTGGGTATCTATCTGAAAGCTGATGTTGGAACCTTTTCCTGGTTTTAAGCAGTGTAAATGGCCTGGAATGGTCTGTAAGAGCTTTGAAATACCCTCTTGTGACTGCTGAGAGATTTCCTCCCTGATAGTTCAATAGGCACTGTGGCACCATCAGAGTCTGCAGTCACTCTGGGTAAGGGTAAGTGTTGTCATGAATTCCCACAAGCACCATGGTCTCCTGGATGCTCTGAGGGAGGCTATGATATTCAGAGCTTTGAAAGACCAGAGGCAGGTTGAAAGCTCATCATTCTTTTCCTCAGCCATTGAAACTGCAAGCTTTGTGCTGTTCCAAAACATAGTTTAATATTGCTGTGCCTTTACAAGGTAGAACATGGTCTGCTCGCCAGCATGTACTTTTCACAAAGAAACTCTGACCCTCTCCTCTTTTATATAATAGGATTTGAATAGCAGATCTGAATATTTGTGTTTATGTATAAAATCTTCCATGCGTTTATGAAGGATGTGACCAAAAGCTTTAGAAAAAGAAGAAAAAAATAAATAACTTCTCTCTCTCTCTCTTTGTCTTGTAAACTTCTATAGAATTGATTTCAAGAAAAACTCAGTGTTTGTTTCTGCCCTATTATAACTGCTGTTTTAGTGTGTCATTGTAAGCAGCGAAATGTATTATATATGTTAGGAATTGTTTCTCTGTGCCCACCACCATAGCTGAGGAGTTAAAATTGCTAATGATCTTCCCAGCGGCCTAGCTATTTTTCATCTGCTCACTGAGGCCATTAATCAACATATCCAGGATCACTTGAGCAACATTTACTAGCAATTAACCTATGGGTATGGGAATTTTTTTTCCCTATTACATTTGTATTCTAGTCTGCACATCAAATAAAAGATGTATCCTAACACTGATTTTGCTAATTGGAAAGGCTAGAAAACAAAAGTTCTCAGACCTGCATGAACCAGCTTAATATGAGGAAAGAGGGCATTCAGTATGCTGTGAAATACTGTTGCATTCAATCCTTTCCCAGACTGTTGAACATTAACTCACCTCTTGCTTTCCACTTGCTCTTCCTAACATTATATAGATGATAGAACAGACATTGGAGCTGTGTTGCAGTTAGTTCCTACATATTTTAAAAGACATATTGAAACACTGCCCTGGGAAGAAAGGGGATTATGTATGTGTTCTTCTGACCTTTACACTGTCCCACTGTTTCTCTATTCTTGTTCCTCAAGCACTCAGTACTGGTATCACCTCACTTTTCACTAGAAAGATGCAGGACCAAAATATTTCTAGTGTTACTTCAGTGGTGTCAGCAAAGTTGCACCTAGAGAAATCTGCACCCCTAACATATTCTACTATCTACCAAATTTATTTGACTGGAAAGTGTTATGGTGTGGCTTTGTAGAGTTTCTTTATGTCACAGAAGAAAGAAAACAGGAAAGTTAGTGAGAAATCAAAGAAACAGTCTGCCTCCAAAGTTATGGCAGGGGACTGTCCTAGTTTGCTGGACTTTGAAAGATGGCAAATTAAAGATGTCCAAAAGAACAACATCACCATAAGGAGAGCTGGTGGAGTATTCCAGGTGTATTGATATGAGTACAGAGAACTGGTATCACCCATCCTAGCACCTGCTGGCAGTTCTATGTGGAGATGGTCCAGAAGCCTTAATGTTGCCTAAAGCTAAAGGGATGTCAAGTTCTGTAACTGTAAACAGAAACAGCTTAGATAAAGTAGCACATGCACCAATGGACACTTTGCACCAGCACACCCACTGCTGTTACCCTTAGTGAGCAAAGAAGGGAGACTTCTCCCTGGAAAGGAGTCTTTTTCATGGTTGTATCCTTCTGCTCACTGTGTTTCAGAAGTGCAAGAGGAAATAGAGCAGTCCTCTAGCACTGCTGGTGGTAGCTTTGGATCCCAGAAGCAGAGGAAGGGCTAGTAAAAGAAATTAGTCACCTGTTTTCATCACTAATATTTACTTTTTCGTTAACAGTAAAGAACAGGGGATAATAATAAACTTGTTACTAAAATATCCACAGTGGAATTGCTTTATTTTCTTGTAAACCCAAAGTGTCATGTTTGCTGTTCATTTTCCTCCACCCCAGACCCTGCTAGGAATGTGTTCATGCTCTGTCTGAGGTTAGACTGAAATTCAGCATCACCAATTTTTGCAGCATTTGTCATTCAGCCATGCAACTCTAATACGCAGGACTGTAAGAGAAGCCTAATTATAGTGATTGTCTTGGCCCTTATTTATGTCAGAGACAATGCCAGTTTCTAGCCCACATCTTGTGGGGGAAGGAGGCTTCAACAGGTGACACGAAAGCAAACAAAAAAAGATGCCTCCAAACACATTTAACATAACTCTCTTGCTTTCATTTGGAGTATGACTCATGAATTTTAAATGATTAGTAGAGCCTCAACTTCAATCCGCACTCAAAATAGACCTGTTAGCTCTGACAAGAGAGAAGGATTTACCGAGCATGGTGGCCCTTCTCATCTGCACTGGAGTGGAAGAGAAGGCAAAAAGTGGACAGGCCCCACATATGAAAAAAGGACAGTTTGGTTCCCCTGTTACATTTGCTGAGCTTATTTAGTATCTTCAGCTCTGGCAAATGTGAGATTTTGGATGGAGGGGCAGACCTTTCCAAGAGAGCAGTACAAGCTGAGTTAAAAAAACAGAAGCTGACACCAGGTCTGAGTGTAATTCAACCTAATTAAAATTAAGAGTGGTTGGAAATGTGTTGGGTTATATTCTGCAGGCAACGAAAGGCTGTTTTCCTAAAAATGCTCTCTTGATGATTTGCCCAATTTATATTCTTGTCTTTTCATTTATTAGTTACCTAAACCTTATAAAGCAGAGCTTTCTCCATCCTCATGAGGCAGGTATGTATACAAATGGCAGGTACTGATGAAATGTTTACTGAAAAGATTAGCTTGTCAATGAGGCAAAGGATGGATATTGATCCCCCTTCTATGTTTGTCAACCTGTAACCTGTTTAAGAAATGGCCTACAGCAATGAAATCCAATCAAGCACTGTCTGCAGCTTCAGTTTTCTTGTAATATAGGGAGGGGATTCAATCACAATAAAGGAAATGAACCACTTATCATATAAATGAGGGTAAGGCAATTAACAGGTTACAGGTTTTAAGTGAGGAGAGTTCTGTCTGCAATGCAGGATTAAGCAATGGCTATTCTATACACCTGAGCTTTTCTGTGGTCTTTCTATAGGGAGAGGTTGTTATGTGGCAAAATATGTTGCAATGCTGAGTTCACAGATTTAACAGAACCGAGCAAACTGTGTGCCTGCCCGACCTAAACCCTGCTTGATAATTTTGTAATGGAAATGTTTTCAAAGAGGTGGCCAAAACACTCTTCTAAGTAATTAATACCAGTTGTCAGTGCAAAGGCCACCGAAAAAGAATTTTTCAGTTTTATGAGATGTGAGAGATAATTTTTTTATTTTATTCAACATCAGAAGAAAATTGAGCCTTTCCTAATATGATCCTCCTACCCCTACCTCCCACCAGTAATGTGTCTCACGTCCAAGTTGTGTTTAAGACAGGTGCTGCAACCAGTAATGTGTCTCACGTCCAAGTTGTGTTTAAGACAGGTGCTGCAACCACTAGGCAGATACAATCTTCAACTGCTTGTCCTTTTTTTTTTATTCGCTTGAATGAGTAAGAGGGCAACATGATTTAGAGATAGGCTGAGTGGATCCTCTCTCCCCTCCAGTAGAGTAGATACCATGTATGACACCCAATTTGCAGGTTCAGATCCCTGCCCTGAAACCGAGAAAACAGCAGCTGATATCAAAGCATTTACCATTCGAGATGAGTGTTCAATCCATTTGGATTCTTAGGTATGAATTTCCCTCTCCAGAGATACAATCCCAGACCTTTTCAGGAAAAGATGAGATCAAGTAATTTTTCTATTAAAGGTTTAGGTCTTAGTACTTGTGGTGAGTTGACTTTGGCTGGATATCAGGTGTCCACCAAACTGCTCTCTCACTCCTCCTCCTCAGCAAGACAAGGGGAGGAAATAGGACAAAAAGATCATGGGTCAAGCTAAGGACATGGAGAGATTATTCACCAGCTACTCTCACTGTCAAAACAGAATTGAGGAAGTGAATTTATTACCATTTAATAGTAGAGAAGGATAGTGAGAAGAAAAGACAAAAGACAAAACTCAAAACACCTTTTTCCTGTCTCCACCTTACCTTCCACTCTCAGTTTCACTCCCAAGTCCTGTATCCGCCCTGTCCAAGCAGTACAGGGGATGGAGGCTGCGATCAGTCCGTAACATTTCATCTCTGTCACTCCTTCCTCTTCATGCTGTCCACCTGCTCCAGCCTGAAGGCCCTTCCCACAGGCTGCAGTTTTTCAGGAACAGCTCCAGCGTGGGTCTTTTCCACAGGCCACAGTCCTGAAGGCTCATACTACTCCAGTGGGTCCACTGTGGGGTCACAAATCCTGTCAACAAACCTGCTCCAGCATGAGCTCTTCTCCCCACAGGGCCACTGGCCCTGCCAGGACCCTGCTCCAGCAAAAGATTCACGTGAGGTCACAGCCTCTCTGTGCACCCTCCAGCTCTGGCATGGGGACCTTCACAGGCTGCAGGTGGATTTTCTCCACCGTGGACTTCCATGGACTGCAGGGGGACAGTGTGACTTACCTTGGTCTACACCATAGGCTACAGGAGAATCTCTGCTCTAGCACCTGTAGCACCTCCTGCCCCTCCTTCTTCACTGAACATGGTATCTGCAGAGATGCTTCTCTCATATATCCTCACTGCCCTCTCACAGACACTGTCCAGTGTTTTGCTATACTTTCTTAAATATGTTATCACAGAGGCACCACTGGCTTTGCTGATGGGCTCAGCTTTGCCCAACATAGGTTCCATCTTGGAGCTGACTGGAATGAGGGCTGCTTCTGGTGCCTTCTCACAGAAGCCACCAGAACCTTGACATTTAAATCAAATACAATACTTCAGTGTTTTCCAGATAAAAAAGTGTGTCATTGCAAGCATCTGAGAAGTGCTTAATCTAGAGAAAGCTTTCTTTTTAATCTTGTATCTCCCGTGATTTTCTTTTTTTTCCTTTTTTAAATCATATTTCTCCCAAGGCCTCTATTGCTTCAAATGTGCACTGAAATAGACTTCATTAGATAAGCAGCCTTTAAGGAGGAGATCAGTGGAAGATTAAATAGCATGGCAGTCAGTAAATTGTGAGAATTCAGTGAACTCATCGACTGGACAGTCAGTGAATTCACTGAATGGATACTGGATAGTGTAGACATTGAAATACTCAGGATAGAATCAAACCCATTAAGGTTCGTATGGCATTATCTTGCTGTGCAGATACCTTGCTGGTACCAGTACCATCTGGTCTGGCATTCCCAGGTGGAGGTGTCTGCCACTCATTTGTAAAACAGAGGAGAAACCTACATCTGGTTCCTTCTCTTCTCCCGATATCACATTCCCCAGAGACTTACTGTCTGCTTTGTTAATGATTAAGAGCTAACTACAGAAGGGCACGTATCAAGTATGGACATATTATATTGTGTCAGAATTGAGGAGGAAGCCTCAGGCTTGTGTCCCATGTGCCTCTCTCCGGTATTAATCTTCTCAGTACTTGAAATATTTTTCACCAATACATAACCTCACTTATTACTTCCTGCCATTAAGTGCAACAAATACTCAGACACTCTTCTGGAACATTTCCAAATGAAATCTCAGAGTCATTACATTAACCTTTTCCATTATAGAGCAGAAGGAAATTAGCTATTGGCACACACAGAAATACTTAGAAAGTGGTACGATATTTCATATAATTGTATTTTTATACTTTCCAACAATGCAAAGAGTTAAACAAAAGCATTAAAAATCCTGCATGCTTCATTAAAATCTCTCAATTTCTCTATTTTCAGCAAAATAAGCCATCAGTGTTAGATTCTATAATTGACACCATTGCTTAGGGAACAAACCTATGAATCTTATTAGAGACAAATTCATTACTTTAAGTCCACCCTTAGGATGCAGAGCTCATAAAAGAAACCTCTGGAGGGTTCAGCTTAGGGGATGAGATGATTTCAGGCTGCAAATCTACAGATTTGCTGTAATTAACCTGAACTAATTATTGTCAGGCGATGGGTCAGACATCCTGGATAAAAGCCCCTGACTGGTTTTGTGGTCTACTGGGTTTTCAGCAAGAGAGCTGCTTGTTAAACAAAGAAAAAGCACTGAAAGCACAGCCCTATATATTCTTAAAGTAAAATAAATCTTTCCACTGGGAGAGAATAGCGGAGTCTATTTAAAATGCACAGTCAATTGGCACACTGAAATATATCAATGTTTAATACTTCTGCTAGCTAGCTCGCTGCAGGCAACAATCAGTAGCAATGGTCAAAAACATCTCCTGGGTGGGCTATGCTGGTCTCCCTCCATATGAAGCAAATGACTGCCTGCCTGCTTTTGCAAATATCACAAGAAGGGATCTATTTAAACAATTCTTCGTGCACTGCAGGTACATGTTATAGTCCTGCAATGGATGCTGCCCTGTCACTATTCACATTACTCTGTTAAAACTATTCTGCTGCTTACAAGGGATAAGGCAGATACACAGGTGCACCTACAGAAGCTTCTATGGCTCACATAGGGCAGAAGGAGTAAGCTAGCCTGTACAAGATATACTGATAACCCTGTAATTACACAGATTTCATTATCACAGCTTCAAAAATCAGTGACTATTTTTACCAGTAGCAGAAGAACTGTTTAGTTTAATTGTTTCAAACACAAAGTTTTGTATGAATTTAAATTTATAAATTCTGTTGAAACCAGTGGCCATGATGTGAAAATGTTCTAAGGTACCTCTGTCCTTTGAACTTTTCAAGACTTGTCTGGGCAACATTGACATGATGTAGTGTGGGCGATAGTTTCATCTTGAGTGAGTGGGAGATGACCTCTGGAAGTCCCTTCTGGCCAGCGATTCTATGACCCAGTGTGGTTAAGAGGCAGTTACAAGGCAAATTATGTGCTCAGGTGCTGCCTTTAACCTCTCAGGAGATGCTTATGGCTGCCCCTTGCTAAGGAGTTCTTTTCCCTTCAGTCCAGAGGCTCACTGCCATTGCATTTTCTCTCATAAATATACATCCCACCTTCCCTTTCATCTCTATTAATCTTTATTCTGCTGGTGTTTCTTGGCAGGTGCTCATATTTTTTTACTGTATGCTTCACTGATATTGGGCAGTTTGTTTTCCATTTCCTCTGTGTTCATCTGATACTGTGGAACCGAGTTTCTAACAGAGGACTCTGAACAAGAGAAGCCTGTGTATAAGTGCAGCACAGCTAAGGCTGATTTTGGCAATGATCACCTACAGGTCCTGGAATACACCAGTGAGGGAGCAGAGGATCGAGCAGTGGGGATGGACAGTGGGTCTTGTCATGTGAGTGACTCAAAATACCTTTAGTGACACTTAGAGTCACTAGAATGTAATTTAAATGACTTTAAATGTTGAGCCTCTGTGACTCCCTAGGGAAAAAGGGTCTATATCAGTGCCACCTAATAAATCCCAGGTCCCTCCTCTGCTGCATGGTTGTGGAGTTTCTTCATGTTCCTCCTGCACTCAGTTGCTGCCAGATAAAATTTTCTGCCTCACAGGGGTACTGTGAGTGTAAAGTAGGCTCACATCTGCTAACCTAATGAGGTTCATCGAGCTACAGAGGTCTTGAACTTGAGAGAAATTGTGACTAGACCTTGGACTTTTTTTTTTTTTTTAATCTTCTATGTATTATACTGATGGGTTTGTTGTTGGTTTTCACTAGTCATATTTCATTATCTGTTTTCCATCATTAACAGTCTCCCTACTGGTATAAAGACATTCCCTAGTAAGCAGAGGATTAAAAATTACTGGTAAAAATAGCTAGAAATCTGAACAGTTGAACTAAATGAAAGTATGAAAGGAACTCATACTGAGCATCACACTAGTTTTAAGCGGAGGCAGCACATGTAGTTCTAGGTGAACAAAACCTTGTCATCAAAATTCAGAAATTATGCATTACCTGAAACTTAGATTTTAAAATGCATAAGTAGCAGGATTTAAATCCTACTAACATTCTGCAGGAGGAAATTCTTGAAGTATATCAAATTCCTGAGCTTTGTGTTTTGTGAGGACATCCTGCAAACTGAGATCATTAAAATATCCTCTCTCAAGTATTATGAAGATATGCGAGTGTTGTTTTTTGGGGGTTTTTTTGCTAACCTACTTCTCTAACTTTAATGCTTTCAATTTGCTACAAAATGTACAAAACTTTCCTATATTTCACTTGCTCAGATCTGCACAAGCAGTGAAGTGCATGTGTCTACACGGTGTAGGCAGAGGTCCCTCTGTGTGACCTGGAAGACAAGGGGCTCTGGCTTCAGAGTTCTCACTTCTGGGGCTGGCATGGGCTGGATGTTGTGAAGTACTTTGTTGGATTGGTCTGTTTGAGCTTCTAAGTATCAATATTTAGTACGAGTTTATATTTTACTTCTGTACACTTATTTAACCCTCTGACCTGGTAAATATTACGCACAGTTTTTTATGTATTGTTTCCATTTCCTGATTTCAGATTCCTTCTAATAACATTGTTTGGAAAGCAGGAAGAGCGATGCCAGATAAAAAGTGCCCTTATGCCATCGTTCCACCCAGGTCTTCTGCTGACCTAGCTGTACTTTGGTCTTACTGAAGCATGGGCTTTTTGATCTTGATATATACAACACCTTCTTCAATGTTAACAAGCTTGCCTACTGTTGATTGTGCCCCTGTTTACAAATAAAACCTGGTCCTATAGAGCTTGTTTTGCTGTGTCATTGGGTCCTTTTCCACTTGCACATGGTTCATGTCCTCTTACTCCTTCTGATACAAACTCCTACAACAGGAGGAAAGTCTTCAGAACCCTCACTTCACTGCCCTGATTAGCTGTGACTGGTGTTTCAGGTGTGGCTTCATCTGATATCAAAAGTGACAGCAGAACTGAATTACCCTGTCATCCCAGATAGAATGTGAACATGGGATGAAGAAGTCCAGCTCCTTTCACATGCATATATTTGTATAACAAAGTGAGAAGAAAAAGAAGAAATTTTGATGATAGTACAGCAGGAGCTGTTATTTTTTTCATTCTTCTGTCCTGCAGACAGCACAGCACCTATCACCTCTGGCTACCCTAGGCTACAATAGGCAGTATCACCAGTCCTGGAGTGTAGTAGAAGTGACAGCAGATAATATTTGCAATTCTGCTATGTGGGAGAAGAGCAAGCAAATCTTTCCTTGTTGACTTGGATCAGTATAGGATTGTGCTGGTTTTTTCTGGGATAGAGTCCATTTTCTTCACAGTAGCTGGTATGGGACTGTATTCTGGAGTTGTGCTGGAAACTGTGTGGGTAACGCAGGGATGTTTTCATTAGTGCACAATCAAGACCTTTTCTGCTCCTCACCCCAACAGCAAGGAGACTGGAGGTGCACAAGGAGTTGAGAGGGGACACAGACAGGACAGCTGACCCCAACTGACTCAAGGGATATTCCATACAATATGGCATCATGCTCAGTATACTGAGCTGGAGAAAGAAGTGGGTTACACTTGGAGTGACAGCCTTTGTCTTCAAGGCACCATTCAGCATGAAGGAGCCCTGCTTTCCTGGGGATGGCTGAATACCTACCTGTCCATGGGAAGGGCTGAATGAATTCCTTCTTTTGCTTTGCTTGTGTGTGTGGCTTTTGCTTTCCTTATTAACTGGTCTTTATCACAACCCATGAGTTTTTTTCTGGTTTGCTCTTCCAATTTTGTCCTCCCATTCCACGAGGAGGAAGTGAGGCTTGTGATGCTGAGTTTAAATCATGACAAGGACCCTTTGCGAACTGGTTTCCCTAATCAGCATCAGATTATAGCAACAGCATTGCAAGCCTGGTCTGTGCTTGTTTATAACAGATACTACAAATAAAAACTAGTTACCAGTGAATGGAAAATCCTAAGTGCATCAGGAAAAGCTGCAGTTATCGTGCATCACCACTATATGCCACTACAGACTAATTACTCTAGTGGATCCCAGAGAGGAGGCACTGCTACAGCAGACCCTCAAGAAACACTTAGTTAATATTAAATTGTAAACCTCTTACCTTTAGATGTTCTTAGTGTTATTAATCTCATGGTTTCCAAGTTAGCAGCTTAAAAACAGATTATCTGAAGATCACAATGCCATTAACCTCTTTGTGTGTATATCGTTTTTAAGCACGGGAGCCAACAGGAGTAAAAATAATAATAAATTTATATTTTCAGTGTCTTTCTGTTTAAGAATATTCCATGTATAATTTAAAATTCATCAGGAAAGCACCAGCCACGGAACATATTATTTTCATAATCTATTTATGCTAAATACAAAATAAATATAAATAATCAGAAATGAATTAACTTATCCACTGTCCTTTGTAAGTTCTCTATTGGACTGATACAAAATTACCGTAAGATTTATATCCTTGCACCAAAAGGAATAAATAAAATGTACTACTGAAGAATTATTGGGTTTATATCTTGAAATAGATTTCTAGAGTTAATTTACATCCTAATAAAATTTTTGTTGGAAACTCGCTAGTGGTTTTGTAAAAAAAAAAAACAAACAAAAAAACCCCACCAAACAAACAAACAAGAAAACCCAACTTTGCAACACAAACTGCCAGGCCAAAGTAAAAATTAACATCATGATGACAGAACGTAGAACTTCTTAAACATTTGTGTATAAATGCTTAAGATTGTAAGTGCATAAATTAGCACTTAGATGCTTTTTGAATCACATTCCAAATTAGGTCTCCATTCCTATTGCTTTTTCCTACAGATTGAAATCTGAAATAGTATTTTCCTTTTTAATCTCTTCAAGTTTTGGATCATTCTAATTCATTGTTTCTGGTTATCAACAGATTTAAGCAACTTCTTGTTTCTGTCTCTTTAAACATCTGTTCTTCTGCTTTCTTCAGTTTTTCTTCTGTCTGCAGTTTAAAGTAATATTTGCTCTAGAAAAATCCCTGTAAGATTGGTGAGAGAGGGAAAATGTCCAGGGCAAGGAGTCCCAATGAGTAATTATAGAAATTATTGACAAAATAAAGTATACCTAGAATTTTTAGTACCTCTTAAAGAAATTGTAGGGCATTCTCTTTCATCTCAGGGTCAAAAGCTAAGCAACCTGGGATTGTAGTCTCACCAAGAACTGGAATGTTTAAATTCAAAACTTCACAACAAATTACTCTTTTACAGACCACATCATCACCCATTCCAGGGAAATTACAGACCCTCTCAGACTGCATCCTATCCATTCCCTGGTCAGTGAGGAAGATGGGTCGTGCAACTCATAGAGTGTGTTTCCTTTTATTGCTGGGATGCATTTTTGAGCAACACAGAGATATCTTTCTTTTGCTTATGCAAAAAAGCTGTATTGAAGTTACCAATTTACAAAATGGATTATTATAAAAAGCATCATTAAAGACGGGCATTGTGACCCATGACTGCTACCAGCAGACTGGATCCAACCCAAATATTTAGATCTAGATGTGACTTCAGTCATCTACTGCATTAGGTCTGTTCAATGATTAGTAACTGCTTTTGTGTTTGACATCACAACTTACACTTCTGTAACAGCTCCTTTTTCTTGCTGAATTGTGATATTTGAGCTCTGGAAGGGGTTATTCCAATCCCATAAGTGAATGAATCCCTTGCACAAGAGTTATCCTCTTAAAATAATTATTGGATAAAATGGAAGTGTAATCATTAGTCCTGTAATGGCGCTAGTGAAAGGAAACCTAAATTAAGTCATATTGGATCTCTGAAACATTAGATTAGGAAAATCAGGCATCTTATTTTCCTTTAAAGACTGAAATCTATAGTAGTACTAAAACAGTGTAGTGCTTGATGTGAGAGGAAAATAACTATCAGTTGTGAAATATCTTTGGACTGTTTAGTAACATTACCATTCATAGCCACGGAATACATTATATTTTATTGTAAACTTTGTTCCTTAGAGAAGTATAAATCTTGAAAATGTGTCAATACTTGGCAAAGTAAGCAGTCTCAGGAGGCAAAAAATGTTTAAGACCATCTATCAAGTATAAGAAGTTGATAGCAATTAAAATCAGGGCTGTTTATGTATAAACATAAATTGCAGGGGTAGATTAAAGCTGCCCAGTAAAAATCAGGACTGGGTGGAAATTCCAATTGCAAAAGACTGCAAAATGCAACATCTGAATTTTAAGGATGTTTTTTGTAGCATACACCTATTCTTTTTTCTTTAGGGGCAATATTTTCTATGACACTTTATTACATTAAGGGAAATCTATTTATTTATTTTCACATCCGAGTATTCTTTAAAAAACACCACAAGCAACAAAAAACAAAAGCCACTGAACAATGGGTAAAAATGTGATATCTTAGATAAAATATTGCCTATCTTAGGTGAGGACTAAACCAGATTATATTTCAATGCTCACTTTCCCTCCAAAGTGATACAGAGAAGGATGGGGAACTATTTAATTACTGTAATCATTATGATGATTTTTTTATAAGGGTATGTACTTCCAACCTTTTTTATTATTGTGTGTTTAAAAGGAATTATTAATTTTGTCTCTTTATTATGTGAAGTCCTAAGAAAATAGACCATTGTGGGCAGCTGGCACAATTTTACTGCTTTTCGAAACAGTTAAAACACTCAAAACTCCAGTGGAATGGAAGCCCACAGGAAGGGTATCGGAGTGTCTTCCTCTCCAGAAGAGGAAAGGGGCTAACCTGTGTAATCCAGCTACTGGGGACCTCGTTCCTGGTTTGAAAGGAATGTGTTGGTCTTGTTTCAGGTAAACTGTCAGATCTTCTGAGCTGTGGAGCTCTGCCTTGACTCATCCTTGCACTGCGTCCAGCAGACACATAGAGTCCAAGAGGCTGTCTCCTTCCTTAAACATGGGGAGCTGTGAAGAAGACACCAGCTTCAAATGTGACAGTCCTGAAGAAGCTTGAAGTGGAGGGGTACTCTGCCCACCAAGGGTTTTGCTGCAGCAGGCAACGAGGAGAGGCCTCCCAGTCATGCCATGGACATGGAACAGTGCCAGGCTGCTGGGTGGAAGGGAGACACTGGCTACAAAAAGTGAGACTGAATGCTGTTAAACAGAGCATAATGTGCAATGTTTATTTGAAATTAATGATGTCTGCATGCCTTCAAACTGCATTTTAATATTTAAATTGCTGCAAAAGTAAATTATTAAAATAAAGTGTCCATGAATTATCACCCCCGATCTCCCAAGTTACAGTGCTAGAAAATGAGAGGGAAGGAGTGCCTAGGTCAGCTAAGTAAAGGAAAGACTCTCCTCATTTTGAATCTATTCCACTCTAAGAGGACCTTTCACTTCTGTTCAGCTGTGGAAAAGTTATCTCAGGGGGGTCTTAAAATGGGATCCAAATGAGAAACTGATATATAACTGAGAGATTTTGGTGTTCCAAGCACCAAATGGGAATGGAGGGAATGGAATGAATCCACCCACATGAGTGGATTGATTCTGCATTAGCCAGGGAAGAAACACCCATGTCAGGAGCTTCCTCTCATCTTCCTTACTTCCAGAGGAAGATCAGTCCAGCAACTCTTTCTACATCTGCTCCAGAATGGTGAAAGAGAAGAGAGCCTTGTTAAGTGCTCCCTGGTTTCTAAAGGAAAAGAGAGTTTAAACTTCCTCCCAGAGTCACAGGGCTCCTGCTGCATGCACACGCTGTGAAGAAACCATAACACAGGTAAGAGGGTGAGGCAGCATTTCATTGCAAATAGCTGCTAGACCTTGGATCTCTCCCCTCCTTTGTTGGAAGAATCCTCGTACAAGGGAGTAGTCTTGATTCTTTCACTTCCAGAAGCAGGGCTACTGATAGGTCCCTTAGTAACACAAAGGGTAAAGGGAAGCCCTGGGAAATAGCAAAAGTATTCTTGTATTTTTAAACTTAGGCTTTGTCTTACACTCTTTCCACCAGGAATCTGTGAGAATGTCATAGAACAAGACTTGAACAAATCAATAGAGGAAACAACATCTGAACCACAATGCAGGAATTTATTTTCTCCTTGTGCATTAAATTACCCAATTAATGTTTCCTGTTGCCTTAGCCTGTTCTAATAAGGCTTGACTGTCTCTTATCAGCCCCTAATCTTCTAAATGATGAGCGAGAACTGCAGCTGGATTTACAAGAGCCTTTGGGGCACAATACCAAACTCCCAGAGTGCCAAAGATCCATCCTTGGAATTATGCTTATTAGAGTTTCTAATTCATTATCATTTACTTAAAACAGATACCCACTAATCAGATCAGATTGACTTTATTATTTATTATTTATTAAGTACTATTAAAAGAGATAGACTGGACAACCAGTCTCTGTGTATAAATCTTTCGTCAAAAAGAAGCTTTTTTTCTTGCATGAAAATGTCATTTTATATATCAATACTCTTTTGAGTTAACTGAGTTTGCCTCCTTTGTGGGCTTATTTTTCTTGAAAGGGTAATGTGTATTTTAAAATGTTTTGGGGTAAGAAAAACATTTTCCAGAGTAACTGAAAGTGATTTTTATAGGCTGAGTGTACGAGTAAACAAATTAGAATAAAATGTTGGTTAATGAGTAACTAACAGAGATAAATTATTTTTAATAGACAATGACAGTGACTTCAGAATAATAAATACTTTCCTGTTGTATTATAAAATATAAATAAATCTATTTTACTAAGAGAGACTTCTTATGAACTGTGAGGCCAGTCAGGGAAGGAACAGACTCATTTAGATAAAATGCTAGATTGCCTACATAGTGTCCTGTCAGACAACTATCGACCCCATCCCATGGGAGAAATTGATTTCTGTGCAGAGAGCTCTGTGCTTTCTGCAGTGTCTTGTGCCAGTGCTATTGCTCTGGTAATCACACACTGCTGCCTCTTTTCCTTTCTCTTTCTGTGTATTTGTTATGGAAAGATTGATTGAGAGACATAAGGGATTCAAATTGCCATATTTGTTGCTGTTTGACCTTTTCAATTATATTCTGTTAAATATGTAAATAATTCATTTGTAGTAATGTACATAAGAATTTGCTGAAGCCCTCTGTGAGGAAGGCTTCCAGGAGGATGCACGTACCTTTGTTCTCCTGTAGACCTATTAGAGCTGACTCAGTGAAGGGAATTCAAATGAAGCTGAGGATGCTCCCTGCTTTGGTAAAGCTATCTAGGCTAGTTCTCAAGACAAGGTCTAAAGATGGGAAAACCATCTAAACTACTAACATCAGAATTACATAAGTGCTGAAAAGTGAAATGGTACATAATGAAGGATCCTTGCTTTGGTTTCCATTTTTTTAGGCATAAGTACCTTTTTTCTGCTCTCACTAACGTGAGTCATTTTTTAATGAGACAAAAACACCTGATGTCAAGTAATGACAACAGTAAAGTTGAAACCCAATTTTAAATCTGCCCTCTCTGAATAAAAAACAGAATCAAGATCTTTAATTGCCATGAAAGTGGTCACACATTGTTTCTCAGACAGTATAGCTTCAGTTTACAAAACAGTTTGTCTGATGAGTTATGTATGTACTTGAGTTTTGCTATTATTTCTTCTCATTCTTACATTAATTTCATTCTTATGACTCATTTTAGCATCATCAGTGCTAAGCATGTGTTTGAATGTCTGCTTGTGGGAATCAAGGTCTCTGCTGTTCTCTGGGACCATAATTTGGCATTTGCACATGGGGGGAATCTCTGAATGGGAAAAGGCCAGGACAGACGTTTTTGCTCCAACTCATGCCAGTGCTAAGGGCATAGAGGTGAATAAAGATCTGTTATATTTTAGTAGAGACGGGCTGCTACATTAGGCCTTGGGAGGAGAGTGTATGATGGTTTATTAGAGCCATGCACTAACCCAGACTTAAAGACCAGTGAACTGCTGAGTCCATATTTGCAAAAATCCATCAATGCTGTCAAGTATCTGGAATTTCAATGCTTTTATTTTTATTATGCTGATTGGAGAAAGCCCTAAAAGCAGAATCAGTGGTGATCTGTAAAAATCAATAAAGACAGGAAGCAGCTTCTCCTTTGCCTTTTACTTGCCCACATCCTTCAATCTATAATAAACAGGCGAAAGAAAACCCAAACAAACAAAATAAACCCCACAACAACAAAACCCACCAAAACCCAAAAACTGTTCAGTCAAAATCCCATTGCCTTATACTAATCTTATACTCCCTTCTTCGTGTGTAAAGAGATGACAGAAATTTGATGAAGCTCCCACTAACAAAGAACATGAAGTACCTTAGAAAAATTTAGCTCTGCTCTTGGGAGTGTAGCTTGCTTTCTCAATCTATACCCCAGTAATTGTTCAACAAATCTGCTCCCACCTTTTTACAGGTGACCTGAGGTCCTGGGGCAGAGTCCAGACCACCAAAATGCTCCCACAAAGCTCTTGCAGAGGGTGAGCCAGGACAGCAGAGGAAAACAGCCCCCTGCTTATTCATCCTGCAGCAGTTGTGAGGTTGCTGCCGTAACTGGGATCAAAGTTGACTCGAAGCATGTAAGTAAGAGGGAAAGGGGATTGCTTAATTGGAGGGTGTTTTGGTGGGGAGAGCAGGAAAGGCAGATCTGCTACAAGCAGGTTGCAACAGAAACTCCATCAAAGTAAAACCAGCTGCCTCTCCCTCCCTTTCCCCTCCAGGGGCTGTTGACACCAGTTTCTGGATCCTATTGTTTGTGTCCAGCCAAACCTTTTGCCTTGTGTTGGTGACTGGGGCATGTGTGGAAATCATTGTTGCAGAGAGGTGACTGAGATCTGGAGAGATGCTAGAGGAAAATAGAGACAGATAGAAGAAAGGATGAAAATTACATCTAAAATACCATTTCAGAGCACATGCCCCACATTTCTCCATCAGATTCACAGACTCCTGAACCTAATTGTTGTCTTTGAGTCCTGAATACTTCAATTTTTTACTTCATAACAACTTAATTGGGTTTTTTTCATTTTATCTGGACATAATGGTCTTCGTTTCTTCTCTTTATTTGTTACAGAATACAGCAGCAATATTACAAGTAAATAGATACAATTAGCAGTAGATAGCCACTATGTAGGCAATGAGAAGAGAAGCTTTCACATGCTCATGAGCATGTAAACTACCACTAAAGTCAAGTTAAAAGGTGCCTGATCTTATATTTATATGATTCCCCATGTATGACTATGTTGCTGCATTTCCCTTGCAGTGACCAAAAGAGTTCAAGGTCATTAACTATGAAAGCTAACATACAAATGTAAGCTACCACTATTGTGTGAAGAAATCTCTGAGTCTGTAATTGTACAGAAAGTGTGGAGAGAGAGAAAGCATCCATTCCTGTTGACATGACAGTAAGTGATTTATGAATAGTGTGCTGTTCCCAGCAGTGGCACTGGGAGGCACTGAGATCTGTAAAGGATGATTCTAGTTTCATCTTCACTGCTTTTAGGCCTGGATTCCAGTTCAGGAAAACATATTCATTGGTGAATTTCTTAAGTGGAAAACTCTAAAATATATCATTATTAAATATGTACTTAATGTTCTATTGGATCCTTTTCAACAAAGGAAAATCTATTTCAACACATGGTAAAAAATCTCAACTGTGAGAGTGATGAAATTTTTGAACAGGCTGCCTAGAGGAGCTGTGACTTCTGCCTCCTTGAAGATTTTCAAAACCTGACTGGACAGAGCCCTGAGAAAACTAGTATAACATTAAGGTTAACCCTTCTTCTATCATAAGTTTAGACTAGAGAACTACTTCCATTCTCCTCACACCAAAGTCTCTTTGAAATGAAATTTTTCTATGATTCCATGACTTCAACTCCTGGTTACATTTAAGCATTTGCTCAAGATGGCTGCCTGCTAGGACAGCAGCTCCATCACGTGAAATGAAGCCCTTGTTTTTCAATTGCCTTTTAATGCTTTGCATAACACAGCAAGTGAAGATACATTTCTTCCCCTCTTAATCAGGCTCTCCTCCGTGCTAGCATTCCTCTCCTAATCAAATAATTCAATTTAAATGTGCTACAGCTGGAGGCAAACACTGACTCCTCAGGTCCACTCAGGAATGTTCCTAGACCATATCTGGCAGCATAACATTTCATGGACACAAACACATTTCCCAGCTCTGGAGAGATGCAGCTGAGATGGGAATGCTCTAGTAGGGTGACAGAAGTCATTGGAGAAAACTGATTTGTAGCACCACAAATCCAGCACCTCCTGACTTCTGGCCTGAAGGTATGTGATTCTCTCCCTCCATCTAGGGGTGGGGAAAGGGAAGGAGAAACTTCACTTTTTTGTTAGAAATACAGTGTCAGGGAGGTTATAGGGAAGGGGGGATGAGGATTGAGAAAGACAGAAGGAAGATGGAAATGTGGGGTAGTCTGTATGTGGGAATGGACAATGTTCTATGTATTTGGGGTAACATCATCGTACGAATACATATGAAGGAAAGGAGTCAAGCATGGCAAACAGGAGGTACCAATACCAGTGGAAATGGGGTCTCCTCCCTATCTGTTTTCGGGTATCATAAGTTTATAGACGTAGTCTCATTTCAACTGGTACAAAGCTGACACCTCTCAGAAAATGAACAGGAAGTTGAAATTGTTGTTAAGGGGACCTTAGGAACACTAGAGGGACACAAATATCGATCACACCTCTGAGGACGAAATTTCTTGCAAACTTGTTCTCATTTGCTTATGTATATTTTTTATTAAATAGAATTTCATTTGATAGCCTGTTAGAAGTAGATCTAAAGGGAACAGCTTACAAGTGCTTCTCTCTCAAAACAGGGTGACTTTTGCACTGTGATGACTTTTTGTAAAGCAAACAAAGCAAGCTACCTGTAATGGGAGAATCTAATGTTGCTAAACCCAGGGTTTTCCTAATACAACCTCATAGTTCAAAATACCTTAGATTCCTTTGTCTTGTGTTTGTATGTGGTTGTGCTTCAGAGGATGTTTAATTATGGAATAAACTGCCTCTCCTCTCTGTCCCCACTAATTTAATGCAAGAATCCATCACTTTAACAGAAGCTTTATTTGTGCACATGGAAAAGGCTTTGCCTTACATGTCAGTGACAGGGAGAGCAAAGAAGGGGAGAAGTTGTCAAAGCTGTTGGTAAAGGATGAACTGCATGCAGAGCTTATTTTTTCTTCTATTCAGCGTCTTCCTCCTTTGCCACCCATTGCTAAGAACAAATACAGAGAAACATGTGAGAACAATTTAAAGCAAAGTTACAGAACAGGGAAACATGCAGACTATGTAAGCATTGGTTACAAATGTTCACTAGTGAGAAATCAAAGGCCTGTGTTATACTTAGACACTTTTTGAAATTAGGAACTTCAATCCTGTCTTCAATTCTCTTCCTAACCCAATAGGATCCTACTACCACAATTAACATCCTTACTCATGCATTCAGGTATAGACTAGGCTCTCTTATACCCTGATTTGATTGCTCTAAATGTGGGTTACATTAACTTGGCAGGATGATGAGGAAAATTTGTGTTGTTCTCTGCTTTGAGCTGGTAAGTGCAGGCAGATCCCTCTGTTTTTGACCCAGTTAATTTCCTTGAAGGGAAAGAAAGCTAAGCTGTTCTAAAAGGCCACAAGAACTGGACTAATGATTCCCATCTGTCAGTCTGATACCTTCACTCTCATGTTTCGCTGTTTCCTCCCACTAAATCTGCTTTGTATGTTCAAGTGTGGAACTCCTGATTTGATGCTGAAATTATGAGTAAAAAAGAATTTATGAACTTCCACTGTGGTGCTGAGGAAAGCATCTCCTAAACAACCATTGGGCTTTTTTAAGGTCACTGTGTGTTTCAAATTTCTGTCTCTGCTGTCCACTCCTATCTATGCAACTTTGTGGCATAGTTATTTCCACTGATTCCCCAGTTTCGTCTTCCCACCAGGTTTAAAGCAACAAACAGAAGAAATGTTTCTTCAAGTACAAATTGGTCACTTTTCTAATTTACATCCCTCCATCTAGTATTCTACACTTGAGCTGAAATACCGCTGACTTCTCAGAAGTCACTTGTTAACTCATCTTCATCAGGAGGATTCTCACTTACAGATAGACTGGACAGTGGAAGTTGTACCACCTCTGGGAGTTCCACCGCCATGAGATCTGGCCTCCTGGGACATCATGTGGGAGGCCGTGGAATTACCAGAGATCCCACTGCTGGTGAAACCAGACGAATGAGTTGTACCTCTGGCACCTAGAACAGTTACAAAGGAAATGTTACTGACAAAAAAAAGGAAGAAACCTTTTGGGATAATTATAAAGTACCATATTTTTTTAAAAAATCAAGGCTAGCATATGTATCAAAAGACCAGGTGACTGCTCATTACTTGAGTTTTTCTGCTAGTATGCTACTTTTTAGCTGCCATTTTGGGGAAAGGATATTCTCAGTGTTTTTATGGATGTTCCCAGAACACAAAGAAAATCTACAACTCTTGTACAAGCTGTTTTTGATAAACCTGGATCACTAAAATAATTTCAGAACAGTTTGTCTCTGCTGAAATTGTACTTTTCTGAGGAGCTGTTGAGGACTGTGGAAGAAATTCCTACAGAAACTAAGGACTGTCGCAGACCTCACTGCTTACTGTTCCACATGACAGACGTGTCCCTTTCACTTAATTTTTGCTAGCATGAACCTGTAATAGATACCTGTAAAATTCAAACACCTCAAGCTGTGGTAGCCAGTGGCCAATTTATATGTATATCTTCTCATTATAAATAAGCCCCATGCAAAATATTCCATTGCAAACTCTTCTCCTGGAAGAGGAGTAAAGCATTAGTGATGACAAATGTTCGCGATAATGCTTAAAGCTTTCCTGGAGGATGCTCAAATATTTTGGTGATGAGCTTGTTATAACATCTTCTGTAAAGTGATACTGAACAATACTCATGCCCTGCTGCAGAATCAGCCGCTCCTTCGAGCATGTTTGTTCTGGGGGGAGGAAGGGTTACAGTCTGAATGAAAAGGTTAAGAAGATGTGTTTGGAGAGATTTCAGTGAGCACCTGCGGAAATGAAATCAGGCCCTTTTAGCTCTCAATCAGGCAAAGAATGTGTGGCAAGCTCTCCTGCTGCAGGGAGCCAAAGCTCACACCTGTCTTGGCAATGTTACAGACCTAGCATTTTTCACATGGATAAAAGCTCTTTTGGAATATCTCCTGTCGGCATAGCTAAGGTTTCCTTGAGTCATAGAGATTTCTCTTCACCAAAATGGTGGTTTTCATAAAATTCCATAGTTAATGCACATGTTGCAACAATAAAACTAGGCATTGTTAAATGTTTGCTCTGCTTTTCCCTCATAAAGATTCTCAGCACAAGGAGGGATACAAGTCTTCAGTCTTTTAGTTTAGAAATGACAAATTCACACTCTTTATAGGACATCACCACTGATGAGTTTGCCACTGGTTATGAGTGTGCTGAGAACTGCTGTGCCACCCTTATCTGTACCAGAAAGCAAGCTTGTGCAGCTGACTCTAGCATATGACTAGAGTGAGTAACTGGCATGTCCCCACACCAGGATATCTGCTGCTAAGGCAGTGTGGTGCCTGAGAGCAGCTCTCCTGCTCTTCACTCTCTCTGCCCTCTCCTCTCCTGACTCTGTCTCATATTCCGTCCCTTGGCTGCTACCATCCCTTAAGCTCTTTGCTACTGAATATTCAATAAACCCTGCATTCAGGAACATAAAATCAATGATCAGATCATACAAAGTGAAAATTAAAAAGTGCCTCTCAGGAGCCACATGCAGTATATCTCTAAATGACCCTTATGTCACTTATTCCCTCACTGTCTAGGGGGCCTCACACTATGAATAATATTGGCAGCAATGTAAATCATGTCTTAAAAAAAAATAAAAATAAAAGAAGTAACTTATTTCCTTTCACTCAAGCTTATCACATTTTTTACTGTTCAAAGATGCCCCAAATTGACCCTGGCCAGCTCATCTGGCCAACCACCCATTTTAGGGCTGGAGGAGTCAGGTTCAGCTCCATCCTTCAGGAGATTTCTACCTGCTTACTATGGAAAGTACCGGTCGTTGACCAATATGGCAGAGATTCCTGTCTATAATCAGTCTGCTAGTTAGCATACTTCTGACACATGGGACATGTGGATCCAAGACCCCTAAGGCAGAAAGGGTTTTGAAGCTTTTATCCAAGGTCAGAGAGTTAATTACTGTGCTGTTGTGTAAAGCAGGACTGTATGGGGCACTCTGTTCTGTGTAGTCATGCCTGTTTAGAGGATGTCTGCTGAATCAGGTCACAAACGCAGGTCTGGCAGGGAGAATACCTTGTGCATGAATCCCACTGGATCTGGAGTTAAAAAAAATGCCAAGCTGCTAAAAGTCATCTGGACAGGGGCTGCTCTGTGCAAGCAACAGAACAGCAAACACCTGCAGGGTTAGCTCATGTGAAAGGCAGCTATGCCTTATTTTAGCACTTAGATATGTGCTGTGAAGGATGTGTATACATTCCCTTCATGAAATCAACTCTTGGACTGCAGCTAATTTCCCTCTGCTATAGCATTTGCATAAGGTTTTATGAGTTCTCCCTGCGTCGAAGTGTGCGAGTGAGGAGCAAGGAAAATCTGATAATTTATATGAAATGTAGGTACACAGATCATGTTCTTGCATAAGTGCATAGTTGCTTATTGCTACCATGACTCTCCATATTATTGACGATTCCCGGCAGAATGGAGAGAGAGCACAAACTTCAAATAAACACTGTCCTAAACCTCATGAATACCTCATATGTGTGTGTTCATTCATGCATATATACATAGAGAGAAAACACCTTTAATAACACCCCACTCATAACACAGTTAAATATAGGAATCTTATGTCTTCTGTGCAATACAGGAATGTAGGAGAGAAGAGATTATTTGGCGAGTATATTTATTTTCAAGGAAAAAAATCATTTGATCCTACACACTGAACCACAAAACCACACAGTCACAGACAATTGCTCATACCCATTTCCTGGAGAGTAGAAGTGGGGCCTCCAGAACGCACACCTCCCCCAGATTCTCTCGCTTCATGGGACATCATTGATGAAGCAAGCGATCCCGCTGAGATCCCAGAGGGAGTGAACCCAGCATTGCGGACATTCTGGTCAGACATTTCTGCTGTCTGGTGGTGAGAAGCCTTTGAAGCACTGTGAAGTTCAGCCAATCTTTTTATACACTCTCTAGCTAACAGTGAAGAAATGAAACTGATGCCATGATCAGGAAACAAAACTGAAACTGATACCATCATCAGGACAAATAGAAACTGAGATTTATCCAGGAAATGAAACTGAACTTTATGAATAGGCCTTTTTATTGCTGTTGCAAGGTTGAAATTTAGGCAAACCAACTAATTTCCTCTTATGATACTAGCACAAATTAGTGATGCATGAATCACTTATGGGCAACTGATGCAGCCGAAAACTTCGTTTCTTTACTCTTTTGCATTGCACCTTATTGTACTGAATTGCACCTGTAGAAGATAGCTCCTTCTTTTAAGAATTCATACAACTCTGAGTAAAGACAAGAGGCAAAAAGGCAGCAAAGTGGTGGCATGTAGAAACTGCAGCTTGAGTTGGCTGTGGCACCCAGCATTCAGTTGTGGTAGAGCTATACCTGAAAACACTAGTTTACAGAGAGATGGAAATCAGACAAGGGATGGTTGGAATTAATTTCTATATGGAAGGAACTGTGAGGGGACCTTAAGTCATACAAGCAGATTGACAGAGATGTTTTGTTCTTCTTCATGCAAATTCTGCTAAAGCAGACCCTCCATTTTTAATGAACAGGCCTTTGAAACTGGCACACACTCCTTTATTGCAGCTTTTTTTTAGCCAGTTGTTTAAATAAGGCTCATTAAAAATCTATGGACCTCCTGCCTTAGGTAAAGAAGAATATCTGATTAGGTCACACTACCCCAGCAGTGGCTCTCAAAGTGGAAACATAAAACTGTAGCATTTTCATAGTAGTATAATATCTATATCTTGTACATGGTGGGTTATTGAACAAAGGACACGAAGTCTGTTCTTTTCTTCTTACGTGTGCTATTTATTTGAGCAGTGAGATATCTGTCCCATGTATCCCTGAGCAGCAATGCCCTTTTAACCCTTTTCTTTCATTCAAGTTTTCTTTAATTCATATATGTTCCTTTTCTTTAATTGAAATGTTTATTATTTTTGTTCTGTAGTCTGCTTGCATTAGATCTTCTATAATTATGATGCATCTCTAGCCCAATAGTTTCTCAGGTCCCTCATTTATAATTTCTAGTTTCTTAATATTATAAAATAGCTGAAGTTGAGGCTTAAATGCAGGTAAAATTCCATGTAAGAATAGGACAATGAATGTTATAGGCCTTCTTCAAAGTCACAACAAAACCAAAAATGCCACTTTCTTTGTACTTATTGCTACAGATCCTTCCTTCAAAACTGGCAAAATTTTTTGGTGCATTGTTGATATAATTTATTTAATTTTCCAAAAAGCCCAATAGGAAATGATGGTAAAGTCTGGCAAATCCATGGAATGAAGGCTTCACAAGCTGCAAAGGCTCTATATGAGATGGCCTTTTACTCAGTCCTAAAACGCAATTCATAATGGATACACACAAAGCTGTTTAACTAAAAAACTAGATAAAATAAAAGTTTTATTGCAAGCAAAGTGCCTCAAGGTAATTCAGACTGATAGAGACATCAGTAAATAAGCAGGGAAAGAAGAAATTACTATTAGTCTCATGAAAACAAGATGAAAAAACTCAGTGTAATACGGAGAGGGAAGGCACTGAAGAGATTCAAGGGAAGCTTGTGTTTATAAGTAAGTGTGCCATGGCCTGGTCAGGAAGGAGGTGACTCTAAAATCTGCCATGTGGTTCAAGTGAGTTGGATGAGGGACATGTGAGTAGGCACAGAGGATACAGTGCTAAGCACTAAGCTAAGTTCCGCTTACTTCTGTGCTCTTCTTGCTACAGTGGCACAGCAGATGTAAGTCACGGAGAAGTTGTGACCTGGTAGGGATTTGCATTTACCTGTTTTCAGCTTATTAGGAAAACTCGAGACAATCTCTTATATGAAAATGAAGGAAAACAAGGTCAATCTCTTGTACGTGTGTCAGGGCTGAGTGTGCCGCTAGATCTTGACAGCTGTGGTCAGCCTCCCCCGGGCCTTCAGTCCCTGCCTGGACAATGCTGTCAGTGCACTTGTCTGCAGCTCCATCACAGCCATGCTTCATTGATCCAGGCTGAGCTACACCCTGCCTTCATGGCTTGACCTTGGACCTGCTTGCGTAGCAAGGATAGACTTGCCCAGCAATCACTGGGCTGTGATTGATCATGGCTACTATCACCAGACCTGAACACGAGTTGTTGACTCATGTTTCTGACTTGACCTTGGACTTGCCTTTACAAACTTGCCTGATGATTTAGACTATTGGTTCAACTTCCTTATCATCATCTTGATCTGCTGGGCTCACCTCCCTTGGTGGGACAGCATGTGACATGAACACCCCAGCCTCCAATTTAAAAAGACCCAGCGTCACTGCTGAAGTGGGATAGGGAACAAGAACACAGTGCTTGAGCCTGCACCTTCCAGGGGTCCTCTCTTCACCAATTCAGAAAGGTGTGCTTCTCCTTTCACCTTCCTGCTTTGTGTAAAATATTTTTCTAAATGATCCCCTACTTTTTTCTTTCTTCCATTTTTTTTGCTTTGTTTTACTGGCTTTTTTAATTAGAAAGGGTAACTTCCAAGATGTTAGGCAAGCATAGTTGATATTCAGCTATGTTTGCAAGGAGACTAGCATAGAAACAGTAAGGCAGTTTTAAGTTTTCGTGGACTGCTTGCCAAAAATTTAAGAGCCAAACTGATGCAACTTCTAGTTAAAGTATGAAAGAAAAGAGTAAACAGATAATGTGTTTCACTGACCCTGACATTATAATAGTAAACTGGATATGTGAGAGTATCTGGGTAAGCCAGTTTCCCCATTCCAGAAGCTAAAAATCTGAGAAGAGTAGACTGGTGGTGTAAGCTGACCTGAAATGCATTCAGTGGCACTTCTAAGCCTAAGAGAACAGAGAGTCAAAGCCACGAATACCAAGAGTATGATTGTCTTTATTTTCAGTCCCACTACAATTTCAGTAGCCTTAGGTGCTGAAGCACTTAAACATGTAGCTAACATAGTTTGATGTTTAACTCTCTGAGTTCAGGTTCAAATGAAATCCTTAGGTGTCAAAAATCTAGACTGTGTGCTATCTGAAATGATTTGGGAAAACAGAGACTTGATTGGAAGTACTCTAAAAATTCAAGGTGTGGGCATCCTTCCCTTCTTCAATTATAAAAAAAAAAAAAATGTGTGCTAGGCTGAAAACACTAAACAAAACAATGCAACCAGATGTGCAGGCAACTCTTCTATATTTTGCTTGGAATTACCTTAATCACTTGTGTCTGTGGATATAAACTGCTGTGCCTTTTCAGTATGTTTTCCTTGCTGTCCCCACTAGTGTGGCACTAAGATATTTACCTCTTAGTGAAGCCCAGCTGATGACAGACATTAATCTCTGCTTTTAGTAGTCACCTTTTTCATTCCAATAATATGTTCATTGAAGTCACTTTTTCATAAACATTTTCCCATAAACCTCCGTTTCAAAAGAGATTATTCAAACAGCTTTTAAACAATTACTCTTTTGAAGGGTCTAATTGAAGGAAATAAACCTGTAGAGAATCTGACTGAACCAAAGATCTTCAGCATCCAAGATTATCTATCTGTCACCCTCTGACCTGTTTCCTTTACACTACTTTTTAATTTTTGTAGCAATTATAGTGTATATGGATAATACCTATTAGCATATTTATGGTCATTGCTTCATATTTATTGTCTGCACGACTCATTAATCTTCATCTAGTGTGTGAGGCTGACAGCTCAATCTATTTTGCAATCTCTGGGCAGCAGCCATATCCAAAAAGCTTTTGTTTCCCTGTAAATAAACTGTGTTCAGGACCAGAGGACAATAGTACATCATACAGTGATTGACACAAGCCATGGCTGCTAATCAAAAGTAGATTTTATTACCAGCTGAGTCAAGTGCATTATGGGGCCATTGTTCTAGTGCTGTCAGGGCAAGAGCATACGTAGTCAGTCACCTTCTCAAGATGGGTTGATTGTTCTCCAAGATTAGACAGAGTTGCCTTATTATCCATCCCAGACAACAAGGCATCTCACCCAAACAGACGCCTTTACAGAAACTGCCTGTACATTGAATTAATTTGAATTGCTAATGCATAATCTGTCCAGCACAGATGTGCAATGAATATTTGGATGTTGTTTTGCATGTCAGTTGAGAAGACTGAATGATGAGGTGATGATCGTTCAGTGATGGGTACTGGACATTTGCCAACAATTGAGTTTGAGCACTTTCCCTGACAGTAATCAGATCAGCTTCCAAAACGTCTTTTCTTCAATTCACTGACAATTTATGTTAGAAGATAATGCAACTCTCTCACAGTTAACACAGTTGGCAGCAATTTGCATTTTTTTTGTATAATTAAATTTTTCATTTCACCCAAGAAGAAATACATACAAGCCGCCTATAACTGATATACATATTCCAAGACACTTCCAAAGTAATTCCACTTGAATAAGAGGCCACCTAGATAAGCCAAAAATGGCAGAACTCTCCATAATACAGGTGGCACTACTTTTATTAGTTATAAAGCCACATTTGCTGTGAAAAAGTAGGAACCTTGTTATCAAACTGTAAGAGGTAAGGTCTCCCCAAAAAACAGGAAATGAAATAGCATTTAACATAAGGCCATGGTCGTACTTAGGGTAGGTCAGCAAACACAAAGTTCTAATTTAAAACTTTCCAGTCTCTGTGAGGATTGACATAGTATAAAATAAGAGCAGAAATTAACCCCACAAGACTGATATTATGATATCAAGGTGCTGATATGAGCTCACACAGTGACAATATCAGGTGATTCATGTGAATGTGAAAGAGGTATTTATGTAGTCACAATCATATAATCATACACAAATTAAGGCTGGAAGGAAGCTCTGGCGGTCATCCAGTCCAGACAGGGACTTACCCTGTCATTTACTCAGAGACACACTTTGTTGAATTCTAAGTATCTCCACAGATGGAGATTCCACTTCTTTTCTGTGGCACTTGGCCCATTATTTTACTACCCTCATAGTGATTCCCCCCCCACCCCACCCGGTATATCTAGTCAGAATTCTTCAAATTATGTCTGTTTTCTGTTGTCATCCTTTATCTGTGCACCTCTGAGGAAATTCTCTATCTTCTTCAAATCCCTCATTACTTCAAATCCAAAAAGCACAGCTAAAACCTTACCTTTAGGGCATAAGTAGCTAAAAAGCTATTGATAGGTTAGAAAACCAGAGGCTTGTGGGGACACTTCTCTGACACCTAAGAAATCTTACCTTTTTAGGTATGTGTCTAGTGAATCTCCAATCATATAACAAATCACTTTTCCTCAGAAATAAATAATAATGCTTCTCAAGAACTTCTACAGCTCTTTTTAGAATATACATGAATTATTTCAGGATGTTATCTGTCTTTCAAATGTAAAGATGACAACTCATGAGTGTGTCACAGAGGGAAAAATCACTTCCTTTAACTTGGCAGTCTTTCTACTTGTTAAATTTACTATAGCTAGGATAAGAGTGGGAAGTGATTAACCCAGAAGAATTTATAACCAAAGACAGAAAGGAGTGTACAGGTAAGTCATATAATTTTTTTAATTTGTCAGCCTTTTTCAGGGTTAGGCTAGGTGCATTTCATTTGGATTTTTATTAAAATTTTCATCTGTCAAAAGCAAGACATCATTATCCCTACATTACAGATGAATCAAATCACAAAGTTGCACTGGTGACTTTTGGGAGGAAGAAGATTCTGGTTTTGGATGCTTTAATTTTGTGTGCTATTAAAGAGAGAACCATAGACGTGTAATATCTATATGCACTGCATACTCATCACCATGGATTTTCTAGAAACAAAGCCTTTGAATAAGTAGACTGAGAAGATTAAGTATGGACCTTAAATGGAGTTAGGTGTCAAAACTCTTATCAGATGCCCACTTTGCACATCCAAATTCTAGTCTGTACCCCTCAGAGCTCCCCCTGGCTGGATCATACCCCACACTGGCACCTCTGCTTTTGACCTTAATATTATGCTGGTGAGCATAGTCAGTCTTGATGTTGTAGTTTATGCCAGGACTCTGCTCCATAGTCCAAACATATCAAATGAGACCCTGCTCAAAACAGACCCTGCAGAAGAGGAAAGAGTCCTGTCTGGAATGCTCAGGCTCAGAGGATTCACCCACATCAGGACTCAGTGCTTTGAGAGTGGCACCATAGGAACCAGGAGTAGAAGCACCACTCAGCCATGGAGTCATGTTCTCACTTGTTCTCCATCTTCAAGGAAGTCTTCATTATTACATTGGCCTTCCTGCTGCTTCTTTGATCTCCTAGTCTGAGCTGCCATGTTTTCAGCAGACTGAAGCCTGGGCATCGTTCTCAAGGTTATTGGTTTCTGCTGTAAGGACAGGGGTGCTTTAAAGATGTCATGGAATAGCCTGTGATTAATGTTCTTAGTGAAGTAATTTTTTATTCCAAAGACATTGAACACAAGCTGTTTAACACAAGCCTGCACTGTAGGATCCTTTCCTTAGGGTCAAAAGTCTTATTTAACAAAACATGGAAAGTTATTTCAGCTGACAAAGAAGTGTCAGCAGCAGGGTCTTTGCCTTTTTATGCCTGAAAATGAAGGCAAAGATAAAGACATTGTTCCCTTATGTATTATTCTGTAAAATGAAATGCATACATAAGTGACAAAACTGTGTCATCTGCAGTCTTCCCATGTACAGTTATACTAACAAAACCTCAGAATACAGGAACGCAGACTATTCTAGATTGTGGGAAAGAAAAGCCTCATTAAGTTCCCAGAGTTTTCAAGACTTATAGATGTGATGGAAAACCGTAAGCCTTTCTGGAATCTAGGAAGCAGGTTCATGAAGACAACAGATGAAGTGTATAAGACACTAACACGTTATATGCCTCTCCCTTTAAAGGAATATAAGATGATTTCTTTTTCTAGGAGAAATATGGTGAAAACAAAAATAAAATGTGAAGAAATAGAATTAATGGTCAAAATGCTATTGTTATCAGCACTGAGTTCTCACTGCTACTCAAATGTAATCACAGCTGATGCCTTAATAAAGCCATTTCAAAACACAAAGTCTCCTAACATTAAGTAAGTGTATATAGAAGAACATTTTCTAGTCCAGGGTCACCGCATGGATAAGCACAGTCCGTGCTCCAGGGTAAGGGCTGAACAGCAGGGAACCTCATTCAGCAGATGCTCCTCGGGCAGGCCTGGTGGGTTCAGTTCCACATAGAAGCAGCTGGCAGGAAAGGAGGCTGTGATTCTCACCATCTCTAGTCCGAGACAGAGGACATGACCTCAGTGATGGTATTGGCTATACGAGTTGTCAGCTCTCTTCCCCATCACCCGTACTGCAGCTTCTGCATCCCAGGAGCACACTCTAACCATGTGTGTCTGGTTGGCATTGCAGGGTCTGAAGGACCAAAACAAAGTCCTGTTTTCAGAAAATAAAGGGCAAGTCTTGTCAGAAAAAAAGCTGAACACAGAAAGCTTAAAATATATGGACTTCTGGTTGCCTGTAAGTTGAAGGGAATATTATTTTAGAATTCCCAGGTGACATATATTATGCTACTTGGGCATTACGTTAGTAAGCATAGCATAGGCTTTTAATATAGACAAAGAGATTTCAAATGGTAACACAAGTGAGTACTTATGAAAGCATAAGTTCTGGAAATGCCTTTATGGGTGCTTTGAAAAGCAGTTGTTGACAAAGTTGCCAATCTATTACGTGGGCAAGGGTCCTGAAGATCAGATGGCCTGATTGACTCCTCTGTACCAGCTGCAAGATGCATGGATAGATTTCAGGCCATGCTTACAGGGACTGAGGGGTTTCCTTGGAAGAGCAGCAGGAGTGCCTGCCTTTTTTAGACTCTTCTAGGCCTTAACAGCCTGTTTCAATGAAGAGAGACTTGTTATTTTATGTTTCTAGGCAAGTTTTTGTATCTGAAGGATGTTTGGATTTGGCATTAATCTTTCCTAGTTTGAAAATGCAGGCTACATATTTATATGAGTTACACTGTTACACTGAACACTGAGTGCCATCCCAGTGCAACTGGTGAGTTTACTGTCATTATTACAAATAAATATAATGCAGAATCTGAGATATTGTAAAGGACAAAGAAGCATGAGTAAGGGTGAAGCACAGTGAAAAAACTATACAGTGAAAGCCCTTTCTGGAAACAACATGGAGCACATCTTCTTGGCATCCATAACTAAGCACTACTCAACATGGATTTGCCAAGGGCATGTTGTCCATGGCCAAGCTGACTGCTCTGTGTATCAAAATGCCTGGTATCCCTGGTATCCTAAGTGCCATGGAAGCTCTTGTAACAGAAAGAAAACAAAATTAAAAAAAAAAAAACAAAAAAGGGAAAAAGGTTACCCCCCCAAAAAAATCTATTTGTCAGGAAGTTTGCAACTCTAAACAAAAGAAACAGCTTCCTCATCACATCTCTACAGCATTCCCATAGATAAATGCCTTGAAGCAAGAGTGGCTTCAACAATCAGGTAACTTTCCTCATAACAGAGATGCCTGTAAACTTCTAAACATCACCCATTTATGACAACATAATGCAAGCCTTAGGAAAGGTTCATCAAGCAGATCTAAATCCTTGTGGCTAGTTCTTAAATGGGAAAAAAAGTGCTTCCCTATTTATAATGCTAAAGCTGCTGGGCAAGACACAGTGGAAGACTTAAATTAAATGTCAAATCATGAGGCACTAACAATAAATAATGAAGAGATTTCTGTTGCTTGTGGTGGTTGCAGATAAGACACTAGATAAACAATTTACTGCAGGTTGGTTGAGCAGCCCTAGACGGATCATTCTGTCCTAGATGGATCATCCCTGTGTTTTGCTACTTGGAAGAGTAAGCAGGCTGGTGTGAGCCTGTGCTGCCCACATTTCTCTGGTCCCAAGCCCTGTCTGTACTGTCAAATAGCTGGGAGTGTGCCAAAATTTCGAGAGCAAACCTCTCTCATCTCTTCACTTCATGCAATATAGACCCTTCTAGTGCAATTGCCTTCCCGATTCTCTGCATCATGTGATGATGAGAGGGGCTCCAAGAAAGTCACCCTGTGGTGTGGTTCATCTCTACGCATCAGCATCAAGTAAACACTATTCTGGACAGAAGATGTCTGTAGGACCTGATTAGTTGCAAGAGATCACAGTAACCCTCAGTGTATGCTTCGTATGTGACCATGAGGGGGAAGAAGCTGAAAATTTCCTCATTTGCACCCAGACACTGTGATCCAGTGATACCTAAATCTATCTGTTTCTTCCCAGTATCTTTCTTTTGTGCCCAGGTCCACACTTGTTGGTTTGTTCTCTTCAGACAGTGGTGTGTCATAAGGACATTGAGGTTGCTTCTTGGGCTCAAGAATCTGCACAGAAAACCCAGTCCTGATGACAGAGCATTGGGTAACTCTTTATTCCCCACAGCAGAGTGATATTTAGGAAGGTGTCTCTATGGGAAAGCCACGAAAAGTTCAGTTTAAATATCAGCAGCTATTCTAAGTGAAAGAGAGAATTGGACATGCTTATGGAGTGCCAATGAGGCTGCTGAGAGGAGTTAGTGCCATGGGAAAAGCAGAATAAATGTGTAGTACTTGCTGGCTCTTCTTTGGTACAGAGGAATGGGACTTGAAATCTTATTTGTTCCACAAGATTTTGACACTTGTCAGTTCCTGCCATGGTTATGTCACAACTCATGTGAAAGTGAGTTTCATCAGTTTAAATGATATGTTGTCTGAAAGTCTATGGATAACTTTCTGGCTGCAGGCCCACCTCCATCTCTCCTGCTCTTTTCCTCTGTAGGGGTTGAAATATTATTTGCAATTAGCAAAGGGAGTCACTGAGGGGATACAAACAACATGGTAAATTGGAAAAAAAGTGGTTTTATCCTTCCTGTCCTTCTCCACCAAGACCAGCACCAAGCACAGTATAATGGATAATTTCAATATTCTGGGGAGATGAGTATTTCAAATGCAAACTTAGTTTATTTGCTCACCTTGTAAAGGCCTGGAGTGAGTGTGGCAGAGCCTGTCATTTTGTAAGCACCTTAAGGTCAATTGCTTTGCCTTTTGTGCATCAACTTTTAATAGCACTTTCGAAAGTGAACTGTGAGCCTAAAATCACTGTGGTGGAGGAATCACATAGAGCCTAATTAAAAAGAAATGCTTGTCTTGAAATCCATTGTGGGAGTCTGTCAGACTCAGATCCTGCCTTAGTTTTTTCTGTTTAGTGCTCTTAGAGGTTTTTTTAACTCACTGAAACTACAGCCTTTTTTATTTGTTCTAAGCAATTTCCTATTGCCATTGTAAATGACTTTGCTCTTTGCCTGGCTGAGAGACTCTGATACAAAAAGGTTCTAAAGAAGAAAGCTGAAGACTAGATGAATTGTACAGGCAAGAGAGAGGATGTTTGAATTAAGGTGTAAAAGGAGTTGATCTTTCTGCCTGCTTATCATTTCTTTATTATCCAGAGGAGTTCCTATCCAAGCAGCTGCAATATTGCAATGACTGTGTACTGGTATCTGAGCACCAGGGATCTTTTTTTCCACATTCATACTATGGCCATTGGAAGAGGTCTTATGGAACCCAGTGTATGGTAGATTTAATCTTTCTTTCACTCTTCTGTAGGTCTTTCACATGCTTATAAGAGAATAGCATCTCAAAGCCACATACAATTACATGAAGCATTAATCACAACAGACAGCAATTTCTGCTCCTTTCTTCTTGCACATGGTGACCATGCAAGCCATTCTAGGATGAAACTGAGATGAGGAGAACAGATTCCTGAGTATTTTGTGATAAGCTGGTGCCTATTGTTTTGTAATAATGAAGAGATAAAGACATTGAGGAAATGAAACCTGATAAAAGCAAATAGTATGTGTATTGCACGGGTAAGGGGAAGAACAAGAGAGGTAGCAAACACAAGGTATTAATGCCAATACAACCACCACTTACCACAGTGGGACTCTGGACTCAAGGTGTGGCTGATTGCAGCAAAATAACAGCTTGGGTTTAGAGTGCTTTTTCCTCTCTTCTGAACAGCTCTGCTGCAAGTCCAAAGCACTTGTAAAGCTGCTTGCACATAAAAAAGATTTCCTGGTTGACAACCCAAAGTGATGATATATCAGATTCTAGATGAAGATAGGAAGGATATTACTGTGTCAGCTGAGTTCATAAGATCTTCTATTAAATATTTTCTTAAATCAGAATATATTTATTTGCTTGGAATTTAGGTTGAAGAGACTGTGCCTTCCTCCAGTTCATTAATATAATTCAAATATATGTACACACATTTATATGGATTCTGGTCCATATTACTTTGAAGAAAATTATGTGCAATTTCTTATATATCTCAATGCTGTTACCCCAAGTTAGTTCCTTAAGAAATGTACATGGTTAGGACCTTTTTTTATGTTTGATTGAGAAAAATGCCTTTTTAGAGACTCTTTCAAGGAGGAAGCCACCTTCTCTGGAGGAAAGCACATTTCTTGATGAAAATCCTACCTTTGTTATGATGGCCTGTGGAAGTCTTGGTTTCTCCTGAGTCTCGGTTTGAAGATGATCCTGACACAGAGTGTTTTATTTCAGCCTTTTGCATATCTTTCTAATCCTTTTTATTAGCAATTTATTTTAATCTTTGTGTGACTGCTTTGTGCTCAGTGGATTGGCTTCTTCAAAATGGTTCTTTCTTTGAAATTTGCTGCTCTGCTGCATACAGTAGTCTTAGAATTCACTTTTTCTTGACCTTTTATAAGGATTGGCAGAACAATGAATCATCTCATGGAAACTGTAAGGTCCAGAGCAGACAAAACTGTGTCCTTTGCTCAACTACAGTTTTTTGATTTAATTTACCTTCAGGAAAATAATAATTCTTGGAACCAAATAAAAATCAAGGAAGCTTCTACAAATGTAGGTACCAGATGCTTAGCATCTCAAAGGAAGAGAATGCTAATGCTTAAACATTCCTATCAGATTGATGCATGTTTTCTAGTCCTTCTGGGCTGACATTTATGAATTTTTAAAAATTCTGCCTCTATTATTCCTCATTTTTATTTGACATGACCATAGGTGACAATTTTTTTCATATTATTTTTTGGAGAACCTTTTCACCTGTGTGCGTCAGAGTGTGTTTTTCCTGATTTTAAACAGGTACATTACCAAAACCTCTTCCCTTGTCAAATATAGAAGTTTGTTAGAGCTGCAGGGTTAGACTACTATGTTAGATTAATGGCTCACTGCAGAGAATACTTCAAATTCAATTTCAATTAATATCTACTTCAACCTTTAGAAACGTAGTCTTACTAACAACCCCATCACCTCCAAGTTCTGGGAACTGACTTCCCTTTAAGAATACATAGGCAGAAGGTGAACATATGTGAGCATTTTTACCCCTATGGAGAACAACCTGGACTGGGTCTCTCTCACTCAAAAGGTCAAATCTTCACAGTGGGCTTGTGTACATACAAAGTACTTAAGACCTGAGCATCCCAGATTGTTTATGAAATATATCAGGAATGCAAGACAAGGAATTCTATCCTCTCACCTATCATGAACTTTCATATAGCCTTAGTCATCAAAAATTCATGATATTTTGCAATACTAATCACTTTATTCATAGTCAATCACAAACTGGTATATTAATTTAAAAGCACCAATTTCTTATCTTGAATTCCAACTAAAGTGTTAGAAGAATACTTCCATGAAGAAAAGTAGATGCTACTGGAATTAGTGATAAAGCATAATTTATTAAATAATACAGTATTTAAAAAATACTCCTCTAAGTTTCATTAAATCAGACACTTGCACTAGATGAATGGGACATTCCCTCTCAGCAGAATTCTCTTAGTATATTTTTCCTGGGACAGGAACAGTTTCAGGAAGGGAGTTGTCTATTTTCATGTCCTTCAAGCACCATGGGTACTCCTTGGGTGCCTTCTTGATCCATTTTTCCATGGTTTAGGATACTTAGAGACAGAGAGGTTCTGCCTAAGAACAGAAGAGGTCCAAATATGGATCAAAGATCAGATTAGATTTATATTCTGTTTTCAGCAGAATGTGAAAGCAGATGCTTATGTCTAATAATATTTATGTGTTATCTAATACAGTTTCCAGCCTTTAATCACCAATTATTGATTGACTTTCTAAGAAATTATTGTAGTTGGACCATCACTTTCACTGTTTATATTTTATACTCCACACTGGGCTGAGATATGCTGGTATGCTTATATTGTTTTTGTTAAACCAATAAAACCAACAGCTACATGGCCAGTTCATTCACACAGCTGATACAGCCCTTTGCCTGGAGCAAATGCTACCTTCTGGTTTCCTTTCTGGTAAGTTCACAGCTGGACAACAGCTATGCTCAGTAATTCACACACCTCCAGGCCTGCCCTGCTCACCTTGCCTGGGTGCTGTGGGATGCCCACCTCATGGCACATGGCTTTTGGCTCTCTGTTCCTAGAGACCAAATGGTCCTTGCTGCTCCCTGGCAGTCTAACTCTATCCTGACTGGATCCAGACAGGTGGGGAGAGGTAAGAGAAAGGTTTGACTGGAGGGAAGCTAAGATAGCTGGGGATGGAGATGATCCTGGATTTCTCCATGGCCTATTTGAATGTTGTTTCCTTCATTAGCACTGAAGATTGTTGCATTCTCCCTGACCACTGCTGAGCCCCCACTAGAACATGAGGTATCCTCATTCAGTAGCTGTAATGCCTGCACTGCTCCAGCAGGAACTCTGCTTGGACCTCTCTCACCTTGGCAGAGGGTCAAATGCCTTGCCAGGCTCCAGTGACTAGGTCCCGCCAAGCTGTCCTTTGCCGTGTTAGGGTTTTTGGCTTTCAGGCTTTCACTTTGTTAAGAAAAGGACTTTAAAAAGGGGACGAAAGAGGTAAATGGTCTGTCTCATGTGCCAGATGCTATAAGAGGGGTGCCAATGAGAAGTACATTCCTGCTAGGTTTTATGCTTCCACAGTTCTCTGTCCTCTTGTCCTACGTTCCTAGAGGAGGTGATGGTCAGGATCAGCTATACATTTGTTTACAGGGCTAAAGTTAGGCCAGGATGAAGATTAAAAAGAATAAATCAAAAAAGATTTTGGTCTTTTACAAAGATTGCTATACACTGCACGAATTCTGTGCATAATTGTGAGGGGAAAAGCTCATTCATTCAAAATATGGTGTGTGCCTGTATTTGTAGAGTAGATTGTTTGGAGACCAATTTCCCAGAGATTGATTATCTTACATAAGGGTTTTTAAACTTAGTAACTTTTGCTCCCTTTCTCCATATAAAACAATTCCAAATGATTTCTATTTTAATTTTCTCAGTCATTGTATTTTTTCTCTCTTGCAATGGACAGGAATTGGAGTCATATAGATACTATAATGTTAATAGATCTGTCTCAGAGTTCATGAGGTCAAACTTGTTGTTCTTATCATATGACTAACAGTGCAAAAACCTGGAATCAACTCATTTAATCTTGGGCATAAAGTAATCGGCACTAAAGGACTGCACATCCATAAATCAATAGAGACTAAACTCTAATTTATTTCTTTTTTGGGTCACACATACTGCTTTCGCCACAAAAGCGGATAAGGTAACTATAATTAAAATGTCTATTTTCTTGTCTACTATTTGTGCTATTAACATTCATGCTATTGAGTATACTCCTTTCATAATACTATATTTTCTTCAGTATTCTACAGTTATTGTATCATTAAAAATGCCCCTGTGATATTAACTGTATAATAAATTACAATTCAAGATAAAATATCATCCATTTCATCTATGAGAGAGAATAATAAAGCCATAATAAAAAATAATAAAGTTTAGCAATATGATAATGTAGCATGAGACTTTTATAGACTCCATGTAAATGTTAAAATCTATAAATTTTTTATATTGTGTAAAATTGTAAAAAATTGTAGTGAAAGGGGAGGGGAAAGGAAAAAAAAGGAGCAGTAGCAGGCTGGCTTAATCCTGAAATTTTCTGATTTCTTTTTATAATCTGAAAAAGTGTATAAAAATTATGGTTATTAATTTGTTTGTGTCAATTATATCTTATTGACTAAAGATATTAAAGGTAAATTGAAAAAGGAAAACTCCATCATTCCACTTTCCAGCCCACAGTATTGGTAAGTGAAGAAACTCTAAAACCTAATCACCTCTCTCCTTGCCTTCCTTTGCTCACACCTTGTACCCTTGTATATATTCTGCCCTTATTTTTCCAACTATGCTTTAAACCACTTCTTTATTTGACTTCTTTTTATGTATTTATGTATTCTTTTTATGTATTTTATGTATGGGGTTTAACAGAAGGTAGCAGGATATGCAAATATGGGAAGGAGAGAAGAGAGGAGGGGAGGGAAAGGCAGGGGAGGGGACATGAAATCCTCCTTGCAACCATTTTCTTCTTGCTGCATCATCCTTCACACCATGCTAATGGGATATGAATTTAAAACCTTCATTTTCTTGTAGGCTAATGATAATTAAATGTACTACTCTAATACTTAATATGTTTTCTGACAGTAGATCGCACAAGGCATATGCAATTTGATTTAAATAAAAAACTGCCTTATTTTTTTTTTATTTTGGCAAAGGGGAAAGAAGGAAATATATACACAAAAAGACTATGGCTTTCTGAAACAGATTCAAACCAGATAAAAATATTTATTGTCTAAAAACCTGCCTTTTTTGAAACTTGACACAGGTCAGTCAGCCTTGTTTTCTTGTGTTGTGTTGGTCTAGAGACAGCACAACAAAATGTACTAGATATATCCTAGAACATGCTGACTTGTAAAGTGTGAGGGTACTTACTATCCTCTCATGATGAAGCTGCTTCCATTTAATTAGCAGGTAGCTTGTCCCTGACAAGGACATTGTGGATTCTCTGTCCGTAATCATGATTCTTGTTGGATTTCCAAAAGGAGGACAGGAAGTAGAGAGGAAACAAAACTACACTGTCATAAAATAAGGAACTGGCTGAGCACCTGCATTTTTGAAACAAGAAGCCTCTTTCTTCTGTAAATCTAAAACTTGGTTTTCCTGTGTGGGTCTTTAAAACAGCAGCAGGGAAAGGCCTGGTTGGATGGGGCTTTGAGCAGCCTGGTTTTGTGAAAGGTGTCCCTCCCTATGGCAGAGTGGTTGGAACTAGATGATCTTTAACATCTCTTCCAACTGAAACCACTCTATGATTCTATGATGGTATGAGATTAGATGAAGAGATGCTCAAGAGAACATAAAAATATGAGTCACAGCACATAGCCTGAAGACTTTACCACAGATTTAATCTCTTGATCTGCCACTCTACCTCCACTGCCAGTATTATATGTTTTTTTGTCTAAAAGAAGTATGGGGTTTCTGGCCCTTTATAGGAGCCTGCCAGCTTAAGATGGATTCACCCTATTTGGGATTAACATGCCAGCAGTTGCGGTCCACCAGATATCTCAAGAACTCCACCCTGTGGTGTTGAAAAGAGTTGATCTCTGGGGTATGACACAGAATCACTACTGCTGCAAGTGACTCAGGACTTCCCTGGCATATCCAGTGTGCCTGTTCAATGCTGAAGAACATGACAATCCCAAGAATACCAGTACGCATTTATCAAGAAGTCTTTTCAGCACATTATCTACAAAATGATGGGAGGCAGTCAGAGATAGGAGAAACCAAACAGTATCACAAAATCGTCATAGTATCTCTATCTGGTTCAGAAAGGAGTTTTCTGCTTATACCCTTCTAGCATGCAGGAAATGCAGAGTTTCTTAGAATTTGCCAACTTCTTTTGATGATTCGTAAGAGGGTTTTCCAGTATCATGGCTTTTATAACAGCACCTACTTGAAATGGGCCTCACTTTCCATGGGTATGAGAAGCACACACAGCTCCTGAGGGACAGAAATAGTCATTCACCACAGCTTGCCCCACTGTCCTGCCGAGGTCTTGGCTGGCATTTTGTTATGGAAGCAGATGTCTCTGGGCCATAGGGGCCATACTCTCCTGGAATCTGGCCCAAAGCAGGAGCTGTGACCTTATGTCTTTTTCTCTAGGCAGATCACTGCCACAAACAGGAATTACAACATCTGAGATAAACAGCACCTGAGAATCAAAGCTGCCTCTGAGGAGTGGTAGCGCTCTCTTGAGGCAGCAGCAGCAGAACCAACAGTGGTGCTGACCTAACACCAGAATACAACTGAGGGATTAGTCGCTGCTCTCCCCACCTTGTCTGATAGACTGCCCTCTCTCTTCATGCCTTAATTGTCCCTTAACTGTCACTAACTTTGGTTTCCAACCCAAAAGTCTGCCAGCCACACCAGCTTCCTCGTATGTGACTCCACCAAACCACTGGCAAAGCAGGCGCTTTTTAGATGTGACTGAAAACAAAGAGTTGCCATCTCTACCACTATAAAGCAACCCCATTTGCTGCATCTATGTTCTCATTCTTGGGCTGAGGGAGGTGGATGGTGCCTATGTCCATATCCCCCTCCTCTGGGGATAGTATGGAAGGTGGAGCTCTTCCAAAGTTTGCATATGCCCTTCCTGACAGAGCCAGGTGCTTCTCCAGTGACAGGCCAGCCTTTTAAGACTGCCCCAGGCTCTGAGACAGGCCAGTTGTAGCCATCTCATTTTAAGGGTCACAGACAGACATTTAAAAGGCCATAAGGGGCTTGGTCTTCACACCCAGTTTCCAGAGTAATGGAATTGTGTGTTTAGTGGCCAGCTACTACCCCTGATAGAGCTCCAGCATTTCAGTGTGCTTGGCCACTGCACAGTTGGGGTACCTTCAAAAGCTGCTTCAAAGCAGTGTCATCTGGTTTTGGATCATAGGGCCATTGCCTTCCACATGGTCACAGTTCACTCACAGGCTGCTCTGGGAGATTACTTCTGCTGAGCACCTAATGTCCCTTGGGATATAAAGCTCCTGGATAGGCTGTAAAGATTAGCCACATGTAACAAATAAATCCTAATACAATTACACAGTCCCCACTGAATGGTTCTGTGAGACCACAGAACCATAGAATGGTTTGGGTTGGAACAGACCTTTAAAGACCATTTAGTCCAACCCTCCAGTCATGAGCAGGGACATTTCTTACTGGATGAGGTTTCTTAAGACGGGGAGCAAGAGATCTTGAAGCAGCCTGTAGTGCTGTGCTATACCTCCAAATGCTGATCCTAGCTTCCTGCAGGAATCTGAGGTTGACCTGCAGCTGACAGGGAGCCTGAAGGCAAGATTGGAGTCACTCTGCAAGAGATGACAGTGAAAAGCTGGAGATCACATCAAAGGACAGTGATCTCACTGACCAGGGCACAGTACCCAAGCAGGACAGCCTGGTGACAGTAGCAGCTGTTGACAGCTCGTGACCACCAGGTAAATGTAAGATGGCAGGTCAAGTGCAAGTGCAATCCATGAAATCCAGTGAACAGAAGCTGCAGGGCACAGGCCTAGGCACATGCCTGCCATAAGCAGAGCTCAGGAGAGGGCTAGAGGCCAAGGTTGGACAAGAAATGGAGCTACGCCTGCAGCTCTGCTGGCAAGTGTGTTCTGGCATGTATCTTAGGCTCCAGGTTAACTCCAGTGCAATCAGAAGAATGTAAAATAAACTAAGCAAATGCAGGAATTTGCCCCAGCCATCTTGCACCTTCCCACTGGAACTTAAAAACCAGACCAAATACATCCTGAGGCTGTTCATCTGACCACAGATTGTTTTTAGTGTCTCTCCGGCTCCTTCAGTCACCCATTGCTATACTCGTTCTGCAAAAACTGCACAAAGATTTAAGAAAACTTTTAACTGGTGGGGAAGGAGCACAAATGCAGGAACAGGCATGAAAGATGACAGATTCAGGATTACTATTCTTCTGACATAAACAGAAACATTGGAAATAGGGCCTGTGAGACCACCTGCTCCCACTTCATCATGAATAAGAATTATAGTATCCTGACTTCCTGATTAAAGACAAGGGCAAACTTTGTTCACGGATTTTTGTTTTACTTCAAATAAAAGCCTTATAGTTATACTGAGACCTGGGTTGCAGTCCTAAGTAACAGAAAGAATGGTCTCTCTGTTGTGAAGTACTAAATGTGGAAATGTCCAAAACTACCTTAAATAGAAATTGCAGAATTCAGATTGCAAATTGCATTTCATATCAGACTACAAATTGTATTTCACAGATAACACTGGATTTCAAAGAATTAGAAAATTGAAGTTAGTCTATTTTCAGACTGAAAATTCAGCTGTATGGGCTATATAAGTGTGTCATAACCAAAGAAAACGCACAACTAATAAAGATGTTCTAGAGTAGTGGTAGGTTAAAAAAAAATTAAAAATCAAGATATTCCTTGCCCCAGACTAGCGATTAACCTTTAGGGAGAAAACAAAAATCACATTACTGCCACACGTGCACTCACTGCGTTAGGAGACCATAAAGCCACCAGTAAATTAGGCAAAATAAAATGTCTTTATTGATCCAGATTAAGACCCTCTTTTAAAGTGTGCTGTCATTTAGAATTAAATGTTAAATATAGGTGGTATCATTCCAGTCTCTACAAACCAGAAATTCTCAAAGTAAAATTACATCTTTAAGCACTGCAGATATGGAACAAACATAGAATTTCAGCACTAATGTTTTTGCCTGAGGTAGTCTGGTACCCTTGGTGCTCCTCTAGTCTCAACTTCCTTCCTCCTGCTCAAACACCTAGATACTTTTTTATGACACCCAGTGTGACTACATGATACAATTTGACAAGTACACTAAAAATTCATATCATTTTGAAACCATACCTTTCATATCCCTAAAACTGTTTGGTTTTTAAAACATGCAGTTGGTTGGGCTCTGTAATTCTCTCCATACTTCAGCTGAGACAACTCTTGAAAATTATAAATATTTTAAACACATAAAAATACAACTGTGCAGATCTTATCTGTACAAATCCACATTTTGGAAATTGAATCAGCCATACTGTACCATACAGTATTAAAGTAAAGCATGCGGTAATTTCCTATTAAGTTACTGCCATTAACTATGCATTTTTGCAAGGCACGGCACACAAAGGAACTCCTACAATGGCAGATCGGTCTACCACACGAAAAATTTAACCTTCTAATGAGACAGTGGGGTATGTTTTGCTCGTTCTTTGTGTTGTGACATAACGCAGCACAAGTAGCTCAACAAGGAAATTCAGACCTCCCCAGTTCTTCGTCACAGTCACAAGGAATACTGGTCCCCTACACAAATGAGAGACACAAAGTTGCAAACTACAATATAGGAATATAATTTTATTCTGTTAATCTGCGTATGTACTGGTACAGCTGTTCTGAGAAAGCTTTCGAGGAAAATTTTTCCATAACTCTCACTCTCCCAGCTGCTCCCATTGTGTCCTTCAAGAGAGGATCTCTCACAATCTTTTCCATGGCCTCAGCGAATTGGGTTGGCTGAGGATCACACAAAAATCCCGTAACGTTATGCAAGATTGATTCTAAAGGGCCACCTGAATTAACCGCTATAACTGGACATCTCATATACATTGCCTCCAAAGGGACAATGCCAAAATGTTCGTTGCTTGGTGTATAAAGCACACATACAGAGTTACTAAAAAGGGAGATTTTCTGCTCATCTGAGAATGACCTCAGAAAAGTCACATGATCATTAAGACCAAGCTTGACTGCGAGTCTCCTCAGCTCTTCATAGTGCTCCACATTTTCCAGAACTCGTTTATCATAACCACCTGCCATAACCAGGTGAACTTCATTCCACTTGTAAGAATCCAGTCTTTCTTGAAGTTCATGCAAAGCTTCAAGAGCCAATGCTAGATTCTTTTTTCTCTCATACCTATTAATGGAAAGAAACAAGAACTTTTTCTTTTTTGGTATCAGGTCAGCTATATCTGCAGGAACGATTGTTTCAAAGCTACTGATGTTGAGTGATGGATAGAGGACATCTGGATTTATGTGAGATAGGGATTTAAATGTGTCTTTGAACACGCTGGCAGTAAACTTGCTGTTCACAACGATACAGTCTGCCATGCCAGTTGTGTACTCTTCCAGCCAGTCGAGAGGCCACCTGTAGAGGCGCTTCAAGAATGATTCTCTCTTGGTCAGAAGCTGATCAGGAAAGTGACAGTAAAACAAAACCTTCTTACGGGTTCTGGCCAGTCTAAGTATAGGAATGCAAGCAGACACCTAGTGCAACCAGGAGAGACAGGACAAGAGAAGACATTAATTATTTGTGTTAGTGCCACTAGTGCATACATGTGATTTCAAACCCATACCCTGAGAGCCAGTCCTTTGCAAGCCAAGTGCCTTCTCCCTTCCACAAGCACATCAAGCTGCACTCCCTCACCCAGGACCTCTTGATTTCCTCCCTCACAAAGACAAGGCACCCTGCTCCCCCCAGGCCACATCAAGCCCCAGGACTTCTCCACACATCTCCTCCTGCCACTACCAGGGGAGCTGGAAACAGATCCCAAGTGGCAGTGGCATCCTCTCCCCTCAGCTGCCCCAGAACGCAAGAGTGTTGCAAAATGTGGGATATGGCAAGATTATCTTAGGTCAAGATGGTCTTTGATGTAAGATCTTTGTGTACTTTCAAGTCTAATCAGGAAGAAAAAAGACCTAATCAGTGGAACAGGCAGAAGCCAGCATCCCTTGGTCAAAGACATCCTGGAACTAACAAGCTTAATGTTGATGTATGTCTGTGTATACATTGCTAATTGGCAAAATACTCAACGCCCTTGTATTCTACAGCTGTTCGCTGTAATACTAAAAATCATGCCTACAGGTCAAAAAGACCCCTACCCAGGTGAAGACCTGTTCCTTGAGCACATGTAGAAGTTAGCTGGGGTTACATAACTTGTATGCAACCACAGAATCAAGTTGGAAAAGACCTCTGAGATTATCGAGTCCAACATATGACCGTACCCTGTCAACCAGACCACGGCACTAAGTGCCATGTCCAGTCTTTCCATAAACACCTCCAGGGACGGTGACTCCACCACCTCCCTGGGCAGTCTATTCCAATGCCTAATCACCCTTTCTGAGAAGAAATTCTTCCTAATGTCCAACATAAATCTCCCCTGGCACAGTTTGAAACTGTCCTCTCACCCTGTTGCTTGCTGCTTGGGCGAAGAGACCAAGCTCCACCTGGCCACAACCTCCTTTCAGGCAGTTGTAGGGATTGATAAGGTCACTTCTGAGCCTCCTTTTCTCCAAGCTAAACAACCCCAGCTTCCTCAGCTACTCCTCATAGGATTTGTGCTCCAGACCCTTCACAAGCTTCACTGTTCCTCACTGGAAAATACTAACCAATCCTATACTTGGAAAGTTACAAACTCTGAATCTCCGTGTATAAAAAATGGTGAGGGAAGCCCGACGGGATGTGCTTGATTTGTGGTTTGCACTTAATTTATGGAACACCACCGAGCAGCGGGCCTTGCACGACTCTGGAATAAACAATCAATGTCTCTCTCTTTCTCTGGAGTGTCCAATTATTGGCTTGTTGTACACCACGCAATGAATCTGACTGGGGGGGATTTGCTCCAGATCCCTGGAACATCTCTCTTTATGAGGAGAGACTGTGGCAGCTGGGCCTGTCTAGTCTGGAGAAGAGAAGACTGAGAGGGGATTTCATTAATGCAAGTAAGTACCTCCAAGGCAGGTGCCAGGAGGGGGTGCCAGGCTCTTTTTGACAGGGGCCAGTGACAGGACGAGGAGCAATGGCTATAAACCAACGCACAAGAAGTTCCACCTCAACATGAGGAAGAACTTTCTGCTGAGGGTGGCAGAGCACTGGAACGGGCTGCCCAGGGAGACCGTGGAGCTCCCCTGCTTGGAGCCATTCCAAAGCCACGTGGACGTGCTCCTTGTGCAACCCGCAGCCCTGGCAGTGGGGCTGGATCTCCGAGCCCCCTTCCACCCCTCGCAGCTCTGCGGCCCCGCCCGGCCCGGCCCGGCCGCACCTGGTCGCAGACGAAGGCGTCGCAGGAGTCCCCGCTGAGCAGCAGCACGTAGAGCGCCAGGCAGGCCATGCGCAGGGCTGCGCACAGGGCGTGCCCGCGCCCGCACACCGACCGCGGCACCCACGCCCCCGCCGTGCGCACCGACAGCCCGCGCGTCTCCGCGAAGCACCGCTCCGGGTCGTAGTGCGCCGTCCACACGCGCACCCGGCAGCCCCGCGCCCGCAGCGCCAGCGCCGCGTCCACCACCAGGCGCTCGGCGCCGCCCAGCCCCAGGTCCGGGTGCAGGAACAGCACGGACGGGCCGTGCCCGCCCGCCGCCCCCCGCTCCTCCATGGCGGCCGCTGCCGCCGGACACGTCAGCCCTGCCGCCTTCCGGACGGGCCTTGCCGGCCGCCCCGTCCCGCCCCGCCCCGCAGGCCGCCCGCCGCGCTGCCGGCCGAGCGCTCCGCGCCGGGCCGCGCCGGGCCGCGCCGGACCGAGCGCTGCGAGATGGACGGGCGCGGCCGAGCCGGTCCGCGGGGCCAGCGCGCTGGGGCAGGGCGGCTGAGCGGGGCGGAGAGCGGAGAGCGGCCGGCGCTGTTCAGGCAGCTGCGCGGGCAGCCGCGCGGTGCCGGGCGGCGGGGGCGGGGCGGGTGTGAGGGAGGGCCCGCCCGGCCCTAGCCCCAGCCGCAGTCCCAGCCCCAGTCCCGGCTCCAGCCGCCGCCAGCGCCGCAGCCATGGTGAGCCGGGGGCTGCTCCCGCGGGCCGCCGGGCAGGCGCCCCCTGCCCCCGGCCCTGCCCGCCGCCTCTCATCCTCTCCCTGCTCTCTCCTTTCTCTCTCTCTCCGCAGCCCGGGCCCAACCCCAGCGCCACCAGCGTGGGCTCCTCCGGCCGCTCCCCCAGCAAGGCTGTGGCCCCCCGCGCCGCGGGATCCACCGTGCGGCAGAGGTGGGTGCCCGCCGGGGCTCCGCGGGGCCTGCCGAGCGCTGCCCGCCTCCTCGGCCTGCCCGCCCGGCCGGCCGGCCCGGAGCCCCTGCTTACGTGGCGGCACGGGCTGGGGACAGGGATGGGGATGGGGCACAAGCCCTGTGGGCAGCCGCCCAGGGAGCTGGGGTTGTCAGGCCTGGGGAAGAGGAGACTGAGGGGTGGCCTTATCCTCTCTACAGCTCTCTGAAAGGAGCGTTAGCCAGGTAGAAGTTAGGCCTCTTCCCCCAGGCATCTGGCGACAGGACGAGAGAACATAGCCCTAAGCACTAAACCTAAGCCAGGGGAGGTTTATGTTGGACAATTGGAAGAATTTCACATTGGAATAGACGGTCCAGGGAGGTGGTGTCGAGCCACCATCCCTGGAGGTGTTTATGGAAAAACTGGATGTGGCGCTTAGTGCCATGGTCTGGTTGACATGGTGGTGTACAGTCGTAGGTTGGACTTGATGATCTCAGAGGTCTTTCCCAACCTAAATGATTTCTGAAGCGCTGTGCTTCTGCAAGTGCTCGATGCTAGAAGCTGGCAGACTGCTAACGCATTTTGTTCGGTCTTCTTTTTGTTCTGTTGTCCCTTAAAGGAAAAATGCCAGCTGCGGGACGAGGAGTGCAGGCCGTGCCACGTCCACAGGTACTGGTGGGATGTGGCGATTCTACACTGAGGACTCACCAGGGCTCAAAGTGTAAGTTGGATTAAGGGGTGGTGGTAGGCATGGAGGCTGTAGAGTTCCTCTGCTTATGTAGGCTTTCAGTCTTTGAATTAATAATTATCAGTATTCTGGTGTGCATGGGAGAACATGCTGAATTGACGGCTGGGATGACATATTTTATTCATTCCATAAGCCTGGAGAAGTAGTTTTTAAATTTATACTGGTTTTACAAAAGTAGGTACAAGTTATATTTTGTAATTTCCTAGGCTTACCCTGGGTATTCTTTGAAGACTGCAAGCAATTTCTTTGAAGTTGAAAAAGGTTACTTGTCACAGTGAATTTAGGCATCTTGTGTGCATGTTTTTGTTCTCTTTTAATTAAAATTTTGGGGGGTTCTTTATTAATAGCTATATTGTGATCCTGTGCATCCCCTTGAAAATAATGTAACTGTTATGCCATATGCTTCCATAATCTCAGGTGTTTCTATTAAAAAGCTGCAGATAAACTCCTTCGGTGAAGCTTGCAAAGCAAATAGCATTCTGATACCTTGCATATATCTGTTTTTACAAGGTGAATATTCCAAGATTGTGGTCACATATCTGGTATTGTGTCTTAAACTCTAAAGGGAGCCTAAGTTTTTAGTTTTTGGCCACTTGAGTCATTCAGATCAGTTTCCCAAACAAACTTTGCAGCCTAATACTTGGATAACAAAGGTGGAAGAGATATTTCAGCTGATGAGTGCACATTAAGTCATACCCTGAGTGGAAATTGATGCTTCTTGTAGAGTGATACTTCATGTTCTTATTCTTCTTATTCTTACTGGGTTGAAGAGTCTCAAGACACTCAGGGTTGTTTCTGGGTTTTTTTTCTCAAATCCATTAGTATTTTCTTTTGAAGTCCTTTAAGAGGACTACTGCTGGCTGCAGAAACAGAACATTTGAGGAAGGGTTGGTGATAGTCTGGTTAGTGATAGTTCCATGAGTAATCCTTCTTCTGAAGTTGTCTTATGTTTTCATTTCATATGTGCTTGACACTTTAAAAGCCAAGACATATATAACAAACGACCAATGTAGTAGTGTTCTGTCTTGCTTTCACCATTCTGAACCCAGAGAAGAGACAGGGCAAAGAAAAAGAAGGTCATGAGCAGCAATAGTGTTCTAGACTAAACCTATGCAGGTAGGCACAGCAACTGTTTTCTTACTGTGTTGTTTGATCTACTAAAACTCAATTTGAAAAATGAGGAAGACCAAACTGAGAAAAAAACCAGATGGGCACTACCATTAAGTAGGTGTTTTTAAACATAGATTTGTGATACAAACTGTTAAAGCACCTTTTAACAATTCTCATAAGTTTCCTTGTGAATCCTTTGGTTTCACTTTTGATGTTGATTGGCCACTTAGTTGTTCTCAACCTCAGTACAAGCAGGTCAGTAGATAGATTTTCACATCTATTGATGTTGCAACACATTGGTTCCCGGTTTTAAGGTTTGGAGCACTGGAAGTATTTTTTGGGGGGTTTTTTGGAAGCTGCTGTGGGTAGCTCTATGGCTGGGCTTTTAATGGAAGAACAAAAAGTAAAGGTGAGTTTGTTTTACAAATAACCTGCACACTAGATGTAACATTTTTTGAGCCGTGTCTTGGGAGCAACTTTCTTCCTTACAGCTTTCCATGTATTTTTCTGCATGTTTTTTTCCGTAGCAACTAATTGTTATGACCACTGTCCTGTTTAGTGGGCTTCAAAATGAAAATGGCTTATAGTGAGGTTGTGGTTGCCTCAGTAAAGTGTTTCAGCTGAAATAGTTTTTAAAAATGGTTGGGATCAGTATGCCATAAAGCTATGTGAAGGCTTAGCCTAGTAGTGTTGAGTAGTTGGGTTTATTTGGTGGGGGTTTTTTTGGTGTTTTTTAAAATATATGAGATCTTAAAATTACTATGGAAAAATGCATAAGTCCCCTGAGAACAGGTTAATTCATACTAGGTATGATCAGGAGAATTCCACTTGAGATAAAAAAAGTTCAATATTTCATATTGTGCATAATTATACTGATACTTCAGGTATTTATTATCTGTATTCAACATCCAAAATAATAAGTATGTTGAATAGGCAAGTTGGTTTGCCTCAGGAAAGAACATTTATCTGTAGCACAGGATGCTACAAAATGTATGTCTTGAAATGTTAGCAGAAGGGAGTTGTGGGACGTCTGGTTGAGAGTGGGATAGGATATTTTTCTCTTTAAAGCTTGTATCAGGTATCACAGGCTTTGGAAAGAAAACTTTTTGCTCTTTTTGCAGCACTTGATACTTGGTTCCTCTATCTTGTTGTGGACTTTCTTGCATAAAGAGGTATAGGCAGTGTTTCCTATGGATAGAGAGTCAAATTGGCCTTTGAAAGACATTCCGTGAATGTCTGCTTGGTGGGATGAGAAGATGAAGGTGTATGGAGGAGAATTGCAGGGTTTCAGCAGATTGTCTTTGGGACTGGAGGAAGTGAGGTACACATGCCACTATTGGAGAGATGATTATTCTCTAGGGGTTCAGTGTCATCAGCATGTTAAAAAAACCCCAAAACAATAAATCCCTATTGTTTATTTCCATGTGGCTCTGTTCTGATTAGTGGTGCTTCTTTACTCCTGTAAGCCTTTAGCAGAGCAGCTTACCCATTCCTACTGCTAAAAGCTTGGGTGAATTAAGTAGTAATTCAGATACAGTGTAAGGACTTTGTGAACCTGATATTATTATGATTTACATCATGTAGGATATAAACTTCAAATATATACAGAATGCTGGTGATTGAGAAGTACGTTTTGTTCCTCAGTGATAGATACCCCTTGACAGGGGTTGCTTATGTAGTCAGTGTGTTCAGATTTTGTTTGGCTCATTTTGTTATTGGTTTATTTGCTAAACACTTTATGTCTGTGTTCAGGGTTCTCCATGCCCAAATAAGTCTTAAGTAGGATAGATAAGAGTTTTAAAACTCAGTATAAGTTTACCGTTATGAACATTTAAAGTTTGTAGGCCATGATCTCATAGGAAAATATTTCAGTGACTTCCAGTCTTTTCAGTTTTCCTTTTTACTTTATAGTCAGGTAACATTTATCTGCTTATAAACAGTAACCTGTAGGGTAATTCAAGGTTGGATGACAGATTTCATGGTGTTCCTCCCAACAGCATGTTGAAAATCAGAAATTAAATTGTATGAAGTGAGTAGTATGAAGCAGTGTTGAATGTATGTAATTGTGCAATAGTGGATGTAATTGTTATCTCAGAACAGCATGAAACTGCTGATTTAATCTAGCAATGTGCAACCCTAAGATTGACCTGTTTTTTAAAAACGTCACTATACAATTTCTAAACAATGTGTAAAAGTGTGAAGGAAAAAAAACAAGAAATTTTTTAATTATCCATTTTAGGTAAAGAGTTAATGTTGTTAACTTTGACATTTTGTGTATCTTTTTCAAGAAAAGAGAAGTCCCAGTCTCTCACTCACTGCTGTCCTTGCTTTCAAATCAAATAAAACCTCTAAAACACACAGCTAATGCAAATTTTATGCCAAAATTTTAGTAGCCGCTAGAGGACTCTGTCGGTTTTTGTATCAGATTGTATCTCTGCTCAGGTGGCTATCTGAGTAGTAAACACAGATGATGATTTTCCACAGATTATTTTCACAACCATGATAATAATGACCGTTAAGGGATTTTAAAATAAATGTTACTCTGTTGCACTTTATTATGTAACATTTAGGGTATGTAAGACTGTATCTTTAAAACACTAGCAGCAGCAGTTTTGATAGAGATGGCTGTCTTATGTCTATGTATTTTAAGGTATTTCTATGGGAATGGAAGAGGAGTTTTCTTGTACAATTGCTTATGAACTGATGAGCTCACTTGGCTGATAAAGACTGGCCTCTGGACAAAGCAGATTTTTTTTTTATGTTAATGCATTTTTTTCTTTATTTTTAGTGGGCCTGTTCCAGTTTTGGTCATGAGTCTTCTTTTTATTGCTTCTGTGTTTATGCTGCACATCTGGGGTAAATACACTCGTTCCTAGACTCAGCTGCCAACTTAAAGCATACATCTTGGACCAAAACTATGGTGGATCCTGGTTGTTCTTGGAGAGAGACTGGGGAAGCTTCCTATCACCTGTTGAAGTCCTGTCAACTTTGGCTATAATACCGAATTAATTTCTCAGTTTGCTACATGGGCAGCTTTAAAGTCTGTCATGGGTCATTTTATATTTGTATCTGTACACTTAGAATACAGGTATTGCAATAAAAATTATATGGAAATAGAAACAGTCTAAACTGTATTTTTTCCTCTTCCATCATACCACAGCTAACACATTATACTTGTGGTTATCATATATAGTCATGTTTCTGAGTAAATGCCACTTGACAGTTCAAACCAGATTCTTCTATACTATACATGCTTATATAATTTGATGCTAGAAGATCTTTTTTTTTTGAATGGGAGAGGCAAAATCAGGTTCACAAACATGTGAAGGTAACAAATGTAGTGGTTGAAATAAAACTGAGGTCCCAGAGCTGAGCTGGTCATGTTCTTCTGTTAACTGCAGAAAAATAGCTGGATTTATTTAATTAATTTCCTAAATGCAAGTTAAACTTTACTCAGTGCTCGTTATACTTAAAAATCAGCTAAGTGTGCTTATTTTTTCAAACTGTACTTGAGGAATAATATGAACTGGTACCTAACTGATTTAAAAAAAAAAAAAGACGCATTTTGCTCTCAGGCACATGGTGTGATTCTTGGGGCTGTCCCATGCAGGGCCAGGAGTTAGACTTCAGTGATCCTTGTGGATCCTTTCCATCTCAGGATATTCTGTGATTCTATGGCTCGGCAGGTCCAGACTCTTTCAAGGAGGCTTAAATGGAATGGGAGGGCTGGAAAAGAAATGACTGCATTTTAAATAAAAGGACATGCAAACATGCTGAGATACGGCTAAGTGACTCTTCAGATATCACTCCAGTTTGCTTATGGGTGTTGTTTATTTTGCTTTTGAACAGTCAGACAGCTCTTACTTCTCTTTTTAAAGGTATCTACGTATTTGTGTATTAGTGTTTCTCACTGCTAATATGGTCTTGAAGTCAGAATTGTTTTAGCCTGTTGTTCATGTTGACTTCATTTGACTGTCAGCTTGTAATGACAAAACAATATTGTTAGTTACACAGCCCTGATACAAGTGTTGACTGCATGTTGTAGAAGCAGCCTCTTACTCACCACCTTCCTTTAGAGCAGTTCTTAAATTAGCATTCTGAAAAGACCGAACTGTTCAGAACAAAGACAAGAGTAAGAAATGTGATCTTGGGGCTATAAAGATAATTGCTTTGAGCTGTTCTTATGCCATAGTACTTAGTGTAGATATATAGGGAAAGATAGAAGACTTGGAGCAGAAACTGAAAATTATCTTAGAAAATTTAATGATAGGAAGGTTATGTTTTCACAGGGTTTGAAGCTGAGAAATGGGGAATTCTGGTGACTCAAAGGCAGTGGGGTAGCAGAATACAGTAAGCTGGTGGAAAGTGAGACAAATAAATCATGTATCAAAGGGAAAAGGATCCATAAATCATTTACCACTATGCATATGGAAGGGAAGTTAAAACACAAGGGAAAATAAAGCAAGTAGGGGGGTTAGCTTACCACTTCAGAAAATGAAGGTAAGAATCTCGTACTTAAATGCTTTGCTTAACAAGAAAATAAAATCTGTACAGTCAGCAATTTCATCTTAAGGCAAGGAAATGCTAAGACCAAATACAAGTCAGTTGTTCTGCTGATCACGTGGGCGGACTGTTACTGACGTAATTTGTGGTGCTTAAAGGAAAAGGAATGAAATACTCTAAAATAGTGTAAGGGTAAGGAGTAATGACTAAGAGCAATACCTAAGTAGGTAAGGTCTTTCCTATTTTTTCTAAGGCACTGTTTAACTGGTTTTAATACAGCAGGCAACAATTTTCTTTGAAACACTTCAGTGCTTAAAGCTGTTTTCCCACATCAAATAATTCCATTTAAAACCTTTGATATTTTTGCTTTTTTTGGTATCTTGCTGCTTCTAAAGATCAGCATCAATGATGAACTGGGAAGTGATGCGGAGGGGAATTGTTGCTGTACAGCCTTTTAATATGTTTTTAATACATTTAGATACATTTGAATGCATTCAACTGAGTATAAAAATGTTGACTATTTTGACATTACTGTCCTTGCATAAATATTTTGTTTTCTATAACGGCCTGTATCATACATTTTTGCATGCACTATCAAAAGTGTGTAATATCTCTAGCTTTGCACAAATTACATCCCACCCCTTCTTGACTTTATATTTTATGTCAGCTTACCTATGGTGATAGTTGGGTGCAGCTGGCTGAGACATCCATACCTTTGTTTTGTATTCTTCGTACGTGATTGAAACACAGATTTCTCTGTTGTATGTTTTCAATTTGTGATTATTTTAATGATTAGCATAAACGCGTTGGATATTCATGCTTGTATTTCTAGCATTTCACATACATGAGTTGTAGTGGAGTCTTGCAATTGATTTTATCAGACTTCATCTCCACAGAAGTACGAACAAAGAAATGCAGCTTGCAAAGACTTATTAGAAGCTTAGCTGATAATGTTAAATTCTGTTTGATCTGCATGAGTAAATTATAGTTAGATAAACGTTACCTAATCTGTGATACAGAACACTAGGCTTTCAGCAGTAGGTGGGAAAGAAGAAAGGATGGTCATTTGAAAAGCTTTGGATCAGATAACTAGGAACTAGTAAGACTGAATTTTTATGTCTACATGTGTGTTATTGAAATACAAGCTTGACTGAACTTGACTCTTAGAAATTGTAAATATCTGAAGCGCAGCAGAGGGCTCTAGGTCCACAAAGATCTTTACTTTGTCTCCTTAACAATAAAGATTCAGGATATCTGGAAGAACTTGTATTTCCATAGAAGTAAAAGATAAAGTACTAGAATCTTTTATTATTAACTTATAAAAAAGTATTTGCAACCTCAGTCTCCATTATTCCTCAGCTGAAGAAAGGGGTTTTATAACGAAGTGATGCTGTTGTACATGAGTACGTCTGTGTCACTTAAGCTTTCCCTCTCTCTCGCCAGCAATAGATCTGAGTATGTGAGCTGGCTTCGGTCTAGTTTAACAGAGAAGCAGAAGCTGAAAGACACTATTCTTTAGGGTTGGATGGAATAGGTAACTGATAGTAGAGGAAGACAGTAAAAGTTCCCCCTGAGCCAAAACACTGTACTTTTAGCTTGTAACCTAGGGAGAACAGGAAGAGTGTTAGATTCCTCAATGACTCTTTGGTAGGAAAACTTCAATCTTCGCTCTTGTAACTTTTTGCTCACTGAAGTCAGTTACCACAAGCTATTGACCTGTAGGCACATGGGCTTCATTAGTTCTGATGTTTCAGAACTAGTTTTTACTTTTGCTCTCTGTTTAGAAGCCAGTTCTACTGCACAATATACACATGCACACCCAAACAACTGGATAATTGTTTATACCTGTGTCAACCTTTCTTATTGTGTGCATGTATCATGTGGACTCCTGTCTTTTGCCATCATGTCATGATAAATACCCTCCCTCTGACAGTCACTAAAAATGATTCTCAGTCTTGAAGGATCCAAGGGGAAGGGCAGTTGTTCAGATATGTAATTTTTGACTGTCCCATACACACATAGCTGTTTTACAGCAGAAAGATTTTTTCTTTTATCACATTAGAATCTTAATTTACTCTCCAAAAAGAAACTGTCAGCTCTTTCCAGTGTCTTAACTATTTTTTTGTGTGTCTGGAAAAAGAGATGCCTCTTATTTCTTTAAAGTTTAACTTGTTATGTACTTCCAGCTTTGATAATAAGGCTGCATTGACATCTTCATATTAGCTGCTTATATAAATGTGTTTCATTGAAGGCTCTTTTTTTAGACTTGGTGTTGTTAATAATACAGTTAGAATATTAATGAGTCTCAAGTTAAGATCTGAGCTATGAGAGTGAACTCTGCCTTTTGGCTTTTTTTTATTGAGGGAAAACTTGTATAGCATTTATGATGTCTGCTTTGATTTCAGAAGTTGCTGAAAGGCAAAGCAAGAGCAGGTGTGAAGTTACTGAGTATATCTCATCACTGACACATCTTGTGATCTTCTCTTCTTCCTTCTATGCTCCAGTTTTCTCTTTTTCTCAGGAGGCTGTCAGTGGTACTGAGTTGTGCCATGGAGTAGGATAATGCTGTAATTCAGAGATATGGCAGGTAGTAACAGTAATAAACAGAACAGACCTATCTTACTTATGACAAAAATCTAAGTTCAGGTGTGGATAACCACAAATTTGACACCTTTATCTCACAATTGGCATCAGATTGCAAATAACTGTCCTTGTTTCTTATTTTGAAGGATTTTTCATATAGGTACCTTCCAGAATAGTATCTGTGACTTTTTGAGCAAGCGGAAGTGGATGAATTCTTTGATGTTAAACTACCATATGATAAAATAGAACTGAGCAAAACTTTTAATGCACTGCCTCCTCCAAAGAACTACTTGTCTTAAAAAGGTGGAATTCTAGCTAGTTTAGTGTGGTTTTTTTTTTCTTTTTTGGTTCAAGCATTTATCACTGAGTAAATGTACTGACCTGGTTTTCTTCTCAGATAATGCAGGGAGATATCAAATGTATCTACAAATGCTGCAAAGGTAAGATTTCTCAGTGAAATATATCCAAAATCAGAACGAAATTTGTAGTTAGTATGCTCCAGTTTCAGAGGGGCTGCAATTCCAACATCTATTAATTATCAAACACCATTCTGTGAGACTCTCAGCAGTGAAGAGTAGAATTGTAGTCTTTCCTTTCTTCTAGTTGGAATTAAAATTGCCTAATGATAGAATTGCTTTTGTTGGATGAAAGAGTTTGTGGAGTGAGAATATCTCTCTTGTGTCTGAACTTAGAAAGAACCTCACAACTTCTATGGGAAGAAGCAAAACGTTATTGCTGGTTCTGCTTCCAAGAATATTTTCCACCTCCAAGCTGAAATTATTTCTGCTTTCTGCCCCATGGCAAACTCAACAACAGAAGAGAATCAGATAGGGCCTTTTGTCTCAGACCACTGCATGAAGATTGCACTCTTGGAGGGGAAAATTTTTTAGTAAAATGGCTTCTTGCAGCAGACCTCGTATCTCTGTTGTTTAGAGTATTGTAGCTATGGCAGTGTGGCTTCTCTGAAAAAGCTTAGAGGTATTTTATTCATCCCGGTGTCCAAGACAGATAGTTCACCTGCAGCTGTTCCCAATATTTAAGGAACGCCACTACTTCACACAGTGATAGCCCTTTCTCCCCACTTATTCCTGGCTTTTCTTGAGGACAGGCGTCTTGATGAACATCTTTTCTCTGTGTGAATGACACTGAAATCTCTCCTCTCCAAGGTGAGATTTAACTTCAGATGAGTTAACTTTAGATTTCCGCAATGTGTGTGCTGATAGTTGTGTGCCTTTTGTGACAAAACTACATTTCTAGCATTTAGTTCTGCTAACCTGTTTTACTGTCAGGTGAAAAGGTGCTGTGGAGGCACCTGTTCCTCCAGGCAGCTGAAGAACTGTGGACAGCAACTCAGAGTAGCTGGAACATTTGTCAGCATTGTAGGTGCCAGACTGAGATGAAATCCAACCCTTCATCCCAGCTGCTGCTGACAGACCTACTGATATTTAACTTCATTTTGGTGATGAAATAATCTGAGAGTGTCCAGTGATGATGAAACCCAAAAACCTCATACTTGGCAAGTTGCATTCATCAGTGAAGACTTTACAAAGAGCAAAAATTACAGCTCTGCAGACCCCAGGATCAATTTTGGTGAAACCAGGAAGCCTTCAGAAGTGACTTGGCAGGAAAAGAAAGGTACCAGTAGATACCCCTTTCTGCTTTCTGAGGGTATAAATGAAGACTGGAAGTTGTTCTTTTTATACTTCCCTATCCCTTTCAACTACTGGAATCTGCTCTTCATCTGCATTAGAAATTAAGGCCTCTTAGTCAAGCCTTTTCACAGGAGAAGTAGAGGAATGATGAAATGACAAAGTGTTAAGGGAAAATGGAGAAGTTCTATGCAAAACATTGACTAGAAGATGTTTTCTTCCTTAAAAAAAAAAAAGTGATTTAAATCAACAGGCAACTAACACCTCGATGAAGGATGTTTTCATGTTCAATAACCTCAACTGTTTATGTCTCTACTACCCTCTCAATAAATAGCCATGAAAAGATAGAAGTTTGCTACAACTTACAGCATATGATAGATTGAAATAAAATAAGCCACATCTTTCCCCAGAGCATGTTCATGTAGTAAAAAATTAGTCTTCCTCCTAAAAAACAAAGTTAGCATTTATGAGGATCTGATGCTACTATAAATTCATGATCTTTCAAAAATGGAATATATGAATAAGTTAATTAAATGTAATATTAAATATATATATTAAATTAATATGCTTAACTTTCTTTAATATCAAAGCAATTTTTTTTCTAATTCTTAATATTTTTTTTTCTTTGTTTGGTCAAAATGAAAATGAAAAGTAGTAGCCAAATGCCAACATTTTCCATTAACTGGAAATGGAACCATCACTTAACACTAGATAGCTACAACACTGTGAAATAGTATTGGAAATATAAGTATAGGGCATAGCAAAATGCACTTTGGTAGAAACTTGTGGATGTCTTTGATCCAGCCTCCTGCTCAGAGTAGAGTAATCATCAAGGCTCGATCAGGTTGCTGAAGGCCTTGTGCAGTAGCATTTTGAAAATCTAGGAAGGAGGTTTCAGTGTTTCTCTGTTTACCTATCCCTGTGCTTAACTCCTCTCTGGTGAAGATTTTTTTCGTCATGTCCAATTCGAATTCCTTTGTTTGACCTTGCAGTGATTGCCTTTCCACCTTTTGCTGTTCATTTTTAGGAGGACTCTAGCTCCATCTACTCTAACGTTGGGTGAGAACAGCAGCTAGTGTTTTCCCCTTAGCCCTCTTGAGCTAAACCAACCTTGTGGCCTCTTGTCCCTGTATGTCATGTTCTCCAGCCTCCAGCCATCTAAGTGACCCTCTCCTAGATTCTCCAGTTTGTTAGTGTTTGTTATGGGGGCATAAAACTAAACATAGTTTTCCAAGTGACTGTCTAATAAATGACTATCTTTACAAGTGCTTCTCTTGACATGCTTGTTGTGCATCTTGCTACATGGTTAGTCTTCATTGCTACAGGGGCATGCTACTGGTTCATGTCCCACTTATCTGCTGGGACATTCTACAGAGTTGCTCTCTGTTGGGTCAGGATGTGTCTTATTCCATGTTGTTGCTCCATCCAAGATGCATAACTTAACAATTGTCTGTCCTGAACTTCGGGAGGCTTTTTTGGACTCATTTTTCCATATTGCTAAGGTCCCTCAGACTGCAGTGCTCTTCTCCACTAGCTACCACTTTCTGAAATTTGGTGTCCTCACAAAGTTGCTGAAGATGCAGATAATGAGACCAATTGCCTTCCTGCCAGCAGCATCACTGTGGGATTACTTTAAGCTTCTGTCCCTTTTTATGACCATCCTCAAAAAAACCTGATATGTCTGGGCTTGAGTGTAAGCCTGGCGTCGAGATACTGGATTTCACATAAGGACAGGCTCTAGCCTCATGCATGGAGGATGCGAGTGAAAACTTAGACGTGCTTGAGAGTGCCTTCCCAAAATTCACTAGGCACTGTTCCCAGGCCTTCTGCTTATTCATTTCTCACTCACCACCTGTGCATTCACATCTACTGGCTCATAATCTGATTTGTATAAAGTTCTTACTTCTCAATAGTCTGTGCCGTTTCTGTTATATGTAGATCTCACACAGATTATCCTAGAAGATGCTTACAACATGCACTAGGTGGCCAAAGCGACATGTAAAAGTTAATTTCTGATATGGTTTCAGTAAAAAAAGTGTGCTTTTCTGAATTTACTTGCAGCATTCCCAGTCATCCCAGCAGAAGGAAGAAAATTTCCAGTTACGTACTCACCCTTTAGTCTTTCTTCCCTCAAACTAATTCTTTGAAAGGAAAAGGGGCTCTAGGAATACAACTGTAACCCTTCTGCCAGGCGCTTCTCAAAGGGTTTTTAAGATATTTCCTAAAAATGAGTTAAAGCCACTGCAAGATGATACCTGTGTGTCCAAATGCTCCAGATGGTGGGCAGCTCCTCTTCCACTGGTCTCCAAAGACATAGATTTTTAGGTAACTTTACCAGTGGCTCTGTCCCCCATACCTCTCATGTGCTGTCTGGCTTAAGAGTGGGTCCCACGCTATCACACCTGCTTCTGAAACTGATGTCAGAGCATTAGGGGGTGTGTTTTTTTCACATTAATGAAGAAGTAATAGTGTTTATCTCAGGTCAGACTTGCTGAGTTGGGCTGAACCTTGGATATGTATATTTCATGTGAGATGTATGCTGTCCTTGCATGGAAGCAGTGTAGAAATTAAAGAATTTAATCTTCTCACAGCAAATGAGTGACACAGGTAGGCTGGAATTTAGGATTTCCAGGTTCCTTAAGTTCCACATATTCCTCTATGTAATGCTGTTCCTGGCATAAATGTATAAAGTCCATCTGAGTTAGCCTGTGCATGACCTGTCAACATCAGGAAATACAGGAGAGTGGTGACATAATGTGTCAGTTTGCAGCAGAGATTGGCTGTGTCCAGTTTTGATCGCCCTCAATATAGGAAAGGCAGTGATAAACTGGAACAAATCCAGCAGAGATGGTCAGGGGGTGGAGCACTTGCTCTATAAAGGGAGGCTGAGAGAATTGGACCTGTGTAGCCTGAAGAAGGAGAGTCTTAATAGCATCCTTCCTAGAACTAACAGAGGTAGGAAGAAGTTGAAGGGAGGCTTTTCACAGCAGTTCATGGCAGGAGAACAAGAAACAACAGGCTTGAGTTGAAATAAGAGAGGTTGGATATAAGGAGATGCCTTTTCATCATGAGGATGGTCAAGGCAAGGTTGCCTAAAGCAATTGTGCAGTCTCTTTTCTCCTTTGAGTGTTTTCAAGACATGATGGATAAAACCCTGAGAAGCCTGGTCTGATCTCATGGATGATGGCTTTTGAGTTGTAGGTATCGAGAGTAGTGCACTAGATGACCTTTCAAGGCCCATTCCAACCTGAATTGTCCTATATTCATATGACTCTTGTGGTACCTTTTTGACACAGACTTGAATGTATCATCTGAAATTGTGGTATTTCCGCTGCACAGCAGTTGATGCAAAGAGCTGAAGATAGAGCAGAACCTCAATAAAAACCTACTTCATATTTTCAAAGGTCTTGGAGAGCTGTGGAGAGAAAGAAGATTCTTAGTTTTGTCTGTTATTTTATTCAATCTTTGGAGGTTGAATTTTTGATTGACTGAACCAAATAGAAGCAGTTTCATGATACTAGCTAAGAACACAGTATGTATTCAAAATAAATAAAACCCATGTCTGCAGGAATCATCAAAACTGTATATGCTACTCCATCTGCTGGGGAAATCAATAACAACTTCCAGTATTTAAAAGGTGGAGACATTCTTCAATCACAAAGGCAGGATTTTTCCAATCTGTTTTGTACTTGCAGACAAGTGTCTTTGCTTGTGCAAAACTTACACTACACAAGGACACACAGGAGTTCTTGTTTAGGGAAATTTTGGTTTTTGAAAAATTCTGTAGGTATAATTACTATTTTTTCTTCTCTATTTCAAGATGAATAGCCCAAACAGGTGTGGTTGACAGGTTGAAAACAAAAGACAGTCCTGAAAAGTTTGGGCTTCCCTTTTCTATGCAGATTCAGAACATAAGAATGTTTGCTAAAATATCGAGGGCAGATCTCTCAAGTCAGTCTTTGTGGTCCAGGATTGCATTCCATCTGTTTGTGAAGGGCTTAACTCAGTGGTCCCTGACAAACACCTCTCTAAAGAACATCATCAGCTGGAATTTTTTTCACCAAATTCCGTAATGACTCTGCACAGAGGTAAAAGAGAATGATGGTGTTGACAGTGCCTGAAAATAACATGAAGCATGCTGGCATGGAATTAAAATCTCATATATTTTGGGGAGGCAATAGCTTTAAAGGTTGTGTTGCCTCTTCCATGAGCTGTGAGATTCCGTGTCTGATAGTAACTTCTCTCTTGAAATAAGAGAACCTTATAAGAAAAAAAAAACACCCTGAAAGAGTAAAGTCTAAGCTGAGAGTTACGTGTATTTCATATGTGTCTTATCATTACATAACCATTAACAACCATTTTTTTTCAAAGTAACACACACACTGAAATGGAGTGAAAAGTCGGAGACAGTGAGCTGCAGTCTTAATCTGCATTTTTGTTTGCATGTGCAGGCAGAGACTGAGGATTATCTTGACTGTCCTGAAGACTCACATACTGTTTATTCCTATATTTTGAGCTAGAGAAGGGGCAGTGAGCACCTTTCAGGAGTACGATCGCTTTATTTTGGTGAGACGTAAGCTTTCATTTGGACTGAAGAGGGTGTTAATGTGCTCTTCACAGCTATGAAATCTTCAGTTTTGCTCTTCTTTTGCAATGAATAAAAATGTGTGTTTGTTTCCTGTATGATGGCAAATTTGTAATTCAGACATTTGTCGTAGAGACTGACTGATAAGTAATGAAATGTAGTCCCTTCTAATCTATTCTGAATTGAATATTTGATCTTGAAGAAAAAGGGTTTGCATCACAGCCCCTACCACTTCCCAGAGGTCCACTTGATGTAAAGACATGAATATTTGAGAGGCTTTTTCAAGCTCAGAATTTGACTGGAGACTCTTCTATTGTAGACTTTCAAATCTCCATCACAAGGCCAGCATTCAACGAAAAGCTGTATTACTGTAGCCAAGTAAATATAGTCTTGCCATTTATTGCAAGGTGCCACAGGCTTTGTCTGAAGTTAACAGCAGAGACCTCTGGACCTGTCAGGCTTTGTGTGGACTTGTCTTGGCCTGCCTGTAGATTTATTTTAGCTTGTTTACCTGTATTAGTGATTGTCTAATGGCTAGGTAACTATTACTTTGTTTTAGCTTTTGATCACTTTGTACTACTGTGTGGTATAACACCTAATCTTATGTATTTTTTGTAATGAGAAGATATTAATAACAAGTACTTACTATCTGTAGAATGAACTGTGTTTGACTGATCCTAGAATAACACACTTTGTGAGTACAGGGTAAAGACAGGGTTAGGATTATGTATATATAATTTTAACCAACATAATTTGGACTGTGAAGCATTAGTGGCATTGTAACGGCATTGGTAATTCTTTCATTAGACTGTTAAGATTTCAGCTATAGTCACAGTGAGTTCATGGCTTTGTATATATGGTGTGTTCCCTTTGCCCTTAACTTTTCAAGTTTTTCGGACTGATGGGAATTTAAGCAGTCTATAATACAACCTAAATGCAATGATTTGTTAGCAAAGGTTAAGAAACCGTCCTGACCTGTGTATCCCTGACTGATATAGCAAAAGTGTCTTGGGATAACTTGTCATGGAGGGGTACATACTCACCTTTTGTTATGCTTATCTGGAGCAGATGAATCTGTTTCCAGATAGTAAAGGGGAAAGTTGTGCTCAAAGGATTTCATGAGTTTCTCTCATCGTAGAGAGGCAAGCTGGATGGCTTTTTTGAGTCTATAGAAAACAGAGCTTACATGCTTCTCCAGGTGACACTACTGGATTTGGCTTTCATGCACTTCACCCAAATATAGTGAATATATTATTTATATTAATTTATGAGATACTATTTGGGGATGGTTGAAGCAGTCAATATCCTCCAGATACTGATCTGCCATCTTTCAAGAAAACCTTTAAATGCTTCTAAAATCAATTTGGTGGAGCCTTCTGCTTTTGAGGCTTTTAGGAAACAAGGAGGAAACATGCTATGTTTAGAGCTTATTTACTTTGTCTAGCAGTGTGTACAGTGATTTGGGTAGAATAGTCATTACATTTCGGAAGTTGTACCAAGACAGCTTAGTTTAGGAGCAGATCTGTGAAGGAGAAGGGCCTGTAATGGTATTTAAAGGAGAGCATCAAAAACAGAGGAAATGAAGCTACTACTGTGTTGTTTTAAAAAACTGGAGAAGTCATACCAATATTAGAAGGAAATATTGTAAGCCATAGGCTGTTTCCTGTGAGGCCAAAATGCAACCCCTACAATTCAACTTGCTCTTCATATGTGTGAAGGACAGATTTAGACCCACGAGGGAAAGAAAAGCTGTGAAGAAGAGGAGGAGGGCTAACAGCTTACTTCTTGGCTGTTAACATTGAATAATTAAGCACTAGCAGCCAAAAGGAAAGCTGTTGTTTTCCTAGTCCAAATATCCAGCCAGGAATAAAACATTAAGCAGCTATACAAATGATGTCTTTCATTTTCTTTTTGTAAAACAAATGACAAAGTTAAACAACATATACTTTGGATACATGGAATATAAATGCATTTCATATAGACAGAATTGTAATTTCTGAAATTTGTGCTTTGCATTTCATGGGTAAACTGAACATTACTTAATGTGCTGAGATTTTTTCCCTAAAATTCATTGTGGATCTGTGGAAATTAAGGCTAGTATCTGTAATACTAAAGCTTTAAAGCATGACTGCTTTATGGTAAAGAATCCCCTAAAGGGCTTGTGTATACAAAATCTTACCTAATTTGTTTTTGGGGTTTTTTCCAGCTATGTTATTTGGTTCAAAAATTTCATTATTTACTAATCTTGTCCTACTTCCAGAAAGCAAGTCCTTAATCTGTGCTTTTACTGAAGGAGGATCTTAAGGTGTTGTGGTGTTAGGCTCTGGCCCCTGCTACTTTTGTAGCAAAAAGTAGCTTTCACAAAGGCTGACTGTTCAAGAAGTTCTCAACCCGCAGCTTAAGCTTACCAGAGAGGAGAATAAAAGAAGTTATTTTACTGGTCGTTTTTATTATGTCTAAACTAAGGATTGTAAAAATTTGAGTGAAACAGAGACACCACATTCATGATTTAAGAATACAACCCATACCCATTCACACGTTTTATACTGTAAGAAAACTCAGAAGAGAAAAAAAAAAAGAACTAAGGAAAAAAGACATATGAAATGAAGGAGATATGGCACTTAGAATCCAGCATGTCTGACAGAAGAAATAGCCCCCAGAGCCAGAAAATTGTCATCAGGTAGCAATGATATCAGTCTAGAGCTCCTTCCAGCTTTGGATCACAAGGCCCATCAGCAGAGCTCCCTGTATACAGCACCCCTTCACAGTCACTCATCAATCAAACAACTCTGAAAATAAAGACCACATGTCATCAAATTTGTGGAATTCTTCCCTTCCTGTTTATGCAAGAACTGCCAGATCACTTATGTTCTGCACCAGCTTTCTGTCCTCAGAGAGGTGGGTGATTTTCTTTTCCTAGTGTCAGCGTAGATAAGTCCTTTCATTTCTGGTGTGAAAATTAAATGTTTTTGTTATAGGAGACTTTCATACCATGTGGGTCATTGGGCACCTTTGTAGGAATGCAGAGGTAGTACCTTTGAAAAGCTGTTGATTCACCTGTATAAAGATCCTCTGCCACCAAGGATAAGGCAGAATAGAAGGATGGGTCCAGAATACCGTTGGCCTAGGTAAAAGCCTTCATACTCATTTGCATTGGTTGGATTCAAGTGTTGAGACTGGTAGCTTGCTCCAAAGACACACTGTGTGGCTGTGTGAAGGCCATAGGAGCAGTAGAGATGCTGTTGACCTACATTAATTCTTGAAGCATTACTAGAGATCATGATGAGAGGGGCCAAAGCTGTGCTAGAAACCATGCTCATGCTTTCATGTTAAGGCTGGTTGCTTGTTGATGCTCAGCCCTGTGCCCACACCCTGTTCAGTTTACTTGGATAGGTGCAGCAGGTATGGGACAGAACAGTCCTATTTCAGTGAATCGTCACCTCTATGTAGCTCACTCCTGCTCAAACTACGTCTTCAGAAGTGCCATAAGAAGTAGAGATAACTGCTTGCAGTAACCATCACTCCTTTCTCTGATGAAGCTGCACAGATAAGTAAAAGGTTGAAATTTATATTACAAACATTCAAAAAATAGCAGTACTTTTCGTGGCAGTTTTCCCAGCAGACCATATGTCGACCTTTTCTGGTCAACGTAAAATCCACACTCAACCGTTACAGGATTAGTGTCTCATCTCAGACGCTTTGCTGTCTCCCTGATGCCACCCTGCAATCCTCTCCAAGTGGCTTCAGGCTCCCTTTGTGTGACCTTTTGCTCAAGGCTATCTCAAATGTGTGTTCTCAGAGAAGCCATCATGGGCTTGCAAAGCGTAATCTGCACGTTCTCCAAAGCCAGGGTTTCATTTGTTCCTCTGCAATGCCTGGGCCAGGGCCCTGTTTTTCCAGCGTTGCTTGTCCAACGTTAAAGTTTTCTTTGCAAAGCCTTTCTTTTTTCTTGAATTCTAAGTTTCTTTCTTTGCTTACCAGAGAAACATCCCCTTCCTCTTCTACATCTGTCTGTGTTTTGATTCTCTAACTCACAAGACAAATTTCAGAGGGCTCTCCATCCTTCTGGCCCATGAGGACAACCTGATACCTGTTCTTTGCTGGTCTTTGCTCCATATGCTGAAGAGGAAGGCTTTGTATACTTTTTAATGTTCTCCCATAGCATTAATTCTTTATATCCAATATGAATTATTGGCAGATTAACAGCAATCTGGAAAAACAGATGGTGCTTTCCAGACCTCCCTCCTCCTTCCCTGTCATGGTTGAAAGGAAACTAACATTAATTCAGCCCCAACCTTCAGTGAGAGTGCAGGCCTACTCAGTGTGCCAGGCTGCCAGATATTTACGTACAGCTTTATCTCATGTACGTACATCCTATTTTTTTCTCGACATAGAAAGAAACCTCTAATATATATCAGTATTTTTATACTGTGCCAAAATTTTATCTATAGTTGCAGATGCAAATATAAAGACACCACTTAACTACGTCCATGTATAATCACATAACTATGTATCAGTGGCTCTGCATTTGTGCTCCAAAATATATGGATGTGTATTCACAGAAATACATATGTGTATATGTGCATACCTGATACATTAGGTGTTTACCACCTAAATCCACTGGGCATCCATATTGACATGTTTCTCTGTGGAAACTCTAAAATTTCAGTCTGGCTGAAATTTATTAGCATGATTTGGAATGGCAAATGTCCACCAGCTACTGATTAATCACATCTTCCCTGGCTAGAAACAGATCCTTGTATCACTTTCTCTACTCACTTGCACTGTCCTGCCTTTATGCTTGCATCATGTTTGGCACTTTTTCAGTCTTTTCTCTGCTGGATGACGTTCTCCAAAGATTTCTTGTCAAGAAAATTCATCATGATAGTTGTGTGACTTTTCCCTATACCACCAGTATTACTTGTCACCAATTGTACTCTTAACAATGGATAAGAACTAGTTTGTATGTACACTAATACACCTCAAGGTCTTTCTTCAAACTTCTTCCAGGAAAACTTTCATTTTTTTAGCAATTCTTTCATTTCATAGGAGATAAGTTTAGTATGAAATGCACTGAAAACAGCAGAAACTGGTAGCAAATAGTATGTACGCATGTATATACACATCAGCACACAGAGATTTCAGACTGAGACATGTAACCTCTTTTTGGCAGGTGCTTTCCCTTTGTCTTCAGTAGACTATTTTTTGGCCATCTTTTCTCCCAGCCTAAAAGTAATAAAGTCAGTCACCACAGACAGTGGAATTATTTCTTCTTTATTCTTTATCATTTTGTATACTAATAGTCTGTGTTGTTACTTACTGTGTTACCTGTAAGAAGTGTTTTGATGGAAACCTTTTCAAGACAGAAGAGATCCTACAGCACTGCATAATAAAACCTGTGGTGCCCTCTTAAATTCTGCACTTCTGCACCACTTAGGATATTTATTTTTTCAGGTTTTTATGAAGAATAGCATTTAGTCACTTGATCACAACTCCCTTACATTGAATGGCAATGGATATATAGCTTCAATGAGTACAGCATCTTTGGTGGAAAGCACTGCCAGGAGAGAACGTCAACTGGGATGTGATGGAATTTTGTGAGATTTTGTTGTGGTTTACTGTGGTTTTGTTTCTCTGTTTCATTCCTGACATTTTGGATGTTTGGGAAGTACCAAATGTACTCCAGATAAATTTTAAAAAATAACTGTTTTCCTCCATTCACGTCCAACTGACATCTCACTTAAGGTGAAGCATATTAATGTAAAGTTTACCAGGAGAACTTGGAACCCTGTGATGGAAAGCAAAATTTATTTATTACTAGTGGCTTCTGGTGTCATTTCAGACTGTTTCATGCTCATCATATAAACAACCTCTTGCATTTACTCAGCTATATACTTATACTCCAAAAGGAGTAGCATATGGTGTGAAAACCAGATGCCCCTGCCCACATAAAAGCTCTATACATTTGTTTGAATATAGTCAGGAAACAGTCACGATCTTCTTCCCACTCTCAGAGGAGTCAGCTGAATGTAGCCAAGACCCTGTTTAGCTCTCAGTGACTGCTGGTGTTGCCTAGGCTGTCCTGGGAGATAATGGGATGAATGGTCTTGTCTCATGGGACCATTTTACCATGCTTCTCTGAACTTTCTATGCTTTGTGAGTTAATTCTCTCTACTGACAGTTTTCCTCTTCCCCTGAAAAGCTGTCTGGATTCCTCCACAGAAACTTTTTACTCTGTTCATCTCCCACACCTGACTCTGTATCATTCTTTGTCTCTGTGAAGCAGGTAACATCATCGGGGACCTCCTTCCTATTTGTACTCTGTACACAGTTTTGGCCTCTGCTTCCAGAAGCCAAGTTCACATGCTACCTAAAACGTGTCTCTAATTCCTCTTCTTTTTAAATCAGTACTCCAAATGAGAACCTGTCACAAAGCCTGTAATAAGTCACAGATTTCACTTCTGTTGCATCTTCACTTCTGGCCATTCTTTGCTCAGAGGTCGGTATTTATGTCAGCCATTAATTTTTCATAGACTCCTTTCAGCTGCCTTGCTCCTGCAATTGTCTGGCATATGCAATTGTAACAGAACATGATGCTCTGAACACTAACACGGATCCCTTCCATGTGGCATAAAATCTTTGGCATGCTTTGCCATGAGATGATGGGTTTGTCAGTGTGCAGCGGTCTGATTCTGTGCTCTGCCAGTGACCTGCCATGTGGGGGCAGAACAGCTCCACCTTGGAGCATGAAATGAGTTCTCCCAAAGAGAGCTGGTGACTGCAGCCTATGTCTCCTCAGGAGCAGATATTCCACTGAAGAATCCTGCAGGATTAATGGAGTTGCCTGGAAGATCCTTAAGTTCAGGGGAGTCTCATCAGTCTTGTGTTGTCCTTCTTCACATCTACAATAGCTGATTTGTCTGCTCTTAGTCCCAAGTCATAGAAAGCCCACAGGCATTAGAAATTTAGTATCTTTCGCTGGACCTGAGTAGTCAAACAAGCCAAAGTCAGCTCCAGATATTTAGTGGAGATCAAAATGAGCCAACTGTACACATGACTGCTGTGTGCTGGAAGCATCATTGAGTAGCCTGGGTTAAGTGTGACACCAGTAGGAATTGCATATGCAGAACTGCATGGCATGCAGCAGTGGTCTCCGGTGTATGGACCTCTACATCTCCCATGGAGACTGCACTTGTAAGATGTGCAGAGACTTGGCTTTCTGGTAGGACCTGTATTATTTTAATATTCTACTTTTTTCAAGATTTCTGGATGTGGACAGTAAATCTTTAAAGGCATTGATTCTATTTTTAGCGATGCTATTCTGAAAGTCTTCCCTGCAAAAACTGCAAGTAACTATTTTAAAAATTCTCTACAGCTCTAAGTCATATGAATCACAAAAAAGGGTTATATCTTCCTTTTTAGATTTAAAAATAGTTTCTTTCTCTCTTCTTTTCTCTCCCAGAAACACTTGTGGGTTCATTCTTTCATTCAGGGTAAAAGGTGTTGTTGAAGGCCCTGTGATATGTTTTCCTCATGTACATCAGATGATGCAGGTAATGAAAGAACAGCACTGTGCCTGATGTTTGACTTGAAAATATTGTTTATTACTGGGCTTGAACTGTCACTTCTGTCTTGTTGGTGAAGCTGCACTTACTTCATGTCACTTAATTCTTCTTTATTGCATATGACCTGCCATTAAAGGCCAGAATTCAAGCAAAGAACCTTTTTATTTTTAATCTTGTATTGAAAAATAAAGTTATCACATAAGCCTACAAGCTTATATGGGCATGGAGGCAGGGACCCCTTCTCTCTCCACTTCCACCTATCAAGGAGCTTCCCTTCTGAACTGAGTAGCAGAACATTTCTGGTAACACCTGCATTTCCTGCTCTGGAAAAACTTCCCACTGAAATCAGTGAAAACTGCTAAAAAACTTTTTTCCCAAACCTGCAAGAAGTAGTGCAAAACCTTAAAAAAATATCTGAGTAAAATCCAATTCCTTAAATCCCTGATGGAAGAAATCTTATTATCTTCAACACTATTATATACAGGACAAAGCCTGTAAGGCTTTGGGGAGAGATTGAAAAAGGCAAATTAATGACAGCACTTGAAATTACCTGTAATTATCAGTGACACTGGGTCAGCATCATTGCAATGACAGTCTCACAGAGTGCTAATTCTGACTGGTTTGGGACTTAGACAAAACTGCAAAACAAAACATGACCTCCACAATCAGTATTAACGTATCTCTGGAGCATTTAAGCATCTGAATTCACAATCTACTGTGTAGCTGCTTTCATCTTTTGAAGAGCAGTTAAATTCTGAAGGGTCCCAAGCGCTTTCCTGGTCAAAATCACCACTCTTTTCCCATTCATATTTACTCAGACCTCTCTCTTCACTGTCACCATCACACAATGTCTCTTCAGCAGCTATAACAACTGCTTATATGGAAAAGTAATAATAGGAAGGCGTTTAATGAATTTTAAGCTGACTTTAATGTAATTTAGCAGCTGGAAACAAGGAGAAGAGCCAGCGCAGTGTGACCTGCCAGCTCTCTATGGATTGACAGTGGTCATTGTAGCACATATTTCAACACTGCTCTCCAGGGTACGCTGGTGATGTTTCTTTTCTCCAGCTACATTCCTGATTTCAATTAAATCAGCATCTGAAGTACTATTTCTGATATAGTTAGTGCCTTCCAATAAATGCTCCTGGCTTTGTTTCTCCCCAGACACTGTCCTTCCTCACGCTTCTTTTCTCAATAAGTGAAGCAGACATCACCTGAAAAGCGAAGATGTTCTTTTTACAGAGCCTAAACTCAAAGTTTTGTCTTGAGAAAGCAGGAAAGAAAAAATGGTCCTTTGGTTACAGAGCTATAATTCCTTTGCTGCTGGGGAACATCTCCAAATCTTTCTTTTGTTCCCTCCCTGTTACTATTTCAATATTAGATCTGGAATATTTTTGGGTTTTTTTACTCTTTCTATAACCATAAAGGAATTTTCAACATAAAGCCACTCACCAAACTATACAACTGAAGTTTTTAGTTTAGAGGGACCAATCATACCTTGAAGTTCTTTTCTCTTTATTTTCCACTGAGTATATGAATGAAATTGTTAACACATTGACCCAATGTCTTGGAGGCATTATAAAGCTTTTTATGACAGCCTGGAATTAGTATTATATAGTTTCTTTTGAAGGAGGCTTGCAACAGGTGTCTTAGCTTTCTGCCCCTTGCTTCCATCACCTCCAGTTCAATGAAAAATATGCAGTTTAACACCATTTATTAAGATTTCCCTTGCTTCCAGTTCAGATGGAACATAGGAGGAAACTGCAATTATATACTAAGCTGGACAAAGGACTGCATTTGCCTTCATTTTTGCAAAGCTTTATTTTGATAGAAATTAATTTTTGCAGTTTTCACCTGCTTTGACCCTTAAAAAAAAAACCACAAAAACAACCAACCACAAAACCTCTCTGTTGACATTATTGTGATGAACTCCCCAAGCAGCTCTTTGTGGTGGCCCCACTATTGAGATACAGAACAGCACAGAGGGGTGTGCTGGTGGCATCTGGAGCCATTCAGCTTCAGAGCTTTCCAGAAACCATCCCAAAGAAGATGGCAGCATTCTGACAGTTTCCTTTGCTTGCTATGGAAGAGTCTTTGTGATCACTTCAGGCTCATTTGGCCAGAAAGCAATGTAATCCTTCGTTGCTCGTTGACACAATTTGCCAGATGGGCTTGATGACCTACAGTAACAACCCGAGGCAGCTGAACCGAGGCTAGCTGTGGTCCTAGGGATCTGACTGCAGGTGACCACCATGTCTCCAAGGCCATTCCATCAATTGCAGGTTGTGCTAGCTGAACATTTAAGGTAGGGTGAAGACGCCTGTGCCTCCTAGCCCTTACAGATTTGTGCGTTGTATGAATCCCAAATGCCGGCAGCTGTTCTGCTCACAGCTGTGCTTTGGGCTATTCACAGCCATATGGCAAAGGTTGCTCAGGGTTTCTTAGCACTGTAAACTAAACACAGTGTTGCTACCTCCAAAGTGAGGTGCTGGGGGTAGGACCTATGCTGAGGGAAAGCAGAAGGGAGGAAAAGCAGCCGGCTCAGAGAAAGGAGGGAGAGCCTGGGAAATGCAACTTGTTGTTACTGTTAAATGGGATGAGAGTGAAGGCCTTAGTCGAAACCTCTTAGTCCATCCTCTCACTGGAGTCAACAGCTGCATTGGCATGGCTCTCTGCAGCTCCAGCATGTTCAGAGCAGGCATCAGGGCTGTGGTCAGCCTGCTGCCCAAGGCAGGTGCATCCTCTGTGCTTAAGATTGGCCCAGCTGTGTATGGAAGTTGAGAGCAAGCAGGCAGAGTCCCCAAAGACAAGATCTGTAAAGGCCGTGGAGCACTGACCTCTCACTTCTATCCCTTCACTGCACTGTCCTGGTTAATTTCACAAGCTGTAAAGACTCAGGCTGTAGATAAACAACATTTAAGTTGGGACCGCTGCTGACTATCTCTTCCCAGTTATACATTCTTGTCACTTCTGTTGTGGTATCTCTGGAACCCCTACACACAGTCAGGAGATCAGAAAACTGACCATGTAACAGAAGTGAATCCAAGAGCAATGGTGTGACACTTGTCTGAAAAAAAACCCAAACAAAACCCCAAACCCTAAACCATAATACTTCCATTCCCTTTGTCCTTTCTGAATTGGCCCTGTCTCCCCTGGTATTTCCCTTAAGCACCAGTGGCATGTTGACAAATTCAGTGGTTGTTATAATTAGTACCTATAGCTGGAAAAAAGCTTGATGCTTTCAAAAAATCTTTGTGATTCTGATAGTTATGCATGCACATACAAGTTCCCTGGGAGATTAAAAATCCCACATGCAAATTTTGAGAACAATTGATTTCAAAGTCTGTAAATGCATATGACTGATGCTGTCTTGTACTATTACCTCAGTCTTGAAATATTTGATTAGTAGATGTATTTTCTCAACTACATACTAAATTGTGAGCATCATGTTCTAAAAGCAGTTGCTATTAATATGAAAAAAAGAGAATGTTTGACTAAGCCTGAGGGCTCCAGAGGAATGGTGTCTAATTGTCAGGGCTATGAAAGCCTAAAAACATTGCTCAGAGCCCAGAGCTGAGGTGTGAAACACATCACTAAGTGGTGGGGAATTCATAGTTACTTGCAGACCACAATGTGAGTGGGCAGACTTATGAGCCTTTCTGAAAGGAGGCATGATGCTTTGATGTGCCCAGTAAGGACATTATGATTTCTAATTGATGTAAGCGGTAAAGAGAGAGTGCCTCATGGCATGGAAAAAGAGACTGGCAGATACCACTAGTCGTTTGCTGTGCTTTGGTAAGAGGTTGTCCAAGTGAACATCTCTCCATTCAATCACATTTTCCACTGGAAATTCCTCTTTCCTTCGCATATCTGTTAACATATGAGACTCTTTGTGGGCTCATTTGAATAGGTTGCCACACAGGTACATCAGATGAAACCACAGGCTGTAGCCTCAAAAGGAGCGGAAATACTATTTTAAAGATCTTGTCTCTCTCTGAGAGTCAGGTTGGCACTATCTGTTGCTTTCCTGCTTTTACACATACTTGTCTGAAAGAAACTCTACTCCTTAAGGACCTATAAAACCTAAGTAAATAAATAAAAATCACTTTCAAGGCCCAAAAATGTGCAAACTGAAATTCTCTGTGGTTGTGTTTCAGCTACAGAAAATCCAAGGTAGTTTTATGAAACTCTGCATGCAAGGAGGCTGGAGCAATATTTAAAGCCTGAGCTGTGGCATATGTCTAATTACTGTGCCTGTCTCTGCGTAACGGTGCTAGCTCTGAGTGAGTAATTGGGGCAGGAGATGGTGTCTGAAATCCCCTTTCAGACATCACACAGGTGAAGAATTGGTGACAGTGTGGGAAACATGACTCACATCGGTAGTGATCGTGGAGATTAGACTAGAGAACAAGCCTTCTAGATAGAGTGCTGGATGGTGATAGAGGGATCTTTATGGCATTTGGCTCTGTTATTTGCCTGCTTAATAAATCACCTTTGGGGGCTTCTAGTTCCCCACCTGTAAAATGCTGGGCAGGAAAGAATGCAACAGCACTATTCATCTTGGCAAGAGCAATGAAGAAGAGCTCTGCACAGAAGCCATCTACTTACCAGAACTGTGTCCTTGATTATTATTCCTCATGATGAAGACTAAGGAGAAAAACTGAGGTGAAGAGGTGCTTGTTTTAGGCAACAGAGTGAGGAAAGAAAGCTTACCAGACAGACAGATAAGAGTCAGTAATGGCTGTGGCAGTGAATTCTTTCATCATGTTTGCTTTAATGGTGCTCCTTGAAGAATCACATTTTAGTAGACTTTTTACAATGGGGAAACCAGTTGCAATTTGACAAAAAATCTGAACTGTACCATAGTTACATAGTGGAAGCTTGTAAGAAGTGACTTAGAACCTCAGTATTGTTTTACTGCTTATTGGGTCTAAGAAATGCCCTTCATAAAAATAATGATTGACAATGGGGTGGTTCAGCTAGATGGGGGTGATTCCCTCCTCACTGCTGAATCCATCACCACAGCCAGCTGGACAAGGAGATGTGGCTGCTGGCATAAGCATTTGTACATGTGAGTAGAACATGTAAATAACACAGGATCAATCAGGAGTCACTTAAACATCCTGTAACTCTGGTACCTTGCGATAGGCTATTTCTGGACTGGCTTAATAGGAGCTTCCTCTGAAGCTGAAAAATGACTTCTCCTGTCCCTGACTCAGGGGCCATTGGCGGGGAAAAAGACTTGGAATGGGAAGGGAAGGTGAGCACGGGAGGATGGGTCCAAGAAGACACATCACTTTATGAATACTACAGGCCTTCTGGAGGGCATGCTTATGGTCTGTGGCCTCCTGATTCTTGAAATGCGCACCTGCAAGCAGCACAGGATAAGGAAAAATCAGCATGCAGCACCTGTTTTCAACCTCTGGAGACCACAGAGTTGTTAAGTCTTTTGAGTATTCTTGGGGGGCATTAATTGTTGTTCAAAAATAGCTAGTAGGGTATTCTTTTAGAAGACTAGCACAGAAACTTTGGTGTCTTTATCTGGGTTTGTCCTCTTAGGTCTCATAGAAAGGATTGTAGAATGTAATCAGTGTAAGTAAAAGATATTTTAAAATTAATTTCTGGCTTTAGTAGAACAGTGGCATAGTTATTGCACATAATTTTGCAATGAATTTTCGAGTAAAAGTAGTATAATTACAGTCTATTCAACTCTTGATCATCTGCAGGTCTATCTCCCATTAGTTTGAATGGATTCAAAATTAACTGTTTTTTCTTGGGTTTAATAATGATAAATGACTATAACTAGTTCATAGAGTTTTGCTTACATTTGTAAATGATGCTAAATCATTCTCGGTCTTTTAAGGCATGTTCATATTTTTTGAATTTGAAGAATTGCAAATTATGAGTACTGGGAACCAGCTAGTGCTCTTTTCCTGCCCCTCAACCACAACACTCACCCCAGTTACATAATGTATCACTTTTTAAAAGATAATTGTTGCTCTAATGCCAGTGAGGATAGAAACTCAAGTGTATGAAATACAAATGTAGAATAAAAGCTTAACCCTAAAAAGCTGCAATATTAATAAGATTATAGGAAGAGGCGATGTGGAAAAGATGGAAAACAAAGTGAAAACAGAGCAGTAATATTTTTTATAACACTGTCTTAAAGAAAATGCATGATATGAAGACTGCTGGTGGGAGATCTTGTGAAACATATATAAAGTAATGTGTTAGATCCTAACTGGAGTACTCTCATGACTGAGCACAGGCTGTTTAGGGAAGTTCAGTGGGATTGCTGTGCCCTCTCTAAAGGTGCTCCTTGACTTAGCAGAGCTCTAGCAGAAATCAAATGGTGTGTCTGCTAACAGTCAAGGTCTAAGGACAGCGTACCACCAAAGATGCTGTGGTGGGGTCTGACCAAAATCTCCTAAACAAGATGTAGAAGATGAGGCTTTCTGCACTCAGTCACAGAACTGTCCTGATTGTGTCTTTGTCTTCCTGGGAGATTTCAGCTGTCCAGGTAGGCATTGCTAGGCTTGCACCATCTAAGCAACCCAAGAAGTCGCTAGACTGTGCTGCTCACAGATGGCAGAGGGGCTGTACTTGCAAAGTGGGAAGAACGGGCCAAAAGTATGGCAGAAATGGCAACGAGATGATTGAGTTCAAGGTACAAAGGAAGACTGGAAAGAGAAGTTAGCAGAATTAGGACCCTGGACTTTATAGACCAGAGCTTGGCTTAGTTAGGGAATTCATATGCAAAATTCCTCAGGAAGATGCCAAAGGAGAAAAGGGCAAAGAAGGGCTGGCTAATTTAAAGCAAACAAACAAACAAACCAAAAAGGAAAAAAAATCCAAACAAAAGCAAGCAAAAAAGTACAATTTTCTGAGGAGTGAGAAGCAGTCTGCCTCATCATGCAGGATGGGCTTTCAGCAGAAGGGTCTCCAAACTAAGCATGAAATTGCATGGTAAGTCAGTAATGCAACCAAATAGCAGACAAGAATTGAAAATATGAATGTGCAATGAAGGAAGAGTATAAAGATATTGTTTGAGCATTCGTTTTGACAAAAATGAGTGAGGTCGAGGCCCAGCTGGAGTTAAGTCAAGGAGAGGTTATTAAGGGTAACAAGAAGGGATTCTACTGGAACACTAATCACAAAGTAAGTTCAAAGAGGATGTAGGCCTGCTGATGAATGGGGGAGAACAACAGAGTGACAAACATTACAATAGAAGGTCCCCAATGTCTTTTTTACATCAAACAAAGCTTTATACATACCAGCACTGTTTGTTGTAGAGGATAGCCTACAAGGAAGGAGCAACGAGTTAGGGACAGCAACAACTGGATGTATTCAGATCCAAAGGGCTTGATAAGATTCATCTGATGATACTAAAATATTACCTGGTGTCTGTCATATGTGAAAAATCAGGGTGGTCTGCATAAGTCCTTGAAGACTGTAAAAAGGCTAAGGGCTAAAACACCTGTCTCTCATAAAGGAACAACATGATTGTTATTGTCACCTCAGTCACTGAAAAAGAACATCTTCTTGAAATTCATCTTCAAACATAGCAAAGACAAGAAGGCAGTGGCCTGTGTGAGGAGGCAGATGGCACCGTTAGCAAATTTGCAGACTGTGTTAAGTAGGGGGGCGTGATTGACACACAGAATGGCAGAACTTTAGTCCAGAAGAATCATCAGAAACTTGAAGATTGGGACAACAGAAATTTCAGAAGGTTAGGCAAGAATAAATGCAAGCTTCTGCATTTGGGGCAGAATAACTCCAGCATGAAGTGTACAAAGTGGATACTGGCTAACCTGCGATCTGTCTGGAAAGGACCTCAGGGTTATGGTGGTTTGGTTGAATCATGTATGGCTGAGCCATAATTCATTGTAAAGTAAGCTATATGCTAGTCTAGAAGCAGGTCAAGACCAGCAGGTCAAGCAAAGCTGTTGTTCTCATCTACTTTTACTTGGCACTGGTGAGGCTATATCTGAAATTATATATTGCCTTCTACTGGCCCTCCTTCCTCCTTGCCCTGTTCAAAGAAGGCTGTGAAGAAGCTGGTGGGAGCCCAGTAGAGGGCTCTCAGGATAGCAAATGATCCAGAGCACATGCAGAGTTTGAGGGATTAGTCTGGTGAAGAGGAGGCTGTAGGGTGACCTTCAGCAACAGCCCACAGCAACTGGAGCGGGAACAACAAAGACAATGGAGGTAAACTCTACCATTTAGTGGCAGACAATATGACAAGGAGCAACAGCCAAGAACTGCAGTTGAAAAATTCAGGTTGGATGGCTGGGAAAACCCATGAGAAGGGTGCTGCAACCCTGGAACGTGTTACTGAGACCAACTGTGCAATCTTCACCCTTGGAAATTTTGAAGGGTTGACAAACCACAGCTTGATGGGAGCTATTGTAGGGGATACCCACATTATCAGGAAGAAGGATGAGCTAAATGATCTTCACAGGTCCCTTTCAAACAACTTCTCTATGATTTTCTATGATAAACATAATCTGTAAGTAATAGGAGATACCTGTGTGATTGAAAAGATGCAAAGCCAAGTATGAAGATGAGACAGACTGGCTTCTGGGTTAGGGCAAGAGCAAAAATCTCTAGGAATGTTTTTAATGCTGTTGCATCTTTGTTTTACATACATCCATACAAAGGAATGGTCTTGGTTTTTTCTGCCTCCAAGAAGTGTTTCCTGAAGCATTGCTATTCCTTTTCCTGGGAGCCACTGCAAAAAGAGTTCATTCTGTTTCCTATTATTAGTCTGTGTATAGTCCTGTGCAGGGCTAAGGGTTGGACTCAATGATTCTTTTGGGTCCCTTCCATCTTAGCATATTCTGTGGTTCTGTGATCTTTCCTGTCTATAGGTTCTTCTCATGCTTCTTCAGGGAGTTTGAAGTCACTTCTGCTGAACTTTTCTTTTTTATGCACTTGTAATATCATTTGGTACCCGAGTCATAACTCCTGAAACTTTCTCTTGGTTTTTTGGTTGTCTTTATTGGGTTTGGTTGGGTTATGTTGGTGTTATTGGTTTTAACCCAACTTGCTTCAGCCAATGTGTTGCTCCTCTGAGCTCTCAGAGGAGAGCAGACTGTGGAGCCAAGATTTTTTGAGGGCTGTGAGAGAGGAGGAGCATTAAAATAGTTGCAGAACAGCCATCAAACCCACTGAGTATTTATAAATATACCCTCTGCATTTCAACATAAACCTGAGGCAGTTCAATGTAGTTGCAAGTGCCTGCTCAGCTGAAATTGGGCTTTGGCCTCCCTAGTTTCCAGACAGTGCCTTTTGCAAGGGAGTGTGTGTGGGACTTTCTCAGGCTTTCCAGTTGCGTCGGTTCTGTCTCGTATTAGTAGTCACTGAACCACAGAAAGACTGACTTGGCTTCCTTTATATTCTTGTTGTGAATCAGGCAAAGCTGAGAGCTGTGTTTGGTTTTCTCACATGTGATATGAATTTCCCTCACAAGAAAATTATTAGCTATCCCAGCATTCCTTTCTTCCTAGTTTTGACCAAAATTTATGGCCCTTCTTTTTGATATTTGCCCCCAAAGTTTGTATTTGAGTAAGTAACATTTTCTAACAATAATGTTCAACAGATAATTGTCCATCAACCTCTGAAGACAACAAAGAAACTGCAGTGTAGGGCATCCCCTTCAAGAGATTAAAGGTGTGGGATTTCAGCTCTTAACTTTATAGTAACTTTTTGAGGCATACTGACCTCTCAAATGTCTTTTAGAGTTTGCTGAACTTCACCTGTAACTCAGCCTCTGTAAGTAGATTTTTCTGCAGCCACATATTTAGGAATCCTAGCAGGTTCTTTGGGCTGGTTAATTGTACACAAAAGGAACAAAAACCTATTGGAGACCTCAGCTGATGAGAGGCAGAATTCAAAAGGCTGAGGCAAGGCAGCAAATGGAGAGTGTGTGCATGTGCATGCATAAGAGGGGAAAGATGTTGATGCCATGAGGAAGTGAGCATAGAAGATAGGAGTCACTCTTTGCTTTTTTTTGTTTCTACCTGTCCTCCTTTCCCCAGTGTGCCACTGATAACAAAAAATACTCTTTCAATTCAGCTTCCAAATGTTGTATCCAGTATTCTGGGACTGACTTGGACCTCTGCTGGGATTATGAATATTGAATTTTCTGTTACAGTTGGTGGTTTCTGTTCCTTTGTGTCATTGTTACATTATCTTCCTTGGGTTTTTTTCTTCTATTTCATATTTGAATGTGTGCTCCTCTCTCAGGTGTCATCTGATTCTGTCTTCTCTTTAATTTTTTTATTTTTAAATATTTTTGCAACCTCACCTCCTTTTGATTGGCTACTAGCTGAATTATTGCTTTCCTGAATTAGTTTCTCGTAATGATTTGAAATGTTGAGCTTTTTCATCTGCTTATTTGGTTTTACTTGGACACTACTTCTTCACTTTCCATTGCTATCCCTAAAGAATCTGATCCTGTAGTGACTTCTGTGGTTCAGCTGCAGAACAAATATTGCTGTCAGTGATACTGAAAGCAACTGTGATGGTATATTCAGAGGAAAAAGAGCTGGCTTGCAAGTGTGTCCTGTAGCAGTCTAAATGGTGGAAGGAGGAGAGGCTGTTAAACAGCAGCTACACGGTAGCCTCTCCCTTCACTGTGTGAACCCGAGCCCAAGTATGGCAGTCAGTTCTTACCTACTCAAGCAGCCTCTCCTGGCTCTAGAAGAAAGCAGCAAGACAGAGTTTTAATTGTGTTTGGCTGCTCTTTTGAGCGTGCATGTGGACTCTCTGTGGGCTTTGCACACTCCAGATTGGAAATCTCGGTTTTAGAAAAGCTGGCAGAGGAGTGCTGTAAATTTTGAACTGAAGTTGCATAAGGAGCTATTCTTGGTTCAGTGTTGCTCAATACCTTTATCAACAATTTGGAAGGAAATGTATAATCGTCACATAGATGTGGATGATATAAATTGTGACCCAGTAGGTGGATGCCAGCATTGAAGGCCTTATGGTACTAAGTTCAGTTTGTTCTGTTCAGAAGAAGGGAGTTGTTCAAACCACTTCTCATACCACTCTTTTAAGGGCAAATGGTGAATTACATAGTTTGGCATTCCCCCTAGCCCCCATCTATACTATTCTACTGGAGATTACTGTACTTTCACACAGTGCTATTTTATGAGGGGAAGGGTTGGGTTAATTTTGTGAGATCTAACAGACTGTAGGTAGCAGAAGTTCGCTCTCTGCAGGTGTCAGCAGGCAGCCACTGGTATGCAGCCAATATGGGTGGGGTTGTGGATCCGCCCTTCCCTTCCCTACATCAAGAAATCTAGTATTGCTTGTGATTTATCAACACACATGCACACACAAAATTTTTCATGGACTCAGTACTGCAACAGTACACACCAAAGCCAGAGGGCAGGATGCTGTTCACACTCTTCTTCTTTCCCTTGTGTATTATAATACACATAGCCAAATGTGAGTTTGCTTCATTTTTTTCCTAGCAATTAATACCCTCTGGTTGTGGTAACCACTGAACTATGGCAAATGTGATTACGGCTTATTCCACATAGTAAATTAATATTTAATGTCAAGATATGGATGGAAAAATGTAGAAGGAGTTTTGATCCAACAGTATAGATATAGCTCATGAAGCATTTAGTTGTCATGTGGATCAAGCAGCTTACTACATTTTCTAAGATTACATCTTTCAGAATATTTACCCGTGTTTGCTGTCAAGTTTTGTTTGCACAAACAGACATTTCTGGTGGCACAATAGCATTATCCTACCAGGGAAATATTTGGGTAAGCTCTGCATAGGCTTCTGGCATTCCTTCACATAGATTTATTCCTAGGGAGTTCTCTGGTTTGGTGGGCAATTTCAGCCAGAAGGACATCTTTAAGGGAGTTTGTGTCTTCTTTGGCAAATACTGAAGGCAATGTGTTGCTCTGAAGGAAAAGTACAATTTAAACAAGTGGATGGGAATTTAAAGCCTTATGAGAGCAGAAGAGATAAGTGTAATAAATACAGAGGGCCCTTCCTTTCCCTTTCCCCTTGCCCTTCCCTTTCCCTTTCCCTTTCCCCTTCTCCCTTTTCCTCTTCCCCTCACTGTAATCACTCATGCATTCCATAATAAGATGGGTGAAACATTTCTGCTCTTTTATTGCATCCTTTGCCTGCTTGTAGCATCTTATCTGACATTCAGTTACTGCCTTATAAAGGAAAAGTTGGATATCTCTTTACCTCAGTTTGACTATGTCTTTTTCTAGTGTCTGCCTTTATACCTAAAAAGAAAACCTAAATATGTTATTAAGGTGTTAATGTGCATCTACACTGGGCACAAATTGAGTTTGGCTTAAGGTTAATAAAAAAAGTTGAGTTACCTCTAACCTAATCACCATCTTTTTCCAACTGGAAGGATGCCCAACAAATCTTTATTTTCTAGATTTTGGTCTCTCTTTTGTTTTAATTTTGGACTGCTCAGTCTAATAAGTCTCTGATATAACCCCAGGTTCCACTAAAGTATTAATGCCATTTTTGTCAAGAAAAGCAAACAATAAAGCAAAATCCATCCTCAGATAAGCCAATGTATTTGAGTGAGCTTTATAACTTTCCTGAATAATCACCACACACCTAAATGTATATTTTAAAATAAAATATCTCGTCATGATATGAGAATTCTCAGATGTAGTTCAGAAGCATTCTAGAATATAAAGCTGGCATTGAATCTCTAACTTCTTTTTCAAGGTGATGAGTGCAATATCAATATATTAATACATTTGTTTGGATAATGCAGAAAGTTATTACAAACCCACCTTTTGTTGAACTGCACAGTCACTTTGTGAATCAAATGTAAAAATTTTGTTTAGTCAGGAGATTTTTCCAAACATTGTATTAGTTGTTACTGCTTGTCATCTTGTAGTGTTTAGAAATTAGAACTCATGAGACACCACATAAATCAGGACCACTTACCAAATCCCCTCTCACTGCACACTCTGAGCAACGAGCTCACTTTTTGTCTACCTGGGCTTACACCAAAATACTCTTCAGCAGATGGTATGGTAGTTATGACACTGAGGAAACACTAAGAAACAAATTACCCATGAGAGAAGAGCAAATAAAACTCTTTCTGTGGCATTTCCCATGCTTTCCTCACTCTCATTTCCCTGCATACATCCAGGCACACACATGGATGCATGTTTGCATGCACCACTCTCTGTGTCCAGTGCCCTGGTGCCAAGCTTGCTCCAAGACAAGCAGCTGGCCTTTGCAGGGTCTTTTGCAGATGGGCCATGAGTGACAGACACACACACAGTGCAGCTGTCTGGATCTGGCACCCAGGTGATTATTTGTTTGCTAATCAACCAGCAGCTCCATTAGTGGAGCTGGAGGTTCGGAGAGTGTGATTAAACATACAGAAAGAGAGGCTGTTGTGTAGTTGTGGGTAAAATGTTCAGTGATAATTGCAAGAGATGTAAAGATTGTTATTGTAACCAGGGCTGGAGCAAAAATTAAATCTATCTATTCAAACTGCTTGTCACTGAATATCCAATAGCAGTTTCCTAAAGCGGAACAAAAAACCAAACCCTCTGTTTTTCAGTGAGAATGAAGAGGTATCTCCATGTTTGCATTAAAAAGCTGCAGTCACCTGCGAAAATGATCAAATTTCAAGCTAAATCAAATATGCAGTTTCTCACAACTGCTTGCAAAGGACGTCAGGAGTTAAGTGTGAAAAGAGAAGGAGTGAAATCTGATAACTTTGTGCTGCTCAGTTCAATTAGTTTAGCTAGCTCACCAAAATTGCAGGTATTAATTCTGCAGGTGCCAGTTGGGTCTAATCAATCTGTGGGTTTTATCTGATGCTTAGTGTAGCTCAGCTGGCCAAGCAGCAGGCTTAATGCCTAGGTCACCTGCTAGGGTATCATTTGTTGCTGTATTTTGTGCAGCTTGTAATAAAGCATAACTCTTTATAATTTTTAATTTATTGCAGGTTTATATGAGCATTTTACCTATATGGAATGAGGGGAAAATCCTCAAATTATTTTATCATCAAAATACCTGGGGTGACATCCTGAGGTTCTGACCTCTGCAGGAATGGAATAGTGTTATTAATGTTGAGGAAAATGCTCCTGTGCTTTGGACTGGAGTGTGTAACAGTGGGGTGAATTGAGGGAATTGAGGGTATTTGGCCAAGAGAAAAAAGGAGAAGGGGAGATGTAATTGCTGTGCTCATTGATCTAAAACGGGAGTTACAGAGTAGATAGAGCCAAACTACTATCAGCATTGCTCAGCAAAAGAAGAGGCAATGGTCACAAGGTGCAGGATGGAAAGGTCTAACTGTAAGAAGGAAATTCTTCACCAGGAGACTTAGCCAAATGCTGGAACAGGTCTCTTGGAAGCACTGTAGAATCTCTGTCCACAGAGATATTGAAAGCTTGCAAGGTCACTTGCTCTGCCTTGAGTATGTGGTGGAAATGGAGACCTCCAAAAACCCTTTCTAGACAAAATCTTTCTGATGTTACAGTTTGTACTTGGCCCTGCTCTTGCCTCTCATCTTTCAGGAAAAGAAACCTCAAGATTGTGTTAAGAAATCAGAAAGGACAGTGCAAAAGGCTTGCTTTGAAAAAGAAGCTTTTAAGAAATTATTGTGGCTTTGTTAATTTACTGTTTCTAATTGAAATCTTATGAAAAGTAGGGTTTTGCTTTCTAGTGGTTAGCCAGCAGACTCATGCACTTGTAAGGACCACACAAGACAAACTGCCCTGAGTTATGCTCAAGACACCTCATAGGCTTCATCCTAACTGAGTCTGCAGTAGGGGCTGTGAAGAAATAAATGGTTTAAAACCATTATTTTGTTTAAGTTGAGTAATTCCAGAGGTTTTACTAAATAAAGACTTGTCCCTTGGGTGCTTGTGAAAGCAAGAAGGCATCTGTGGAAGCAGAGGTTAGCTGTCCCCTCCATTTCCTTACCAAGTCCTGTCTTCAGTCAGAAAGTGCATTGTCCTAGGGGTATCACTGGAACCCCTAGGATGTTTAGTTTACCACAAAGGAGACAAGACTTGAGGGACAGAGGGATAGTCATAAATGCATATCTTTGAGAGCTCTCTGAGATTGTTGGTGGAGTTTATCCTGGCAGGAGCAGTGGAGTGGGATGGCATTAGACACAGTCTTAAAGAATGGTGTTTTGCTTTCTCCATAAAGAATATTTTATCACACATGTCAGGACAAGGTGAGCTTTTGATGCTGGTCCCCCCAAAGTAACCATCATCTGCAGTATTTTCTGTGCTACTGCAGGTGTGTATTTGCAAAATGATGGTGTATTGGCCATTTTAACCCACTCTGTCTTTTGCAGGGGAATGTATGAAGCCCAGGCACTCCTGGACTCACACACAACCTGCCTAGTGCTGGAGCCACTGGGGTCCAGGGCAGTATTGTACACAGGTTTTCTACAAACTTGTCTGTCACGACACTGCAAATAAGCCAAATCCCAGTTCCTCTTGGCCACTTTCAAAATGAATGCCTTAGATATACATGAGGGAATAGCAGGATGCTTAAAAGACAGAAAAGAGGCTGCACAATTGTACATTCATTTTGTATGCCTTGGTCAGACCTTGCTCTTCACCTTCCTCTGCTTTGCTTGCAAAGAGGAAGACAAGCCATCAAGATGCCTTGATCCTTCTGAAAAGCCATCTCTGTGTGAGAGCCTGGGAATTCATGTGTTCGAAATATCTGTTTTAAAAGATCTCTTCTTTCTCTTCAAGCCTGCATGCTCCTTTCAGAAAAGGAGTATTTTGGCCCTTGGTGGCAAAGAGATGATGGATTGAGTTACTCTTGCCTCAGCCCTGGCACACCTGCATGTCATCAGCTAGATCTGCCTATGGGTGATCTTGGATAGCATTCAGTAAGGCAGAACCCCTTTTTAGGGCTTCAGGGTGAGGTTTTAACATGGCTGTGGTGCACTTGCCTTGAGGATGAGATGACTCGAGGACTTCCATGATGAACCCCTTCCCTCCTGGAGGGCTTTGGAGGTTGACTTTAGGCCAGAGAGCACAGAGCTGGTCTGTGCCTGAGGAGGTATTTGGGACACCTGAAGGCCTTCCATGTGGACACAAGTAGGTTCCTCTACTTTAGACAACCTGAGTCAGGCAGTCTTAGGAGTGATCTAACAAGGCTCTGTAGATGAGGCCAACATTGTCTTTCCCAGCTTACATTCACAGCTATGGAAACCTCTTCCCCTATGTAATTCTTCTGCATGTTTCCCAGGGTTTTGCACCTTGCAAAGGTTTTAAGAGGTTTCGATCCACAAGCTAATCTGATAGGATAGATTTAAGAGGGATACTAGTGAGGCTGCAGCCCCTCTACCCAGCTGTGCCTGTGGTTAGCCTAGAAGCTCACCAACTGGACCGTGTCCTGCTGGGGCTCAAAATGTTGCTTTCCCTGCACACACCTTCGTTTAATGAGCAGTAGCTTCCCCCCATGGACAAGCCATCAGGCTGCGGCAAGTGGCCATCCGCTATTCTGTGTTTGTAGGGTGCCTGGTGGGGCCTCACTTTAGGCTAGTGCTTAGGCAGTATTGTAGTAAATTATAAAAGATCCTCCCTTTGATGCCTTGTGGGGGAAGGCACTGGGCCTGATTTCCCTCTGCCTTGTTCCTTGTGTTGTGATTCACACAAGATGCTATAAACTGCTACCATGCTGATCTGGTAACCACTTTGCCACAGGTATAAATTACAACCTAAGGTGCACAGCAGTGGGGGGCTGAGGCAAACCATCTCTAAAGGTCAAAGGAGCATTCAGCACACCACCAAGTCTACTGTGACTTCATTGTGACTTCGCATCAATCAAAGTGCTGTTGTTGTTAAAGAATCTCAAATCAATACAAAATAAATATTTTTTTTAAAAAAGCCACTTTCCTTTTCTGCACCTTTGTTCTGCTCAGAAATGTCTTGTTGTCCTCTGGTCTTCTTAAACAATGTTCGGGGGTGTACAGGTTACAGATATAAGTGTATTTAGTCAGAATCAGAGTATAAAGGATGGGATCATTCTCACACAGCCTAAAATAAACGGGACCAGCCATTAGAAACAATTGCTGCAACTGTGACTTCCTCAAACAGCATGGCTCAGATGTCAGATACCAGGAAAGAGGAAGGAACGGTTAGCATGCATGATGGTTTAACCAAAGGTGCAATTTGTTCCAGCTTTCTGATTAAGTCTCTCCCCTGTAAAAAGGAAATATGAGCAGAGCAGACAGAGTACTGTTAGAGCTCTCCAGCTGTACAGAAGTAAATGAGAGGCAGATTCGGTCACCCTCAGCCACCTGACACTGACTGTAAGAGCACATGCTTGCTCTCAGTTCTCTCCTTATAAGCCTCTGCTTTGATCTGGGGAGAACCTGTCCCCCCAAAAAAAGCCAGAAACTCCTACTTAACAAGGTTAAATTACAATTCCTAATATATATATATATATATATAAATCTGAAAGAACATAAAAGCCAAGATTATGCTATGTTTGATAACTATATCAGGATTTTTGTCTGCTGGTTGTGTTTGGATTAAAGCACTAAGTTTCCTTTGCTCAGTGGGTTGCTAAGTTTGAACAGCTTACAGTTGCTGGTTACTGGGTATGCTGCATTTAACTGAGAGAGCAGATCATGAATCAGTGTCCCATTAAAATATATTTTTTAACTTAAAGTAGTGGTTAAGTGAGAATGGACTTAGGAAATTCTTACGAATTCTTCATTTGATGCTGCACATCCAACACACATATTCATCCCTGGTGTTACTGTTGTGTTTTATTTTGTTGTTAATTAGCCATGATCTAACTCTGAAGTTGCCCTGCTTGAGCAGCACATTGGACTAGGTGGCTCCCAAAGGTCCCTCCCAGCTGAAGTGTCCCGTGCCCACATTGGTGATGGCTGGCAGACCAGAGTGGCAGGCAGGAGGATCTGTGGTGAACCTCACTGTCGCTGCTCTTGTGACCCACACTCAGCTGATCCTGGTGCGCGGTCCCCGTTCAGTAATACAAAGGAAAGTGAGAATCCTGAAGCTTCCTCTCCATCAGTCCTACAGAACTGCATTTATAACAAAGGGCAGAAAATGGTAATTTTTCTGCAGTACTTATCAACCATGTGGTTGAATTTGCATGTTTTATAGATCAGTTGTTTTGAAAGTTCAGCAGAAAGGAGATCTTTCAGTATCAAAACATAAAATCTACTGACTCGTCACAAGTCTATGTATGATCACACTGATCTCATCCCTACTACATTCCTTTGGACACACAAGTTGGCTGGGCCTTCGTGACCTACCAAACAACTGAAGCCATTTTGCCATGCCCAAGTTGGAGGCAACAAAACATGGCTTCAGTTTCTGGTAGTCTGTTTTAAACACACTTGCATGGCATCACCTCTGATTCCTTTCTCTGCAGCAATCAGAGTGTCTGAATTATGCTCACTGGACAGCCACATAACAATGACACTGATGTATTCACATGCTGTGAATTATATAAAAAACAGTTAAAAAAAATACTTCAGTAGGAGATAGTAAAGAGAAGAAAATTGTACCAGTGGTTTGGCAAGCATCTCTGTTTTCCTCCTTCCTTTTTCTTGTCCAAGGAGCCTTGGCAAGAGTTGTGTTCTCTTACAGGTATGAAAACAGTGCTGGCTGTAGGATGATGGACGGGCTGATGTCCACAGAAGAGCGTCTTAATTTTGGGAACGCTTGGAGCATGCACTGCTGCTGTGTGGAGTCTGTGCCCTAGAACTGGAACCTGTCGTTTCCATGAACAGCAACACTAGACTTGTTCACCACCAGTCACAACTTTCTGGTGGGCTAACCAGTCATCCCCACTCGCTGTGTGCTGCCTGTTGCTTACTGTCTCCTCGTGCTGTAGCACCTCTTACAGCAGCCCAAGCAGCTTTTGAGAGAGGGGATGGTAACAGTAGCAGGACTGAACAAACAGTCTGCCATGACGGGTGTTGTAGAGATACACTAACAGTTTGAAAATCCAGAAGCCCCAAATATGTCAAAGAATGAGAAAATTTCCGGCAGTAGTTTACAAATAGGAAGATGACATGCCTTCGCAGGAGCTCTAAAGTCCCCCTGCCATGGAATACCTGCCCTCTCCCTGGACAGGGAAGAAAAAGGCAGAACAAGGAGCCCAAAACTGAAAACTGAGTTGTGAGGGACAGTAACAGAGGGTGAGGGTTCTCAGCTTAAGGCTTCTTTTTCTTCATTTCTATGAACATCTTTTTAAATTCAAAACCTATTCAGCACTTGGTACAAAAGACAAATCCAGAAGTAATCATAGAATGGTTTGGGTTATAAGTTCATCTTCATAAAGATCATCTAGTTCCAACCCCCTACCCTGGGCAGGGACACATTCCACTAGATCAAGCTGTTCAAAGCCCCATCCAGCCCGGTTTGAACACTTCCAGGGATGGGGCATCCACAGCTTCTCTGGGCAACATGTTCCAGTGCCTCACTGTCCTAACATTAACAAATTTCTTCTTAGTGTCTAACCTAAACCTACTCTTTGTCAGTTTAAAACCATACCCCTTGTCATATCACTACATGCCCTTGTATTGTCTGTCAAAAGCATTTCTGATGAGCCTCTCAACATAGGATTTAGTCATCTGTTGCTCATTTTTAAACATTTTGAGTAGAGTCCTGGCTTGAGTTAAATGGGGGGCTGCAGGCTCTATTGCCTGTGAGAGTTACAGATGGAGAGCCATGGCTTTCAATGAAAATTAAATTGAGATATTTTTATTTAAACTGGAGCATCATTTATCCAAGATAAAAGCTCCTCATCCCTAAGTTTGAAAGCTACTATACTATCAGACTTGTGGTCCATAATAATGGTTTCTTCATTTTCCTATTAATGATTTTAAAAATAACCTGAATTTTTCTACCTATGTGAAGCCTTGGTTTCATAACTCAAAGACAGTGTAGCATGCAATCATGTGATGTTATAATAATCAAAAAATCATGCATAAGGTCAAGAGAAATGTGCTGAGTGAACTGGGACATTTGGAGTCCGTAGGCACACGGCCTTAAGGCTGAAGGAGATTAATCCTTTTGGCATCACACAGAGCCAGTATTATGTTCATGCTGTGGTAGGGATTTCTTTTTCCATAGACCTCCTGATTGTAAAAGGGGATTCCAAAACTCACATGCGAGTAGCAAATGTCTCCAAGTACACTGTGGCACCCAGCCAGGAACAGAAACCCCCGTTACTGTCTGCTGCCACAGTACACTGATTGGAAACCAGATAGCCGTCCGAGCGCAGTGTATCACGGCACTCAGGAGTCATGTGAGAGGGACATCAGGCAACAGGAGCTGACAGTCACATCACTGCCAGTCAGAAAGGGTTCGGTGCTTAAAAGGAGGCCCTGGATGCTTTCAGCATGACTGAACCCACTGCTAATCTGCATATGTCTTGATTAGAAGTCACACCATCATAAAGATGGCATGAGCCAGGCAGCACCCATATGTCATTTGTGTGGTGACAATTCCTAAATATCCCATCCCACACAGCTCTATTCCTAAGCGTAAACAACAAATAGGAGGGAAAAGGCAGAGTGCACAGGCTGTAAGGCATCCCTGTCCTGATCCCAGGATCCTGTATCATTAGGATCACTAGGTTTCTATACTCTCAGTGTATTTGCATATCCTCTTCACCATTTGAAAGAGAATATTATTGCATTTGCCAGTAGTTTTTCATTTTAGTCCCAAAGCAACATTATTATGTGGGTTGACAGAATATATCATCCTTAATCAGATGCAGAACAGCGTACCCTACCTTCCTGACAGTGTTATGGACACATACAATTTGATTTAGTCTAGTGACAGGGTTGTAAATGTGGAGCTTCACATCAAACTCCCCACCAGGGTGGTGCCGCCTATTCCAGCCTGAATGCAAATACTGCTGGAGGTGGAGGCTTGGCTCAGAGTAACCAGAAGATGATGTGTTTGTTTGTGTCTGGTTCTAAATGCAAGTGTGACCTTGGGACAGAAAGGCAGACAATTTTGGACAGATTAACGTGGGTCATTTTGGCCACATGGCTGAAATGAATCAAAGGTCAAATTTGGTGAATCCATATCTGTGCATAAGGGATGAGCAATATACATGATACTTGCTGGTTTTTCAGTGCATTGACTTCTGAGGAAGACCTGTGTGGTGTAACCTCCCAAAATACTTTTCACATGGTAGTGATGAATTCAGTGGTGAACTGAGATTTCTACAGTGGACTGAAATTAAGAAATGCAAAAAGGCATTCGTATAGGTTTAATATAACAGTTAAGGCAAATGAAGGTTTCACCATGAAGATAGCCATACCGTGAATACATTAACTTCTTGAACTAGAACTGATTTGCACTTCTTGCAGGACTTTGTTTTCTGCTGTGGCGTAGGTAAAAATTATTGTTCAAGAAATTGTCGATGAAGAGTAGTCTCCAGCAGTGCCTGTGCAGTGGCAGGCAAAATGATGCATCACAGCCCACAATTTGGTTAGCACTCCCAGATGCAAGGCTTCTGGAGTGTAGTTTCAGGGTGCAACCTACGTAGCAGAGGTGCTCCTGGAGGGGGGAATAAGTTGTGAAGATGCAGAGCCTTTCTTTTTTCCTTTTTCTTTTGGAAACCAAGTACATGAAGCAGGTTCCAAATGCAGGTGCTCTCCACTCCACTCCTGATTCACATGCTTGTTGCTGTTAGTGTATGGGTACTTTGAGGATGCTCAGGCTTCAGTAAAATAGTGCTAGCCCAGTTTCTGTTGGGTCTGAATCCAGAATACGAAGCAAATGGAACCAAAGCTAAAGCTGAGTCAGTAAGTCTTGTCTAGAGCAACTCAGCTATTCTGAGCACTCTCATGTACTAGGTACTAGGTAGGCTCTAGCCAGTTTTGGAAAGATTTTTTTTTTCTTTGTTTTATGGTGTGCCTGGGCAGACCTCATCTGTACGTAAGGCCAAATGTCCCAAAATCCTTAATTTTTCATAGATGCTTATGACAAGGTTTCCAAACATGACTGAAGAAGTTAGGTACCTAGCTCTTACTGATTTCATGCAAGCAGCAGGAGTCAGCCAATTGGCCTGTTTCATCACATTTTAAAATCCCACAAGGTACCTCTCTACATCTTTCAGCAGCCTTGAAAACCTCTCTCCTAGTGCTTTCTAGAGTGTGTTGTCATTAATATTGAAAGGTCAGTCAGGGTTGCAGTATTGTTTGGACAGGACTGATGTGTGTGGAGGAGACACATGCACATCATACACGAAACATGAGTCTTGCTCTGGAATGCACAGCTAAGGCTGTACGGTCTTAGCTCTGCATGGCTTGAGGCAGATGGGCACTTCTCACTGGAGATGGAAGTGTAGACTGAGGAAATATTATTTAAATACAGGCATAAATCCTGGATCAGGACCAAGATATTTCAAGCTGAACTAACTGATTTGACTGTATACTCTTCTATTTAGAGTATAATTCATGGCACTAGATGCAAAATTTGCTCTAAATTATTCAGCAGTTTTGGGCCCTAGGTATGATTACATGGTAACTAGCTTTCCTGAACTAATGTTGCTTATTCTACTTTTGAACAAAGCTAAAAAATTAATTGTTACAAGCACACAACTTGCCTTGTTTGATCTCACATACCCTCCCTGCTGCAGAGTTGGAGCTACAGTGACTTTTGAGCACTGGGTACAGTGCTTGTCCAAACTCATGAAGATGAATAAAAAATAATATATGTATATACCTCAAGGACACACTAACAGGAGGCAAGCAAAGTCACCATGATGTTGATACAGATGCTCCTAGCTGAAGTGACATTCCTGGGCTTAGGCATTTATGTTTACTTTATGGGCTGTTAAGCAAGTACATAATGTTTTGCCCAGAAAAAAAAGACTTACATGAGCTGGATTGCTCGTTCTGTGGCTTCCATGACATTGGACAGCTTAAAGGGAACAGTCTTTGGGAACCTTTCAACCTGTGCTTTCCATGACAGCCATCTTCTTAGCCCCTCTCTTCGCCATGTTCTCCATTTGATTCTTGAAAATTGCTTTCTCCTCCTTCCACCGTAAACTTCCTGTGTCAGAGAAGGAAGGGTGAGACAATAGGCATACAGGTCAGAAGGAAAAATAGTATAAGGAAAAGGAAGGCCTGCAGAGCCTGGAAGAAGAGTGGTATCTATGAAGAAGGAAAACCACTGGGCAGCAGAGAAGGTGAAAGGGAGAGTTCCTAGCCTAGATGGGCAGCAGTATTGGTTGTGCAGAGCTTTGTGCCAGACCAACTCAGACAGCTCTAGAGTGAGCTCAGATTTTCATCCCTCTTGACTTACAGAGTCACAGAATGGTTTGGGCTGGCAGGGATCCCTAAAGATCATCTTAGTCCAGTGCCCCTTCAATTAGCAGGGATATCTGCAACTAGATCAGCAGAAGGTCTCCGTGTCTGTCTTAGTGGTTCATTGCTTACGAAACCTAATCATAAGTATACAGCATATATCAGGTTATGCAAATCTTCCCGTGATAGCATCTCACACCCTGCTCTGCCTGTACACTTACCATTTGTTGTCAACACCTCCAGGTGGCCCGCTGAGGGCCAAGTCCTATCCGAGCATTTTTGGGTGAAGGGCATGTGCGACGATGGGGTGTGTGGTCACAGAGCAGGGGCGGTAAAACGCCCAGGAACCTGCGGGAGGAGCGCGGGGGCCGCGGCGGGTGCGGGCTGGGCGGTGGCAGGGGGTGCCCGCGGCTCGCTGTGCTCGCTGTGCTCGCTGCTGCTGCTGCTGCGGCCGAGGCTGTGCCGGAGAGCATCCCCTGCTCTGCCCCGCACACTGCCCCGGCGGGCTGCGGCTCTGCCCCGCTCCGAGGGCGCTCGGCTGCTCACCTGTTTGGGGGTTCTGGGGCGGCGGGAGACTTAATACTTCCTTTTGATACCTTTTTTTTATATCTTTTTATTTTCTAATACCTTTTAAAATACCTTTTTATAGTTCTTACAGTTCTCACCCCACCCCCTCTCCCCACCTTTTTTTTTCTTTTTATTCTTTTTCTTTTTTTTTTTTAAAAAAACATATCTTGCAGGCTCTCCCTCTTCCCTTCTTCCCCAGGGACATGAACAACAGCTGCAGAGTTAGCCAGGAGAGTGTGGCAGAGGACAGAGAGGTCTGGACAATTCTCTTAACAGAGTAATCAGAATGGCTGCCTTTTCTTTAGAACATTGACAGAAGTGTCTTCACTTCAGTCTTTCCAGAGCTGCCCCGTATAGCAGAGCCACCTTCATGCACACTGTGTGTTCACAAAAGATCAGCTTGTTTACATGAGACATCTTTTCACCCCACGGAAGGGCAGTTCCAAGGAAATGGGGAGGGGGCCAGTCACTGGATTGGGGTATCCTAATGTCGGCACCAGGAAAAAAGTAATGAGAGACAAGGCAAAGGGGCAACAGCATACAAGGAATGAAACAGAAGGTGCTGGATACACGGTAGTTATGAGATAAAGGAGGAAAAGTTATTTGCTAGAGAAATGTGGAACCTGAGGTTAAGGGGCAGCAGATGTTAAGTAAACAAACACATCTGAGCTTATATTCTTCTTGCTTTTCTAACATCCACTGAAGAACTAATTAATGAAAAATCTGGCAGCTTGGATTTCATTGTCTGGAGAACAGACCACAGGAAAATGTGTAAAATTTTGGCAGTGTTTTAAACATAAGGTCAATCCAGGCAAAGGAATACTGCAAAGTAACTGTAGTTACTTTGGCCTAGAAATTTAAATTAAAATTATCTGCATTTTTAACAATCAGCAGAGCTGGAACTATGCCCTGTGTTCAGAAGGTCAGAAATCAGCTCACAATTCTAGGGTTTTTTTCACCTTATACCAAAATAACATTGTAGCTGTTTAACAAAAATCTGGTTGTGTTTGTATTTTTTTGAAGCACTCTATTAATATAGCAAGAAAGGAGCAATAAATGGGGGATATGTAAACAGGAGAACGCTGAAATATTCCATTACTGGAGAAAGTAATATGCAAATTGTCAGCATAGAGATCTCATATTTAAACCTAGGAATGAGGACACATAATTAGACCAGTTTTTGTTATAAGCGCTTTCTCATCATTTTAAACAGTAATGTCCTTTTTATAAAGTATCCTGTTGATTTTGCCTGGGGGATAGTGTTTCTTACAAATGTGCCACAATTCAGGCAAAAGCTGCTGATATAAAGAATCCCCAACACTGATGTTCTGAAAACTGAGGTTACTAAATAAGGGAAAAGGGATATTTAGGGGAGTAACCGAGATACCATTATACTGTCCTCATTGTTAATCTTGATATTTATTTAATTAAACATATCCTTTGTTACAGCAGAAGAGAAGCAGTGGCAGAATTGGCTTTTGCCTCCACCAGATTGTTGCAGAACCTGGGAACTTTGCCAGTACAATTACAGTGAAGTTGGCTGTGGAGTATGTGAGGCCTCAATCCCAAATCTGGATAAATTGAGGCATAACCACATCCTCAAGAAGGAGGACAAGGCAGTCTTTCCAAGCATATACTTTCTATAGAATTTTCAATGGCAATTGCAATGCATTGTCTTTGCTCAAAACATTAAGTCCAAGTCCAAGTGCAAGTGCTGCACCTGGGTTGGGGCAATCCCAGACATGAGTACAGGCTGAGAGAAGAACTCATTGAGAGCAGCCGTGTGGAGGAGAACAAGGAGGTTCTTGGGGGCAAAATGCTTAGAGGAATCTTTTTATAAGTAGAGAGGGAAACACAAGGATGAAAATTCCACGTGTTAGCATCTAAGAACAAGAAAACATAGCATACTTCCATAACATACTGACAGGTGAGGGAAAGGAGCATGGGCACCTACAGGAAAAGAAGTTCTCAAATGTTACTAGAGTCAATGTTCCCTAATGATTTTAACATTAAAATGAGAAAACCGAGGTCATTCTCCCTCCTTGTGGTATGAAGCAGGTGGTATTGCTGTGTTTCTGCTCATTTGCTTCCAGCTTTCTGAGTGAGCTGCCCACAACAATGATCGGATGCTCTCAATGTCACTAAAATGGAATCCAAGATACGAAACCCTCATGTGCACAGGGTCACATGTTGGTTTTGGGACACCATGGGTAAGGTAAAGAAGGACAAGCCTGAACAGACTGTGCAGCTGAAATACAACCCTTTGTGATCATATCCATCACATGGTTTTTCCAGGGGGTAAGGCATGATCAGCAGGGATGCTAAGCTTTTTAACCTTGAATGACATCCTGTGATAAGCCCAGGCACACAGGAAAAGAAAGAGGCAATGGCTTCCACCCACCAGAAGTCTTAAATTTCCACAGTGCTGAGGCTGTGATAATTATGATACATCCAGCTGGTGCTATTTATTCAACTATTCCTGAAGGAGAGGGTCGGTCTTAAGCAGCATAAAGATTGCCACAAAACTTCATGGTGGAAAAAGTTAATTAATAAAAAGCAGATAGCTATTCATATGAATGGCAGGAGCAACTTCCAAAGCCATGTGATTATATCTGCATTCAGTGCAGTGCTTAAGATGCCTTGCTGGTGGGCCAGAAGCCCACTGTGCTAAGCGCTGCATGAAATGGGTGAATGGAAAAAGGAGAGAACAAACTCGTAGTGGCAGTTGTCAGCCTGCTCTTGAAGGAACAGTTGTTGCAGTTGAGCCAGTGCCAGTATAATACTTGCAGTGGGAAAAAGGGGGGAAGGAATCATAGCATCAAGAGAACATCAGCAAAGCTGTTGGTCGGGGGAGAGGACAAAAGGTTGAGTGCAAATGTTGATGGACTGGAAGAAGCACGAATGCCAGGTGAAGGGTTGTATCTGAGAGCAATGGATAATCCTGAAAGAGACTTGGTCACAGTAGGAGGGAGAATTTAGCAACAGAGGGAGCAAAGAGATAGCATGGTTTGGTGAGCGGCCTCTTAGGCAAGAGGGAAGGTTGAGGCATGGCCACAAACAGCAGAAAGACAGAAATGCGAGGAAACCACCACATACAGGATTAGCTTGTCATCAGCACATAAGTATCCACATCCAAGGATGAGTGAGGGTGGAAAGAGGATGCAAAATTCTCAAAAGACACAATTTGAGGGGAGTCATGGCTGGGACATGGAGAAGGAAAAGAAGAAAGAAAGGGCAGGGGTGTGAGAGAAGAGGCATCTTTATGAAAAGGTGGCTTTAGTGGCAGTGACAGGAATAAAACATATGTCTTTGTCAGGATTGGGAGATGATGGAGAAAATGGCTTGGCGGTCTGCAGTAGGGTTAGAAACGGTACCATCATGCAACAGACTGACAGGGAAAAGAGGTAAAACCTAAGTAGAGAAGCAGACAGGCTGGACATGTTACCATGAAAGATTGTAGCAGGAGAGACTTGTGAGGGCAGCAAAGTGGAGCCTAAAGGTGGACAGGCAGCCAGTTTGGGTCAAGTGTCATCAGAGTGCGACAGAGGAAGACCCAGTGCAGGTTCTGGGTTTGTGGTACCAAGTAAGCTGAGAGGTGGAAAAAGCAGCAGACAGAAGTGTGAGTGGAACAGAAATCAAAGAAAAGGGCTTAAGCAGAGCAGGCAGGTGACTGCTGTGAGTGTGTGAGGAGAGGTCTTAGAGAGTAACAATAAAACTAGAAAGCTGAGTGGAAAAGGGGGGAAAGGGGAGCACTATGAAGGTTATTCTGGTACTTGTAAAGACAGAGTGTGATATTTTCTTTGTAATGAGAACGGAAGTGGGCATAGAGTGAAAGGGGTAATAGAGATGTCTTGGCATGGGTATATGAGATTTAAACCTGAGATAATAAATAATATTTGATAGTTTTATTTTAACTGTGTGTTTTGTTGCATCCATCTTTGTGGCAAAATTGTACATAGTGACCTTTTCTACAGTCTCCTGTCCAGCACTACCATTTTCTAGCTCTTGGAGAAAAGGAACGTGGCTTAGGCAGACCACTCCTCAGTGCTTTCCTGGACTTCTGAGATGTGGTAGAATGGCTGGCTGCAGTTATTTTTAGATGACGTATAGATTCGCATTTCTTCAGCTGGAATTTCCTTCTTGTTATCAACCATGGTTTTCAACCCTACTAGGCTGTCAATCTTAGATCTTCTCCAAATGCTTGCAACTGTTCTTAAAACGTGATCTGAAGACTTTTCATAGATCCCACTGTTCATACAGCTTCTTCTCTTTCTGCCTGTAGACCAGCTGTACTGGCTAGGATGTCATTATAGGAATCATCACACCAAATTTCTGTTAACACTCATAAAAATGCATGTTCTGTCAATGACTAAAAGTGTTCATTTTCCTTGCCTTTGTGTTCAGACAGCTTTCTACATTCATACTTTCATTTTTCTGCTAAATCTTTTGCCTCAGACAGAGTTCATTTTTTGTCTTGCTTTTTATGTTAGAAACACACACCACGTCATTTGAGTTAAACAAAAAAGTCCCCTTTTCCTCTTCCCCTACACTGTTTGAATAGAGGCCTATGTAAGAAGCCCTGCCAGCTTTGAAATGGGAAGGCTGGTAATTTTTTTGCTTACATGGAGATCATTTTAATCCAAACAGACTCTCATTTTGAAAGTTATAAAGGACATTCCATTGCTTCTTGAGTCCAAAACACTCCTAAACTGACACATTTACCACTTGGTCTTGGTTTGCACAGCACAAAGCACATAAGAGTGCTTTGTCTGCAGTGTTATAATGCTGTTCTTTCAGAAAGCTGCTAATTCTCTAGCCTGAGCTTTGGCATGATCTCACTAGCAAAGCTCAGCACATGGGCAGTAGGGTACGTATCTGAGGGATGCCTTATGTCAGAGGCCTTAGTTTGTGATAGCACTAAGTGACCCTTGTCCTTTCTACGTGCCTTCAGCCAGTGCAAGACAATGTGAGCTACAATCACAAGCATCCCTTACATGCCAAGACTTTAAGCCGGATTAATATCATCAACAAATGCTTGGAGAGCCATTACAAGCTAATTAGGCTACAAATTCTACTTTTCTATCTATAGGAGCCTGAGAAATTCAACCTCAGCATTAAAGAAAGGCCAAAGCCAAGGAGGGGATCTGCTTGAGACACCATTTATCTTATCACTAGCTGGTCTCTCCATGTTATTAATTGTAGTCTCTAAGAAGAGGATGATTTGGACTGGCAAGCGACTGTCAATCTTCCTAAAGAGAAGGAACTTTGCCTGTCTGAGGACGGTCATTTATTTTTTACCTGACAGTCACACTCATTGAGAAGGTGATCCTGCAGCTATCTGCACAGGATACTCCAGCTCTTTGCAACCCTTATGAGCACACAGAGTATGACATATATGTGCTGTAGTTGCCAGGTACTTTAGCTTTTGCATGGCATACAGCTTCTGAACCTTACCAAGTGGGAATGTAATTGTGAATTGGATGAAAAGATATGGCTGGAGAGCAGCTGACAGGCCATCTCCCCTCTGAGATGTGTGAAACGTCTACCTGTCCTCTAGAAGGGGCAAGAAATATTCATGGATGAATATTTCAATGAATGAAACAATGCTTATTCTGAGTGGTGTGAAAATGTGGCTGCAAGATCTTTTCACTGACCTTGTCTAAAAAAAAGTCTGACCCTAGCTTGAGGAAGGCTGTTTTACTTCTTTACTTCCAGCATTAATGCATTCTGAGCCATTTTTACCCATGAGATGACAATCTGGCTTTCAAATGTAAAATAAAATCCTTTTTATCTCAGCCACTCTGTAGTTTAAGGGTGTTGTGGTTCAAAATATGGGTTGACATGGAAAAGAGAACAAATTTTCAGACAGGACACCCCAAAACATTGCCTCCCATAGTATGAATTAGATTAGCAGAATAGAGGCCAGAAAAGAAAACTCTGCTGAGAAAAGAAAACAAAACAATCCTGTGGTTCTCTGAAAGGGGCAGTCCCCCCTGATAAAGAGACTCTGGAGGCAGCCGTCTCCCCTATCTGCGCCATGAGTAGGATGCACTCCTACTTCCTGTCTGAACAACAGAGAGATAACAGGAAAAAGCCACCGTGACATTTGACATTTCTTTTAGTTTCCCTTTTTATAGCCAGACAGTGTGATTCACTGGGGTTCTTGAAAGTGGAGAGCTGTGAAAAGAAAATTCAACCACTGGGGTCAGATATTGAAAGGTGACATTCCTACCCTTAGAACTGTCTTCAGAAGGGCGGAGGGTGGGTTCGGTTTGTAGCAATTAGTACCTCATCATCTGCTCCCTCATAGGTAAAAGACAATTCTCTTATTATTGCAGTTCTTCTGCTTCCTTGACCCTTGTTACACAGGTGTCTAATCTAGGCCAGACACACAGGAAAGGATTGGTGTCTTGATTTTTGTTCTGGTGCATTTGTTTTATAGTGCTCTGGAATAAGCTCAGCACATGCCCTCTCCTTTCAAAGCTATGTAAGTGGCAGATGAAACACTGTGGAAAATGGTGAATAAAGTGGCAGGCTTTAATAGAAGAAACGTACATAGGTATTCTACCAAGCGAAGCTTTTGAGTTACGTACAATCCTGTGATGCATATAAAGTATTTAATTTGTCTAAGCAGATCTTAAAGATCTAGTTAAGAATGGGCTGGGAGACACAAACCTCAAGTATTCATGATAGTTTTGTAGCTAGGAGGAGTTTTAGAAATTAGAACAGTGTCATTAAAACTCCTAGTAGTGAGCGATTCTCATGTGCAGCATGCATATCCATCGCATAGTACCTCCTTCAAATCCTTTAAACACAAGACAGGATGGGATGAACTATTCACTTCCTGGTGTGCTGAGATTACCAGAATGTGGACTGGTGTGATCTGTATGTGAACATTTCTGTGGTGAAGCTGGGCCCTGTGTCTTCACTGCTCCTGCATTTAGTTTGAGTGTGTTGACAGACCTGCCCTGTCAGTGCCATGCACAGCCACTCTTTCTGTATTCCAAGCCACATCCCCTGCAGATTTGCCAGAGATTTTCCCTATATAGACAAGCTGTGGGTGTGTGCATGGAGCTCTCCAGATATTCCATTAGTGAGGCACAGAGCAGGTAGCTCATGAGCTCATGAAATGGTACAAAAATTTAGGTTGGATGTGACTTCTGCTGGACACAAGTCCAACATCTCTCTCAAAACTGGGCCGGCCTGTGAGCAAGGTGAGGTTGATCAGGTCCTTGTCCTACTGAGTTTTCAAAACCTTGAAGGATGTAGATTCCACAACTTAGCTAGGCAACCTGTTCCACCACGCTCCAAGTCTTTTCTGTTTGTATGTGTTTCTGTGTGTTGTGTATATGCAGGGAAGGGGGGTTGCAGGAGGGAGTGCACACTGTTGTGTGTATGTGCTTGTTCATGAACAGAGCTGTGTTCCCAAATTCTGTTTCCTCTTTGGCACGTGTAAAGAGCACACTGCCACTGGCAACCAGGGCAATAGCTGGATGACTTTTTAAAAATCTTCACATTAAGCAGAATTGCATGTTGTGATCAATGAGATAGTTTTTTAGGGAATATGCTTTTTTTTTTTTGAGATTAGTCTTGGAGTTATGCAAGGATTCACTGCTTTTTAAATAACTGGAAAAATTAGTGTCTTGAATCTCTTTCACATTTAGATCTATTGTCAGTTTATTAAATTCAGATTTATTGCTGACTTTCCTAGCCAAAAAATAGCTGTTAGCACACTATAACAGAGCATAAATTTGACTTCCCTGAATCAAAGACATTATTAAAGGAAAAAAATTACTAAATGACCTGTCTGATCTAATAAATCCTGCCATTCGCATAAAACAGGATGACAAGAATTTATGTCCACTAGATGTGTAAAGCGAAGGCAGTCATGGTTGGGTTTTGAAATGGTTTCTTTAGCCAGCTGGTCTTTACTGTAGAATCTTGTAGGTAAAAATAAGGTAAGGAGCGAAATGGCTAAGTAAGATGCAATTGAGGGGACACGTTTTCTTAGGTAGCATTAAAATCAAAGTAGCCAGATGATCTGAGACTTCTGAGCTTGTCTGTAGCCCACCATGCTTCATGCCTGGCAGAATCCTCTTGAGAAAAGACCTACTTCTAAACTTCAGGCTTACAATATGAAAGGGAACTAATCATAGTCCTCATTCAGAAAATCCTGTTTAACAGTCTGATGTGAACTTGCTGATCACCAGCACTAGGTGCTGGTAAATCTGTAAAGTGACTTTTCTTATTGTTTACCTGTGGGTAATATCTAAGTGGAGACATCTGTTTGTAGCCTGCCCACCACTTGCATTGCAGCTGCTCCATCTAACTACTGCAGTGGCCTTCATTTGTGGAAATAGAAACCACCTTAATGACAGCCTATTCAAAGCCTGGCTGAGATTCGCCTTGTGCCGTGCTATGACCTTCAGTGAGCAAAGAGCACAGCGTTGTCAGTTCCCTCCTATCCTTGCTGAGCTGCCACTTGCATAGCACATGTAAGTTCACATGCGCTTTTCTGTAATGAAGTAAAAATAAGAGAATGCTTTTGCATCTGCCACATACTTTTGCATTTACTGAGTACCTAGCATTTATTGTCAAGTCAAATAATTAGCTTTGTAATTTCACCATTAGGCTTAATGATACAAACATATGATTCAGATTCCTTAAAATATGTGTGTGTATATATGCACATATATACATATTATATTGTATATAAGCAAAAAGTATTTCTAAATACTAGTTTCTGTTTGTTACAAAGCTTACAAATGCCTAGAAAATTTCATACATCCATCAGCCGTGCTGAAACTTTAGAGTCAGGCATGTATTTGTTCAGACTCAGACATCAGTCTTGTAACAGATGCCACAGTGAATCAAGTGAGTCTCTTCTGTTCTCCTGGAACAGCATTGCCCCAGGGCCATCCTTGGAGGCATCAGTAGAGACCCAAGTTTCTTTGTTTGATTCAAAGCATATCAGCGTAGTTTCATTGATTGAAATGTACTTTGGTTTCATTCATTCCCACTCATGTAGTGCTCCCTCATGGCAAGGCCTTGTAACTATGGCTCAAGCATCACAGTTTCTGCTGTCACATCTGGGCTGAATTTTCCCAGGAGCATAAACACTCCTGGATGGGTTTCCTAGCACAGCTTCAAAGTGGGCACTCCCATGACAGCATTTCAAAGCACTTTCCTTTTTTTTTTCCAACTTCTGTGAGCAGCACAATAATTCTTTATCCCCGTAAAAACAAACGTTGTGCAGCCCTAAATGCTTCATCAAACTAGACCCATGGAATTTTAGCACCCTACCCATTTATTCCACACTTTACAGCCTTCAAGAAGACAAGTTCATGTGCAGCATCATACTCTCTCCTCAAGACTCCTGTGTATGTGTCTATGTTGGAGCGATGTGCCTGTGATAAGGGTAACAGCAAATCAAAGGCAGGGGATCTGCTCAGAGGGAAAATGAGAAAGAAAGCAAGTGAAACACTTTTGTGTGGTAATAGCAGGTAACAGTGAGCTCATCAAGACTGGGAAGAAAGGGAAAATAAGTGGATAACTTGAGTTCAGGGAGACAGTGCTAAAACATCTCCACTTCCTTCAAGAGTGTAGGCTTTTTGTCTGGATGATTCTTTGGCAATAACTTTATTGCTTCTAAGCCAGGGCATCCCCCATTTGCCCTCTTTACTTTCCTCTATACAATCCTGTAGGACATTTGGGAGTAGAGGAATTTTCCACCCATAAGAAAAAAGCCCAGATGGCCTGGCAACACTGAACTCCCTTGCCTCAGGGGCTGCATTGCTCTGTCTTTTCTGGTGATAATATGTCAAAATGCAAATATAGTTGGATTTCAAGCCCCCATGTGGAGCTTTTGCCTATGAAATGTAGCTGATGCTCACATCATACTTTCATGTATTTATTTTTGTTGGTAAGTTTGAACATATTTTCCTCAGCCTGTGGTTCTCTCCCTGCTGGTTGTACACATGTAGTGAATAATTCATTCCTGAGAATATAATTTCACTTCCTTAGTCCTGATGTTTTTCTGCTACATATCCAGATGCGCTGCTCCATTGCTTAAGTTCTCCTAATGTTAACATTAATGATAATAGGATTTGCCACTGATGGCAGCTACATCTGCATGTTTCGGCTTGAGGTTCTATCAGTGGACATCTGTGTGCCTTGAAAGCATGCCCCACAGGCAGAGATTTTAAGGGTTATACTAGCTCTGTCTATTGGCAACTGTGCAATAGGAGACTTTGGGGAAAGAAACCAGTTAACCCTCTGTGGCTTTCTCATTTAAGGTTAAGATATGGTCATCTGATAGAAAACTCATTCAGGTCTATGTTGTCTTTGTCCAGTTAATTTCAGCACGTCTTCCCATGTTTGAATGAAATGGGGCATATCTAAAGCTAAGTCTGTGATGCATATGAGGACAGGATAAGCAAATTCATTTTAAGAACTAACTGCTATGAATTTCCAGTTGGTGGAAGTGAAAATGAGCATCTAGTCCATTTAAGTCTCTCCAGCCCTTTGCTGGAGCATCTGTGAATATTCACAGGCCTTGGACACAGGCTCCATAAAGCAGGGTGCCAGCCTTAGATGGCTTCTAGGCTTACCATGCCAGCAGCAGCAGATGGGGAAGTTAACAAAAGAAGAGGGAAGTCTGTCAGGTGCATCTAGAAAGAAAGAGGATGCTGCCCCTGAGGACCATAAGATCTGAGGGTTTTCCCCCATTCTGGAGGCTTCTCTGGCTGGGCTTAGGGCCAGCTTAGAGAAAGCACATTTGACAGGTTCTCCTCTTGTTTTGGTGATCTTGAAGAAAGAACTCTCATACAGATCAGGCCCTCTTGACCCAGTCCCTGGTTGTCATCCCCCTGTTACAAAAAAGAGTGCTTTGACAAATTAGAAATAGACCCCCCCCTCCCAAAAGCCATATTAATTTTCTTTGTTCGTTCCCAAAGTTAACTGTGCAGCAGGGTTCCCAGGTCAGATCTACATTTAGTAATGTATACGTGTATGCTAAAAATACATTGGTAAAGCTTGATTTTTTTGTGAATATAGGGTTGCTGTTTCTGAGGGAGAAGGCATATGGGATATAAGGAACATACTGTGCATGAAACATGAGTAAATAAAGCTGCCACCAAGAGTTTTAAGACTTAGCACTAGGCTGATTCATACTCATGGAGTGATCTTTAACTTTTAATGAAAATAAAAGCTATCGTCCAGAATTATCTAGTCCTCTAGTTAGCAAAAACCACAGAAAATAAAAGAAGAAATGTAATGGGTTTCAACAAGAGTGCACACAAGCTTTGTGGGTAGCAGGCTGCTCAGGCCCTGAGAGAAAGTGGCTGTTGAATGCAGAATAGAATAAACATATATAGAATTGTATAGGTACTGGCAAAGGAGGCTCATATTATCTCAGAGTCTCAGCTGCATCCTCTACACTCACCCTCACTCTTTCTGTGTCTGACTGAATTGAGGTGTTGCCTGAAGAAACACTCTGGAAAAAAGACTGTCACAGGAAAGATACATGACAAATTGAAAACATCAGGTTTGACAAGCTTGTGCCAGTGTTCCAGCCACTCCGGCTGTCTAAAGAGTCTCCCTTGCTTTTAAAAAAGAACTTCTATTAAGACATCTGAGTTCTCAGATGGTCCTTGCAAAATATTCAACAGAGTAGGGCTTTGCCTTTTGAATCTGGCTTACACACTGTGCTTATGACATTCTTGAAGACACCCTGTACATCACATAATTCATTTGATATGATTCCATTTAGACTGTCTCACACCCAGAGACGCGCAGTTGATCAGGTGCTGAATATGCATTATACCAAGAGGAATTGCAGACATGTCACACATCTAGACAGCATCCAAAGAGTAAGTGATGAAAATTGCATGCAAGGTCAGATGGGGGAGCAGTTGGATCATGGGCAGCAATTAGAACATCAAGAGAGGAAACAAAAAATTCTTGTTGCAGGTCTCCTGTGTGGTTGCAGTTGATCTGTGAAATTCAGGTCACTTGCCAGGTTTGTGTTGCTACATTAAACAGCATTACAGGAGAAACAACATTGTACTGCACAAGGCTTAAAAATGAAGTTTGTTGCAATACAAAATTACTGAGAGAGCCAGGAATGAAGAAAAGAGGCATGTAACCTTTTGAAATAAATATACACTCTTCATTTCTAAATTAAAAGCAAAACCAACTGGGAAGAGAGTTTAAATTTGCCTTGCCCCCTCCTTCTGGGAAAAATCCTGACAGTTGGTTTGGTGGGGCCCAAACCTGGACCAGAAATGATGACAAGTAAACTAAGGAGCATGTGCTGAGCCAGAGTGTATCCAACGGCAATCAAGCAGTAGTAAAGGAATTTAAAACAAAAACTTCCAAAAAGAACAGAGAAGCCAGCTGTGTCCACTGAGCATGGCATTAAAGGAGAAAGGCTGTGAAATTGGAAGACTCAAATGATGGTGTAGCAGTGTGTGCAGGGCTGGGTTTCCGAGGGGACCTGACGGCAGGATGCTGCCCTCACAGCAGGGAGGGAGAGCAGGAGTGCCGGCTCTGTCTGCTCAGCGCAGTTGAGCGGGATCACAAATAATAGATTATAGACATCTGCCTGTTTGATGTGGGTGTGAAATTCTAAATTAGCTAACAAAATGGTGCTTTGTATTAGTAACATGCATGCAATTTAGCCCATAATTTCCCTGAGAGAATGGCAAAGTTAAATAATTAATCATGCCTCAAAACAGGATTATTATAGGGATTAAGAGGAAAAAATATAGCTGCTAAAATTAAAAAAGGAATGTAGAAAAAATGCCTCCAAACCATGGCAGTTGTACATAGCATTTTACATGTTAGTTAAACTAGAAACAGCTGAAAATGAGTAATCTGTATGCATCTATTAACCTCACTCTTCAGTGAGGAGACTAAAACACTGCACAAAGATCAACTCATGTTGTTGTTAATCACTCCTAAAGTGTCTGTCTAGGAGGTTTACAGCATCTTTTCCTAGGAAGAAGGATGGGCTTTCACCTGTTGTTCTTAGAGATGCACCAGGTCAGTATCATTTTTCTTGCATGGATGTGAGTGGATCTGCTGGTCATTTTTTGTTTCCTCAGAAGAAATGGCATATTTCCTATGTGTTAATTTAACCCCTCTGATCTGTGCCATGTACTTGACCATTCACGTTTTATCTTTGTGTTTCATTATCACACGTATAATTTGGTTTTTAACTGGCATATTTTTTTCACATTTCAGTGCATCTGAAAACATCAGTTTTTAAAATTTCCCAAATGGGCAGAAACCAAACAAGATACGTGTAAATCCAAGGTGAATAAAAAATAATTTTAATCACAGTTACAGAACAGGTAGATTTGAAAGCCATGACACTCAGATTATCCAGTCAATGTGCATGCTTCCCTGTTCTGTCCATTTTGTCTTTACTTCTTATCTCTCTTTACTTCACAATGACAGATAAATATTCCCTGGTGTCTTGTCCTTCCTACAGAGTGGATCATCTACTCAGTACATGTAATTCACCTCCAGTGCTGCAAAGAACAGCAGCAGAACAAATTTCATTTCTAATGTTTCTCTAAAAGCAAAATATTTTAAAAGAAGAACAAAAGGGAAGACACTAGATTTAGTGAGGCATGTACCAATTAACCCATGGAAGTCTCTATTGCTCACAATCAGAAGTCGCAGCATAGATGCTCACAGTTGTTTGGGCAGTTGCATGCACAAATTCTTTGGCAATTGCTGGAACTGCAGTCCTGCTGAAGTCAGTGAAAGTTTTGCCATTGATTTCAACGGAGCCAAGATCCCATGCTATGTTTTCCAGGGCTTTTCTTTCCTTCCAGATGTAAATCCCTAGCCTTTACATTTGCAAAAATGGTTTTGTCCAGGGAGCAGAGTGGCAATAATGCTGGCTCTAACTTTTAGACAGGAACATGTTTCCACAAGAAGAATGTCTTTGACTCAAAACAATTCTAATGAACATACTCATATGAACATAAATGTTGCAGGTATTTGGCATGAAGACTAATAATTATTATTCCAAATTGTTTAGCATGGCACAAAAACCTGGAAAAAGAAAGGATCATTAGTTGTGCGCATGCCCAGTTCTGCTTTGAGCATGTTCACCATTTATTAAGACCTGCACTGTGTAGTGGGAGCTCACACGTGACAGCTGCATGCTGTGTGCAAGAGCTCTAGTGAGGGCCAGTTTCACTCTCAGTTGATGTCTCAGACATCAAAGGAAAGCATGGTCTATTACTTATCTTGTAGCAAAGCTAATCTAACCAGAATCAGCGAATATGACAGTGCGGTCTCATATGTAGGTGCACATACCTGGAAAAGTCTTCTCCCAAAGAGAATGTTTGGTTTCCAAATCAGAAAAGTGTAAGGGAAGAGCTCATTCAGTTGTGACCATCTAAAACTGGACTTTAGTGTATGTTAGTTATCTCACCTTCCTTTTTAACTAATGCAGAGAAATAGGAGATGATTCATCTCATCTGCAGCCCGCTGTCAAACAGCTGAGAAAAGACAACCACTGGAAGGACTTGTCTTTCACTGTGGACTCCAGTAAATGAATATTTGATTTGAAGATCTGAATGGGCCAAGTAATTTCAATTTCTGTTACTGCACACATTTGAACTACTTTGGAAGGTTGTTTCAGATAGCTCTTTTAATATTCTATGACAGGTCAGAACACATCTCCTTTAATTATTAATCATATAAGCAAGCAAAGTGTTCCAAAAGGTAGCTTCTTTAGGGAGAAAAAAAGTTTTCCCTTTGGTTTTGTACTATGACAGGCCAGTATCACAGGCCCACAGGTGTCATCTCTTATATCACCTAGCTTGGTTACAGTAATTAAGTCAATATCATATATTATGACTAAATTTCTCCATCATAATATGATCAAGTTGAGTTAAAACCCTGAATGATTCATTTAATTATCCCAGTTCCTAAAGACTTGGCTTTGGTTTCAGATACATTCACCTCAGAAGACCTTTGTTAATAGAATCGGTTGAAACCAGCAGGAACAGGTCACTGCTTCCCATGTAAAACCAGTCAGCTCTGTGGAGTTTTGACAATGTGAAAGAATATATGAAAGCTGTATTTCCTTTTCAATATTTGATTGCAATATATTTAAGCATTTTTATTAGAATTTAATTTTTAAATTACTAAAACTATGATTCCAAATTTCCATTATTTCCGGTCAGAGAATATTTCCATATTTTCTGGTCAGTGTCCATATTTCTGTCTCCCACCCAAAGGACCGTAGTGTGTTTTCTCCCTCAGATGAATTGTATACAGTTTCTGGAAAAATCCACCTTCTGTTCAATCCTGTTTGCAATATGGACATACCTGAAGGTCCCAGTGTTCCACAAAAAAAGCTGAAATTGAGCAGTGACTGTCACAGGTGAGTTCAAAGGGGAGAATTACTATAAACCCCAAACGAGAGACATGCAGAAAGTTATGCCCCTTGACACTGATTGATTAAAAACAAATCCCCAAAAGCTCTAATGTAATTTAATCTCCTACTTCTGGATGGCTGGTAGCAACACTTAGTTATTCACACACCGAATGTGATGCCATAAACTAGATCAGAAAGTGTATTTGAAATGAGATCTTGAAACTGACCTATCAAATCAAGGAAAATATTGTTCATTTTTATCTTTTTTTTTGGCAGGAATTACTTGTTTCATTGGTGTATGAACACATGTTCAGCCTTTCCACGACAAAGTTCTTTGTTCGAGGTAGAGCCATTCTGATTATTGCTACAATCATTTCTTGCTGCACAGTTCCAACTGTTTGCCACAGAGAGACATGGCAGGGGGGGAGATTCAGCTTGCAGATTCAGACTTTAAAATTTAATGTAGCTTTACAGCTATTCAGCTTACCAAATGTAGCAATTGAGTTTTAGGTGTGTTTAAATAGCCCTGACTGCAGTGGTGCCTTGGATGCATGTGAGAACCTAAGTTTAGGTGTCTTAACATGGATAACAAATTTCTCATTGGATACTGGATTGAGATTTGTGTGAAGAAAAGTATGCTGCATGCAGTTTGCTTCTTCAGTTCAAGGGCTAGTGCATGCACTATCTCAAGGGACTAGTTCTCAGCAACCACAAGAGTACTTTTGTGCAACTGCTGATGCTGACTTTGCATCTAGCTCCCATCTTTCCACGTGATATGGACAGAAGATGGAAACTATCTTTGGACTTTCACAAATGCTTTTGATAACAAAGAGTCAGCACCCAGGTTTCTCATGCCTGATGGAACCCCACCAGTGTTTTGGCTCTATTACTTTATTTATTTGTTTGTTTTCCAGGTTCATTAAGTTCACTGTAAAGTTTTGAGTGAGCAGGAATTTTCCCATATGAGACTGGAATGGAGTTTTCCTTCTGTAGCTGCACAGTAGGTATGACCACAGGTGTGTTCCCCTAAGACTAGAGATATTAAGATCAAGAGAGGCCTTGATGCCCATTCTCCTTCACCAGCATGTGTCTTTGAACAGAGCCTGGAGTAGCCATTGGTTGATAAAAAGAAGGGAGATGTAGGCGAGGTTCTTTTCCAAAGATCCAGGAGGAAATAGCTATTGCTACAGATGCTGCTCTTGGTTCCTCAACAAACTAAGCTTGTAAGCCTGCTTTTTGGAGTACACCCTTGTTGATGTTTTGTCTATGCTTTTTGCTGTCAATAGAGACCCTAAATCACCATTTATTTTTGTGGAAGCTCTGCTGTCAGATTAAGTCTTTCAAAGGGCTTTTCAGTCTTGTGCAAGAAATTAAATTCCAACACTTACTTTCCTTCCCAGTTCTGCTCTGCAATTTGGATTTCACAGTAACTCTGGGTAACTGCGTCTATGGAGCAGCACTCTTTCAAAGGCTTTACTTTTCTGACTCATATTCTGTGTAACCTTCTTATCCCTCACAAGGTTTGGCAGAAATGCACTTTTTGAATCCCGGCCCGGCATTCCAAGGACATGGATAGCCCAGAAGAGCAATTCCCAAAGTTACTGTGCTAATGCGACTGCTGTCAGCAGTCAGAGTTTCTTGTGAGGTTACTGGAACTGATCTCACCAGCTTTTTAATTAAAGACACTGAGCAGTATGGAACAGCTTTTGACCACCAGCCAGTCCTGGAGTATGGCTTAATGTCAGAGCAATACAACCCGTGTAACTACAGTAGTGATAGAAGTGGGCTGAGAAAAAGAAAAAAACAAATAGCAAAGTGTCATGGAAGAATTTCCAAACCCTGAAGCACCTTAGATGGTGGTGTAAAAATCAATAATGGAACTAAAAATGCTGGATCCGTGTGAAACTGAACCAGAAAATGTATTTCAAAACTTGCTGAAGGGAGCAGTCAAACAATAATGGGGAAACGTGGGTGGGTGGAAAAGGCTTCCCATGTCTCTTTTGTAAGTTTCTGTATCAAAATGACAAAGGACCAATTGTCTCCAAGGAATAGTAGTTGCAAGCTTGGAATGCATTTAAAAAACCATCAGTAATAAGCCAGATGAGGGAGAGACCAAGAAGTCTGAGGGTCAGGCACTGGAGGGACCCTAGATCTGGACCTGCTACCAGAGAGACCTATTTGCTTGTATGTGTGTGTCTGTGCTTGAGGTACCAGGGAGGCAAGGGGATCCAAGGGCCAGCTATAGGATAGTCTGAGTGTCCAAGTGGGGTCTGTAGTGAGCGTATATGTGTGTGTGTGTATATGGGTATCTGGCAGGGAGAAGTTTCGAGTACCAACAGCTGGAGGAGGACTGTGGGTCTCAGGCCCTTTATGTGCAGGTGCCAGAGGCTGGAGTGACCAGGGATCTAAGTGCCAGCTACTGCTTACGCTGAGTATCTAATCAGGGGGCTATATTGCATATATCTGTATATATACACGTGCTTTCCACTAATGGATTTTCATCTTGACCACCCAGAGAGGGAAACAGGATCAGGTTGCTCATAACATTTTAATTTGTGTGGGCATTTCCTGTGTACATTGATGTGTATCACCAGTGGTGTGTATCACATATATACAGATTGACACTATCTCCCACAGCATTCTCCTGGAGAAACTGGCTGCTCATGGCTTTTCCAACCTAAATGAGTTCATGATCCTATGATTGTGTGTATGTGTCTGTGTGTGCATGTTGGGAATACCTTCTCAGCCTCACTACTGGTGGGGCCTGGAGACAAGGAGCCTCACCTCTGTTGGGCTACTAGATGTTGGGCAACCACTAACTCAGAGGTTGCCCTGTTTATCTTAAAATAGTGAGTTTGCCCATTCTTTTTTGCACATGGCATCTCTACTTGCATGCTGTAGAAGTTTTGCAAAAAGGAGTCAAACATGAAATTTTAGCTCAGAATAATTTCCAGAAGAGGAGAGAGAAATGTTTTGGGAGCCTCACAGCCACGTGCCTCTTGCCTATCTTCATAAGGCAAAGAAAGTGGATCAGAAGCCTATGCTGAAATTAAACAAAAGCTTAAATTTAAACATTACCTGTCCTGAGCTGAAACCATTGGAAAGTTAGGATTAAAGACTCTCTGTGGTTGCCCACACAGAGCTAAGTGCCATGTTCAGGTGACAGCTGGGATCTACTCTGCAGTGAAGACACTTTGGAAATTTGGGGGGTTTTTGTCCTAAAAGCTCCTCAAAATCCATAAATCGCTGTCATTTCAAGTGTATTGATCCAGTGCTGACATGTGTTGTTTACAGAGATTGGAGCAGGCACTGACACTAGCGAAGACAGATCCATATTACTGCCTCGCCTAGTCCTGTGTGTAACGTGTCAGCTGGCATGCGTTGCGGCCCTGTTGTAAAAACTCACCCTCTTTCCTAGGTCTGACGCTCCGCTGCCGAACAAAACAGTAATATCTTCCCAGGGACCCTGTTCCTTGGAATTATACAATGCCAAGGTTTGCAGGCGCAAACAAATACGAGTGTTGTTACCTTCAGTCTTTTCACAGCTCTGTTCTCGTGATGCTTTAGCATTTCCTCTGAGCTGTTTTACTAGTACGAGTCAAAAGAAAGATCATCATAGCTGATTAAGCCCTTATGTAGGTATGCCCCAGCTTCCTTGAGCAAGGGCTTGATTTTAAATGCTATGGCAAAGCAGGCAGTATTTCCAGTATGGATGACTGTATCAACCAGAAAACGTCTTTTTTTCATGATAATAAGGACTGGTTTACACTGTGAGGTATAACAGGTGGCTATACCAGATCTGGATAGATGTAGATGCATTACATCTATTTAGTATTGAATCTAAGTTTGGTTAACGCATGCACCAATTTATGAATGGAAATGAGACATGGATTTTGGAAAACAGCCTAGTTTTACCAACATAATAGCCAACCAAATGGCCAGCAACAGAGTTTTCAGAGGTCTTTGTCAGAGAAACAAAATGCTTACAGTGGAACTAAACTTACTGAAGTATTTCTTATTAGTAGTTGCACATCGTTTGGTGTTTCGCATTCAGGAACAAGAGCAGACCAAAAGAAACCTGTCTCCCTCAGGTCACTCCAGTTGTCTTTTCATAGCAAAGGACCTAGGCTCATTTTTCAGATACCCAACAGTTCTCTCCTTCTCTTCATGGAAACAATTCCTCCTTCCCTTCTCCAAAACAATCAGAACCCCCCCACCCCCAAACAGAAAGCTAGTACTAAATGATCAATAAAATACGCACAAAAATGTGTGGCTTATTACATTTTATGCTTCATCCTGAAACCATTATAAAAGTTCTTACAACATTTTGGCAGTCATTTCTAAAAAGCTGCTCTGTATTGGAGAGGGAGCATATGCACCATGTGATATGACATCTGCCACAGTAAGTAAGCTTTTAATTGAATATTTGAGGAAATAAACATGTAAAACCCATGTAACTTGATGTCAAATAAGTTATTGTTGCCTCAAGGCTTTCTTGATTTTTTCCGTTTTTATTTTTGGCAGGAAAGTTTGAAATATTGTACATATTGGAGACAGGAGCACTTCACATACAATCGTCCATCAGGACAGAAAACATAACGTCGCATTATTGCTGCTACAGCAGCCCCCCCAAATCTTGGCAGTTATCAAAGTGGCATTTGGGATCTGAGATTAACAATGTCTCTGCTCACATCTAAATATATATATTGAGTGCACAGAGGAAGAAAGGGAATTGACACACATTCAATTGACTGCTGTACCAGTACTAGCTAGAAACATCTTTCTTACATTACCTTTGTGTTTCTTTGCACTCCTGTAACCTTTCACAACAGGCAGTGTGGTTTTTTCTCTCTCCCTCCCTTTTACACATACAGGTGTGCAGCTCAGAAAGCAGCAGTGTTGATCTATTCCTCCGTAACCTCACCACCTTTCATTGTCCCTCATCTTTGCTTTCCCTGCTGCACACTGGCTTCAGGTGGAGCATGTGAACAGAGCCAAATATTAGCTCCTCAGCAGGGAACACATCCCTCTCAAAAGACTCTCCTAGGTCACTTTTCAACTTTTCTGCTCATATACAGTAGTCAGTTGTTTTTCGTGTCATCAGTGAGACACCTGTCAGTGCAACATACCGCAGTCCTGTGGTATGACAATTGATTTAGTTTTTTCCCACTCATTCAATATGTGGTGCTGCTGAAGATTTCACGTTCTTTTTTAAGTAGTCTGTGCTGGGGGTACCTGAGGGTCTCCTTGGGCAGTGCGCTCCACACTGAGAGTTCACTTGACAGGTTCAAGGTTTATCTTCGACTCTTCTCCAATTCACTCACAATGATGTCAAAAGGAATGGTTTGTACAGCTTCTTACAGGGTGATTCCCTGCATCATCACAGCATTTATAACCACATGGCAAATCAGCACAAGCCCATTTGAATTAATTTAGTGGGTAGGATTTTGAGAGACCCAGATGCTTTATGAAAAAATCCCCAGGCTCTTGATATTTTAAGCCTAATTCTCATTTTGTGTGTGTTGTTCTTATTCTGTTGTAATTCACTTGGGTCAGGTCTTCTTCTCACTTAAAAGTACTATAAACTTTGATTTCCACAAGCTCAAATATGACAGGAGTGAAAGCCTGGACCAAGGGAGTTCCTCTTCACATTAATTATGCCTTTCTGCCATAGAATTTTCTCACCTATATTTGGCATGAATTTGTCTTCTGCAAGCCCATAACACTTATTGGTCGCAAACCAAACATCTCCTAGCTGTTTAAAGAGTCTTTGCTAATAGTTACTCCATTTTTTCACTGAGCTGTGAAATAAGAGAGGACCACTGTTCACTCACAGAAAATCAGACCATGATGGCCCAGTAATACCAAAAGAAAGAGACTCACTGCAGACAAGCCATGTCAAGCAGTTAGATCAAGGGAAGGTGAGCCACTGGTTAGAGTTCTCTAGAGCAAGGTCTTAGTCTTGCAGTAGGATTTCAGTATATTCATATGACAACATGCAGGATCTCCCTGCAGAAGAGAACATAGGGGATCTGTCAGAGCTTCAAGGAGGCTTAACAAGATGACTGACTTCAGTTTGAAAATGAGAAACCTACACATTATGGTTTCCTCTGTAGTGTGTAATTGGTTATGAAATTCCATCTGTTTTGCTTTACTTCATATTTTCAACTTGGCTGATAAGCTTGTAGCAGGGTCACATGCCTGTTCTGGAAAAGCAATTAGGAGGTCTAGAGGATTTGGTAACTGTGTAGGTGGAGCGTGGGATGATTACGATGGAGAATGGGGTTTTTTTGGAATCACAGAATGGTCAGGGTTGGGAGGGGCCTTAATGATCTTCCAGTTCCAACCTCCCTGCCATGGTCAGGCCTTTTTTTAGGAAAAGACCAGTTGATTGTAGATTGGGGTTTTTTGTTTCCTCACAGCAAGCTGTGGTTTGAAGTGTCAGTATGTTGTACTGGCTAGCACTGGAATTTCATAACACCTGGAGAGTCTGGAGAGGTCAGGGAAGTGGTGGTAGTACAAGGAAGGAAGGAGGACAGGGAGGAAGGAAGAGAAGGATGAAGGAAGGAAGGGAAGGAGGAAGGCCATTTATTTCCCTGGTGCTTTTGCTGAGCTGGGAACTCAGAGTTAATGTGTAGGTGGAAGCCATATGAGGAAGAACACAATGAACTCCTGTGGTTCATCTGGGGTCTCATGTGAAATGGGATTGACATCACTGTGTTGTGCCTTTAAGTGTCTGATGGGTTGCTGCAATACAGATACCTCATTACCAGAGGCATCAGAAGGTGAAACAAAAAGTCTTGTCACAAGCTTTAAGGTTGGTCCTGATCTGAGTTAATGGAGGGGGAGGGCAACTTTTCTCATGGCAGAAGCCTGAAAATTAATGATACAAATCTATATTGGAAATCATGGTGAGACTTTAAGTGGTAGAGTACTCAACAAGGCATAAGGAATTCTAAGTAAAGCACAGAAAGAACAAATTTTTCTTCAATTTTATGATTAGCAAAGCAGAGAAATTGAATTATTTTGATTTTATGGCAGTTTTGTATTGCCTTTTTCTCTGGAAAACTAGTGTTGAAGATGACTATGATGAATATTTAAGAACCATCCCTATCTACTGTATCAGTCAGGGACTTGGCAAACATTTCAAATGCAGGAAAAAAAGGTCTCAAATATGCTGTTGCATTGTTAAGTGTATATTTTGCCAGGTTTATTTGGACCCTCACATCTGTTTATTGAGGGCTACTTCAAAGCAATCTATTTCTGCAGGGCACAGTTGGCACTGTCTAAGTTTATTGTCTACTGTGAAGGAGAGAGAAGACCTTAGAGAGTTGGTTTGCCATTAAGGGAAATGCTGAAATTATTTTCTTTAGAAGCAAATACAGATGACGTAGCAGAAGCAGCTAATATCCTAACCACTAAATAAATAACATGGGCATCTACAGTACTGATAAGATCAAATAGCCTCTTTCTTAAACACACACATTTTCTTGCATGATACAAGTGCTAGTATGCACTTGAACATCCTTATATGCCCACTTTAACACGCTGTGGAAGGTTACAGAAGCCTCTGTGTAGCATAAGCAGACAAACAATAGCCCTATTCCTCTTTATTTTCAGGGGCAATATGAAAAAAATCTTGTTGTCTGACCCAGTTACAGTTATTTGTCTTTCCAAAAATATTTTCCATATGGAAATCTCCAAGCCTGAGTGCCATCTGTGATCACTTCTTGGTTTTCTTTTACAGAGAAGTCTCTGGAGAAAGCTCAAGTGCAAGACTGGGCTAGGCTGACAATATATTTTCATTGAGAAACAAGGACACTTGTGTGTGGTGGGTCCTACTTCCCAGTCATTCAGTTTTGGCTAATTTCGTAGTCAGGACTATATGGCTCACTGGAAATGCTGTGCTGCAGAGGAACACATCTTGTACTTCTGTAAGAGTATGTGTAGCCTTGTGATTGCTCCCGGGGTTTCAGGAAGGATGTTTTCAAATGGCAGTCAAACTTTGAAGTGGGTGTCACATCCAGTCACTTTGGTATAACTCAGTTCTGTTGGTCATCACACTCTGTTCTCTCTTGTATACTTTTTCTACCTTCTGAGAAGCAAAGTTACAGAGGTAGCAACACCCAGACTTACTATGGCTGACATAGGTTACTAAAGACTTTGAAGAAACAAGAACTGAATATTGGTTTCATGTTTTGGAAAGAGTCAGGGAAGCATCAGCAGCCCAAAGAGATGTGATGTGCTGTATTGTATTAGCTGATGGTGCATCAGTTTGTTCATATGGGATCACTAATATCATCAGGCCACAGTGAACACTCAGTGCTAGGACCAAAAAGTCTATGTCTACTTTTTTGGACACGGGCTAGAAAACATCCTACTGTAAGTTGCACAGCAGTTATTGAAAGAGACAGCGAGTAGCAAAAGGCACGGGTATTAGTGTGCCTTTTCACTGGCTTTGAAGAACGCAGTTATTGTTCTAATACTGAAGGGACTCCCCAGTTTGTGAGAGTATCAGACTCAGAAAAGGAAGATGCCGTTATTACTGCCTCTGCTAAATCATTTTACTGTGCTGGATTCTCTGGGTCCCAAGAAGCTGTCCTATCTCAGAGTCCTACAGCAGGAGATAAAGGTCCCTAGAAGGGAGCAAAAAATTTCTGGCTAGACAGCCATCTATCTGGCAACCTTTAGCCACTCTGCTGAGCATGACTTAGAACTCACCTAAATATACAAATATGTAGGCAATGTTGAACTAACGTAAATCCTGGTGCAGACACTTTGTTGTTGTAGCGTGGCTGTGCCTTTTCTCTTCTGTCACTCTGTCCGTGGTGGAAGGCTTGGAGACGCAGGAATCCTGACATGTGCCCTTCTTACACAAAGTGGCCCAGCCTCTAAGTGTGCCCTCAGCATCCTTTCCACTACCTAAGTAGGTGAATTGGTCTCTTCCAGTGGTTCAGATGCTCTCCCTGAAACATGACAGCTCTGCCCCTCTCCTGCTGCCAAGTGGTCTCTCACAAGGCACGTTTGCAGCTGCAATAAATAGTAATGAATTCAGATGGGCAAAAAGATCACACTGGTGTCAAGCAGAATGAAAGGGACCCCAGAAATTTGCTGGTTTTTTTCAAAATAATATTGTGGATGCTGTTTTTTGCAGAAATTAAAGCACACTGGGGCCACAGAAGAGTAATGATTACACTTAATGAGGGGCAATTGAAAGGTATGAAGTAGTTCTTCCAAACAAGTTCTAATCGAAGCTGGAACCATACAGACACTGTGCTCAACAAGCTTTCCTATGAATAATGCACCTAATTACCATCTGCTTTTCTCATAACATGGATAAAAATGTGATCACATATAAAATTCGCACTGTGTTTCCTAGGATACAAGGTGATCCTCATTTCAAACTAGCTTGAAAATGGCAAATGAGCAAACTTAATTTTAATAAAAACAAGGAAACTCACACATGTGAAATATAATCTGGGCTCTTCTGATTTCGTGAAGAAGTCTCTTTGTTTGATTTTCATACAAAACCCACTGAAGAACTTGATAATATAGCACAAAAAGGCACTTCACGCCTGTGGTTTAGGCAGTTCACATGGAGGATGACAGCGCTTCTCCTAATGGACAGTGTGAGAAGAGTGTGAGAAAGTTTCTGACAAAACAGTAAACTCTACCGAAAGCTGATTTTTCAACAATATGAGTCAAAAGATGAGCATAAATGACTCTCATGATGCAGCTTTTTTTAATTACTGCCATAGCTAGCTAGCTTTTTATGTAGTGGCAATAGTAAGTACGCTGCTTAATGAAAACAGAGAAAGCTAAAATTATACTTCTTTTACTTGCATCAGCCTCACTGAGAAGGCCCCCTATCACAGAATAAAACTTTTTCAATAGCATGATATCTGCAAGACACTCTGATCCTTATTCCTTGTCAGAAAAGTGCCTTGTCCTGGATTAAAGAGGTCAACTGGGGTTTTGTTATTTGAGATCCACATCCCTCCAACATCTGCTCTCAAGCATAGCATGCACTATCCACCAAGTATTCCCCTTATTTCAGTCATATTCCTCAGATGAATTGAATGGGATGATGGAAAAATGAAGATACTGCTCATCTCCTCATGTTCACCAGCATGACCATGACAATTTTTGACATGAAAAACCAACGAGAGAGCATACACCTTCTCAGTGTTCATGGCTTGTATGCAGCACTAAAGGTTAACAAGCATCTCAAGACCTATGTCTTCAACACCATATCTGTTAGCTGTAGACTGTGGAAATGTCCATTGTGATGGATAGGAGTGGCTTCAGACTATATAATCACTCCACGTCATTTCTCTCCATCACTTGAGCCTGACAAACAGCACTAAAAGCAGTTGGCTGGCTACTGATAAGCCCTTTTTACTTCAAACATATCCTAATATGACATTAACCTCAGTTTACCAAACAAGACATAGCTGGATTCATCTGCTCTCTCCTGCTCTTAATTAACAGGAAGCCATTCCCACACTGAAGGCAGAGAGCTGCAGCTCCAGCCTTAGGGACTTCCACTGCTGCCTTGGGGCAGAGGGGGAGCAGTGGGAAGAAAGAATAAAGCAGTTTCCTTTCTGTAACTGAAGGGAAGCTCAGCCTTCATGCTTTACAGAGCTTAGGAAATGCTCCAAAAGCCAGACCTCCTGTTCAGAGACCAGCTGTTTCTGAGGCATCCCATGTGATAACTTCCCATTCTTTCCATTCCTCAAAGTGGAGAGGGCAGGAGGAAATTACAATAATGCAGTAGGGCTGATGGCCTGACATACTCTGCTGAAGGAGCTTGTGCATCCTATAGGTGAAAGGCTCATCATGGATAGTGCCTGTGTGTATCTCTCAGGGGGGTGTTGCAGATAATGCAGGGTCTGGTAGCCTTCCAGCTCTCCTCCTCCCACATTCTTCTGCCCTGAGAAGCCAGCCCTTTATCGGTCATTCTGGAAGAGGCCTGAGAGTTGGGCTAATCACGATGGTGAGTGCTGACCCTGACTTCCCAGGACATCAGGGTCCTCTTTGCTTCACTTTGATCCTCCCTACTCTGTGAGGCAGGCACAAGACTCATGTGCACACTTCTGCCCTCTTTGCAACCACTCCTTTGCCAAGGACTGTGTATTTGTTTTAGTTAAAGAAGCTTGTGACTGAAAACAGCTGCAGACTGAGTGGAAAAATAACACCTAAAAATAGCCCCAGCCTGAGAGCACAATGTGCATGGATTTTACTATGAAGAGTACAAGAGCAGGGAGATGGTGACTAGGCTGGTATGTTCTAATACGTCTCACCCTGCCATATTTAGAGTGCATGTAGTAAGCCAGGCAGCCAAGTCAGTCCATGTAGGTATTTGACTGCTTTGGAAGGGTTCCCGGCAGAGCCACTCCAACTACAACAAATTAGTGTCATATTTTTATAAGCTGACAGTGAGGAAATCACCCCACAATATTACCATGTTCTGCAGAGAACAGAGAATACGTAACTGCTGAATAAGGAAGACAAATCTCTCGCTGATTGTTTCCACTCAAAACATTTTCCTAGAATAATTTGTCAAGGAGATAATATAATTTCCTCCCATCTTCTGTGTGCTTGGATGCGACCTGGAGTACAATCCAGTTCTAGATGCAGATTGTGGATCCACATGCATCAATTCCTTTTACAGTTTTGCCAACTTCTGTAAGCCAAGCCCATGCAGCAGCTCAGTAGAAATACCTGTTCACGTTCACTAGCGCAGACACCATGGGTGCTAATAAAAAGCACAGCTCCAACAGAGACATCTTTTTTGTGTTATGACAACTATGACTACCCGCTTGAGAGGTTGGTGGCAGATTCATATGCTACTCTCTTAAGAGATGGCAGCTATAAAATAAGGAACCTCGTCAATGAAGACCCATTCCAGCAGGAACCTGCTCACTGCCTGGACACTTCCAGGCCTTAAAGGCATGCAGGGTGAGGTTGAGTGTTGAAGAACCACGTTTTTTCTAAGGCCATCCCAAGTGATGAAACAAGCCCCTGTTTTAAAGATGAAAGTGATGTTGGTTCTTGCACCTGTGCTTGACAAGGACTGTAGTTCTGTCTTCAACCACTTTTCTCCTTAGGCCATGAAATGTTACTGGCTCATTAACTGAGCAGTGCAAATCCATGCTGAGAGGCAAAAGAGTGTCCTGTCAGTTTTCAAATTGTTCCTGAGCCAGCTACAGGTCTGCTATCACCCTAACTCCTAATAGAAGGATTTGCTGCCTGAAGGGTGAGTCAAGAGGATACCAGGCTCAGAGGAAGAAGTGAAGAAGTTCAATTCTGAAAAGCTTAGTGCTGTTAAACACCTTTGAAATCGTGTGTTTGTTACACATTTGTCTGTGTATCTCAGACAAATTGAGATTCAGTCACTTGCAAGATAAGCTGCACACCTTGCAGGTGTTTTTACTATGACCATATTTTTTTGTCCTTTTAAACAGCTATGTTAAAACTAACTTAACTGCCCTTCTCAGTATATTCACAGGATTTTTTTAAATGTATTTACTTAGAGGATACAGCTCGCTTGGTGTTCATGAAAACAGGAAGCTGAGAGAAGCTCAGCACTTTATCTGTGGATGGCAGACTGTCGCTCACTACAGGAATATTCAGAGTGGTGCTTCTGGAAAAGCACCCCAAACTCCTCTCTGCAATTGGCACAAGAGAGACCTGGCTGAGTTTGCAAACATCCAGGCTTCCTCACAAGTAGATTGGAGCAGTTTTCCTGGTATGCTGGCTTCAGGGGAACCACTGAGCAGGCATTGATACCCTTCTCCTGGAAAGCCAGTAGGGAAGGGTAAGGTGAATGAATGCCACAGGTGATCTTGTGCAGGGGCAGCAGGGGAAGGTGTCGATCTTTTCCAAAGACAGGGTGCTGGTTTGGCTGAGTCAGAGTTAGTTTTCTTCACAGTGTCTAGTATGGGGCTGTGTTTTGGATTTGTGCTAAGCACGTAGTTGATAATACAGAGATGGTTTTGTTGTTGCTGAGCAGGGCTTACACAGAGCCAAGGCCTTTTCTGCTTTTCATACAGCCACACTGGCAGGAAGGCTGGGGGTGTACGGGAGGCTGGGTGGAGACACAGCTGGGACAGGTGACCCAAACTGACCAAAGGGATATTCCAGACATGACATCCTGCTTCCCCATAAACTGGGTGGGGAAGAAGGGTGGGATATTTGGAGTGGTGGAATTTGCCTTCCCAAGTCACCATTACCTGTGGTGGGGCCCTGCTCTCCTGGAGCTGGATGAACACCTGCTTGCCCATGAGAAGCAGTGAACTAATTCCTTGAGTTTTTTGCTTGCACACATAGCTTTTGCTTTCCCTGTTAAACTGCCTTTATCTCAACCCGCAAGTTTTCTAGCTTTTGCCCTTCTGATTCTGTCCCCAGTCCTGCTGGTGGAGGAGGGAGTGAGTAGCTGTATGGTGCTTGGTTTCTGCCTGGGATTAAACCACAACAGAAAAATATACCCTGGTTTCAACCTGGTGTTGCCTGAACAAGTACCCATAGTTTGACCTTGATTTTACTGCACTTTTTTGAGAGAGGGTGAACATCGGAGACCCACACTTGGGAGATGCTAGATCTTGAACTTTTTTGTTGCTCAGAGTTATTGCAGAGAGGCAAAAGAGCCTCATACACTGATGTACAAATCAAGGCCTCATTCCCCTACTGCACTCCTAGCATCTTCAGAACCTGACAATATAAATGTGAATAAAAATTGTTATCCAAAACACAATTCATTTACCTGGAAAAAAATAGGGTGGTTTTTTTTGGTAAACATTGAAGGGCTATCCATTTTACTGGCACTAGTATTTTCATTTTTCTAGGTTAAGAGTGCTTGTGCATGACATGGCCCAGGGATCTGAAACAAAGCAACTTGACCTGTCTGACTAATTACAGAGTAAAAGTAATTAATTTCTGCTTAGGATATCTGTAATTAATCCATATAGTAATAAATGAATTAGTTGGTGTTGGAAAAGTATAAATAATTAATAATTGAGAAATAGGTACAATCTGGCCTTAGAATCCCCAGAAGGAGAATGAAGATAAAGTGCTTGATGTAAATTATTTGCTCAGCTCTACCATTTTGATAAAACATTTTTTTTTTACTAAGAGCAAAACCAAGTGAAACAGAAATGACTGCATGGCTAATGAGTCAGACATAAATGATACAGTACTTATTGGAGTAGCTGATTGTGAATGATACATCAAAAATGGCAAAATGTGTGCACACAGCAGATAAAATGAAACCATGTGATAGCATTTGTGCCATAGGAGAGAGAGCTTTAAGCAAAATTGCTAAAAGTAAGTTAAAACTTATACAATACTAAAGATAATACAAGACCTAAGGCTAAAACAAAACAAATGTAAGAGTACTATATGTAGTCAGAAAGTTTTTCTGTATATGATTTGCATGTATACACATTCCTAGAGTTTCCTACAAGGCTTGTAGATTAATTTAGAAACTATCACTACTAACTGTTTTCTGTTAAAATGCCATGAAGCCATTGGGTTCCTGTGGTCCTTGATAATGAAAGCAAGTGTTAGGTGTGGGTTTTTATGAAAGGACCAAGTCCCTGTAAAAAGGTTAATGAATCTAAGAAAATTTCTTTGACCATGATCTAAGTCTGTGGTGAAACCCAAAGGCATCTGAATTTCACAGAATGCTAGACTTTATTTGTTAAGAACATCAGATAAACATCCTCAGGGAGGTAGCTTCAAATCTAAGCACTAGGGAAAAAGATCTCTACCAGAGCAGAGAATTGTGAAGCAAAGGAGAAATGGTTGTCTGGGCAAGGAGGTGGGAAGACACAGACATCAAGGGAGGACTGCCAATAGCATTAGAGGCAAGTCAGAAAAACAACTGAATTCAGTGCCTAAACAAAGAGAAACTTCAAACTATGAAAGTCCTGATCTTAAGACAATAATGAAATTTTTAATATGAGAATAAATATATTTCCATCTGTTTACCTGCAATCCAATATGAGGTGTTACTTCCACAAAGCACTAGACACCACACTAACCTGAATATTATCAAAGTCAATCAAATGTATATACATCACGAAAATCCCACATTCAGAACCGTATTTAGTTAGGCCTTTTAAGATTAAGATTAAGCCTGTGGCAGTATTAATTCTGCACCTAAATTTGTAATCTGCCATTGCATCAGTCTACATACAGTGTCTTGAAAATGTCTCTTAGAGGCTTAGTAGTCCTGGTGCAAAAAGGCAAAAAGAGATGAAGAAATCCTTCTGAAACAAGTCCGACAACTGCAGTATATGAGCGTCTTTTTTTTTTTCTTAGGGTATTAGATATTCACAGAATATTCTGAGTTGGAAGAGACCCACAAAGATCATCAAGTCCAAGTCTTAAGAGACTGGCCTGTACGGGGATTGAGTGCACAACCTTGGCATTATTAATACCATGCTCTAACCAACTGAGCCAACCCACAGGACACAACAGTTTGCCTCTTGTGTAGGTCTATGGGAAGTAGGTGAAAGTCCTATACAGCTACACATATTGTTCCAAATCCACACCTTCCCATCATGTTTGTCCCACGCTGTAGACCAAGCCCTGGGCTGGGCAACTGTCCAGAGAGTGTTCCCTCGCCATGAATACAGGACAGTCTCTAAAAGGCCAAAGGGCTTGGATGATGGCAGTGGAATGCCAAAGAGCCCTTGGTTGCAGCTACAAAAGTAAATTTCCTCCAATTCATTTCCAGAAACTAGTGAGTCCAGAAGAAGAGACGTCTGGTGGGCAGAGTTAATCACCAAAGCAGCCTGAAAACTGGCTGTTTCCTGGGGTACCTGCAGGCACTCCTGACCATGGGTGCCTGGCCATGCCCCGTACTCAGACCGTGGGTTGTGGCAGAGCTGTGAGACACCACCCCTTGGTTGAGGTCCCTGTCGCTGTGCTCTACCTGGTGTGCAGGTGGAAAGAACATCGATTTCAATATCTGATGAAGAGTCCTGTGAACTGAACACCAGCTTTGTTAGCCTGGTTTGATTAAGTAGGAGGTAGTGAATTTCTGGTGAAGTAATATATTAATGCTTATTGCTCTGACTTACTGAGACTCAAATTTCTTGGTCTCATATTTAAAAAAAAAAAAAAAGAAAATTTTTTATAACTGTAGATTTAGCTTAATATCCCACAGAGGTCTGTCTTCTCAAATGACTGAGTGAAATATGTCTAATACATGCCTACAAAAAATTTCATGAAGAGAAAAGAAATTTTTTTCCCCATAGTTTCTCTACACAGTTCTTTTAGGTAAACACTGACATATGCCTTGCATTGGATATAACTAAATTAATTGCATATATTTATGTCTCTGAGTTTAGTGTATCTGGTTCTTCTTCATTCTTCTGAGTTCCATTTTCACTGACCTTTTTTTGAGCTCATTCCTACAGAATTTTTTTCAGATCGGATATCTGTTTTCTAAAAACCCTTGCTCCTTTATACCATGGTAAATCTCTAGGTTACCGTTGTGGGTTTTTTTAAAATTTGCCCTTTCTGTAATTTTTCCTCTGGTAACTTTGAGTAGTCTTTACTGTAAGTTTCAGGACTTTTATTTTGTGTCAAAGTTTGTGCCAGTATTTTAGGGAATTTTTAATAATTTTCTTTGATTCTCAGTAATCAGTTTATTATGACAGTACATGGCCTTCCCTGAGAATGACAAATTGAATCTTAGTGGTGTCCCCAATAATGACTCTTTCTTCCTTCCCTGCAGTAGCCCAGGATTGGCTTTTTCCAGGCGAAGAAAGTCTTAATGAGCCCACACATACTATTTCAGAATTTCTTAACCTTTAGGTGCAACACAGGTCACTGAAATGCCCCATTTTTGCAATGTGGAACCAGAGAGATGGTGGAGCAGATCTGGAGGATGGAAAACTCTTTGGTTCAAAGGGCTTCCTTTAGTTTCAGTTCTGCTAATTTAAAGTGTTCTCAGAATATCTCCTCTTTCCTTTTACTTTTTTCTCAATTTGCCTGCTCTCAGTTTGAGTCTGTTCGGTATATTGAAATGTTCTCAGCTGGTCTTCATCCTCTCTCTTATGTTGATCAACACAATACTGTTAATAAGTCTTTGTTCTTCATATCTGAAAAAAAATAGGAAATTAAATGTTATTTTTATAAATATCAAGCTTCTCAGGTGATCTGCCTTATATTTTCTTATTTTATAGTTAAATATGAGGGACTTGTAAGGAGGAAAAAGTAAGACACAAAATGAAGCAAGAGGCTTCTCTATCTATAAGAAGCAGGTGAGTTTTTTAGAGCTGGTTTAAACTAATTCAAAGCCATATTGTCCTGAAAAAGAGTCTTCCCACATTTCTTTGATCCTGGCTGTGTGTTCCTGCCCTTTCCTTTGCGTTAGTGCAGCTGATCACAGAGGTGAATGGTGAATTATATTAGCTTTTCACTAAGAGGAGCTGGCACAACTAGCCTAGACTACACACTTAACTTTTGGCTGACTAGGTAGGGTTAAGTTGGTATCTGTCCCAATTAGTTGTCCTGTGCTTTTCTGAACTGTTCAATAACAGACATATACAAAAAGTGTCGGCATTTCCAGGATGGCCGAAAGGATTAATATTTGTAAAGTCATCTAGATTTCAGATTTGTTTGGAATGAAATGTACTGTAACAATAAAGTTATTGTTAGTCTTCCACTGAGCACTCCCATTTTGCTTCATATCCTAATAGCCACCAGAAAAGACATCTGAAAACTTATTGTATTATTATTTATGATACACACAAAGCAAATAGAGAAGAAATGCCACAATAATAATTTAAACATACTCAGTTTTAGCACAGAAAGCAAGATCAAACTAATTAAATCCGTATTATCACTTTCTGTACAAACCACACACTGTTCTGATGTGTTGTAAATTCAAGTCCCATTAAATAAAGACCTGATTTTCCATACATATGTCTGTATACATGAGAGGGGGGATGGAGAGAGAGCAGATGTGAAGAACCCTTCCTTCTCCTGGGACTAGTTGGAAACTCCCTGTTGGCTCTGAGAAGCATTGGGTCAGGGACTTTCATGCCTTTGTGCAGTGTCCAAGTATAAAAACACAAGGGTAGTAGCACTGCTGTCCCTGTTGTTTCCTAAAAGAGATCTGGTGAGATGGACTAGGTGAGAATTAATGAGTGGTTTGGCACAAAGCGTTCTTCTATGTTCTGCTCTGAATCTCCAAGAGACATATTGGCTCATCTGATCAGATTCCTTTAATAACACAGCTTCCAGGTCTACACGTGCTGCTCCTTCTCTGCTTCATAGCCAATGATGGTCATGGCTTGAGGCCACAGTCTAACACTGTGTCTTCAGAAAGAGTGTTGTTTTTAATGTCAATCCAATGTTATTTTAAAAGAGAGACAAAGAACTAATGCATTTCCTGGGGTTCCCAGCTTTCCTGGATACTGTTCAAACTGTTTCAGAACTCAAGTATTTGCTAAAAGCTGTCAGTAAGGTTGTGGCAACACTGCAGCATCTCAAATGCAGCAGCCATGGAGCTATTTGACAGAAATGTGCTGAAAAATGCTAGCTTGCTGAACACTTTGCCTTCAAAAACTATTCATTAATATTTGTCATGGTGATAGCCAGCTATCAGTCTCAACCATCTCCCCATGAGTTTGCCCAACTACTTGGGTTACTGAAAGCTGTTGTGCCCCCAGGAATGGACCAGATCTGCCAGACTGACCTTACTTGCATTCAGTTCGGTGACTGGGCAGCTCGAGTCTGAAAGAGCATAACAAATACAGGGGTGGCTGGAAAAGAGCTAAAGGAATACCTTAAAACACCGGTAATTTTTAGAAAACCATTCCAAGATGTCATCTGTAGATAATTCAGAAACAAAGTTAACAATGAAGTTATGTATTTGCTATAAGCAGCTTGCTCATTTATAGACAACTTTCCTTTCCCCAGTCTATACAATAATAGTGGCAATGGAGAAAAACAGTCATCTGCATTAGCTGTATACTTGAAACATTTCTGCAGTCCTGGGCAGATGACTCTTCAAGGCTAAAAATTCAGCTCATCATTATTAAAAAATACCAGTCCTTGCTATAGGAGTTGATGATTCAGTAAGAATTATAATCAAAGCATAATAGGCATTTTGAGCCCCTTATAATTGCTGCCAAGAAACTATTTATCCAGCTAAAGAATTAAATCTTTGTTTGTAAGCTCTTTTTTGTTCACAATAGAAATAAAAGTGTGTGACTTGGCTCATGAGCAGATACCAGTCCGGCTGTTTTACTCAGAGTGAAAAATAGGCCTTCATACAGAAAGACTTGGGATACTTAAAACAATTATTTATATGTATTTGCCTCTATAAAATCCAGTGTTTAGTTCCAGTGAAGCTTCTGATTGCTCTTTTCATTTACTGCATTTTGAGGACCCTGTGATATGCTATATATTCAATATTGCATGCATCTCTGGGACAATTCCCATAAAACAACACCCACAACTAGAAAGTTATTTAGGAAAAAATGAACAAGGCAGTAAATGGTGGAAACCAAGAAAAGAATAAATTATACAGATTAACTGGGTCATTTTTCTTGTTCCCTTCAACATTATAAGAACAGTAAGGTTCCCCGAAACTACTTGATGATCTTTCTCAAAGAGATAAAGGGGAGTGAAAATGACACACCAGGTTCTATTTATCACAAGCAAATACCATCAGAAAAATTTCATGCAAGTGTAATCAACTTGCAGCAGCAGCAGAAATACTCTGACTTGGTACAGAGTCCACTACTGTTTTTTACTTTCTGTCTTCTCTATGTGAGTAAATTCAGCATGCAAAGTCTTTTAGTTTTACGAATACTGGGCAGCTTCATGTAGAGTCTCTTGGCTGAAAGAGACAAATACTGCAAAAGAACATCACAAAGGAAGTTATTTTCAACCTAAATAATTATTAAGTTGTTATGTTTGTTGTCAGTTGGTATAATGGAGCCCATAGCTCCATGAAAGGAAACAACATCAGTGAAGATAGCAACAACCTGCATGAGGACACCTTAGCAGCTGCACCTTTTCACAAAGTCTGCTATGCTTTTCTAATTGGGTGAGATATCCTGCTTTAACTTAGGTAGTGGTTAGAGTTGTTCAGCCTTAAAATTCATTCCTCATATTGCAGTAAGAGGCCATAGCATAAAGGATACCTCATATGACCAGATCTTTCTCTTGATAATTTTATTTGGTCGGGGAAAGGAATGCAGCAAACGCACATCATGGTATAGGCACAAATATAACTCAGTTTGGCTCTATCTGTACAATTATGCCTAACTGGAAAAACTGTTATATTAGGGATCCAAACTTACAGAACTTTGGCCAGCTGCTAAAAGAAAACAGTAATTTGCCTAGAAGCCTGTACTTGCCCTGAATCTAGTGCCTCTCCTTGTGCCTTGTATTATATGTGCTTTGTACAGAGGTAACTTATTTTAAGAAAATTTATTTTAAAATATCCATGCCAAGTATTTCCATGAGTGAATGAGAATGTGCATTGTACATTTGAGTGAGAAAAAATGTTGTGAGAAATTACTTATTTAAAGTTATTTCTTATCCCAGTAAAATGAGGGATGCTGTAAGTTTGGGTTTTATTTCAAGTTGTTTTGCTCTTTGGGTCAAATTCTATGTCAAGTCACGAAGAATTCTCCCTTTAACTTCAAGATCAAGATTGGGGCAGCCACAGTAGTCTTAATAAATGTAAATCTTATTAGAAATACCCTATTTTATAACAAGTGCCAAGCTGTGCAAAGCTCCAGGCTACCTTACCTTACAACATTGACTGAAATGGCAGAAGTTACCATCCCCATTAATGAATTTTTTAAATTACTCTTTGCAAAGAGGGTGGTACCAAGCCACCAAGTGAGAAGCAAATTAATCCCTGAATTGAAATGCACTAGTAAGGCTTAAATCATATTTTTGAAGGTCTTTTCTGGTCAGCAGTGTTACTTCCTAAATCAGACTAGGATATGTCAGATCTTTTTTTATCTTATTTTTATGAATTGAGTTTTGGGGGAAAAGCTGCTAACACTTTTGGAGGGCACCTACTTAGTCTACTTAACTATTACATGCTCTAATCTTCCTGCTGACCTCAAGAGATGTGTATCTATGAAAGCGGATGCATAAGCACAGGGAAGGGGATTGAGCATGGTGAACTGTGTAAGCAATTTGCTGCAGACTAGTGGCTCATTCAGTCTTAGGCCTGCCTTGTGAGATGCTGTGGGGTCAAAATTATCACCAGTGATGATAAACTGGTGATAAACTGACTTTCGAGGTTGATGGTGCCCATTCCGTAACAAATGGCTAGCTGCTGGCAAGGTCACTGTGTGAAAACTTTTACTGGCAGAAAAAGTAGTGAGAACTGAGCCAGAGGAACATGGCTTTCTACCATCCTTCCAATAGATATGTCCTGGGAAATTCAGGTATGCCTAATGTCCTTACAAAGAATGGGTGGACATCTGGGAGACAGATTTTTTGCTGAGGAGATATAATAAAGAGAGGTTTATAGTCAAATGTGAAAGTTAATGTGATTCTTTCATTTTTAACAAAAAAAAAGGCAAGCAAATCAATGCAGGATCATGAAGAGTGAGCCTATTTTTTTTTTTCCCAAATGTGAAATTCATTGATATTGTAATTTTTAAGGTTTTGATATTTTTAACCTGAATTTCTGAATTTTCTGGTAAGAGAAACAAAAATGGATGCAAAGTTCCTAAATTATTTGCAATTTAATTAGAACAAACAGATACCTATTTTCATTTACCTTGTCCTAGGAAAACATTTTGAGTCAACCAAGACTTTGAAGTCTCTAATCTGTTTTCTAAAGAAAATAACATTAATTCAGCTGACTGAATTAAGCCAGCACTCATGCATGCAAAAGCAGGAAATGCTCCAGTATGTTACAAAAATATACTGAACATATGACTAAAAGAAACAACCACTACTTTAGGTAATTGGTTCAGCCATGACAGGTTCTCACATTTTTTTCCATGCTCCTATTACATACCACAGAGTACTTCTCTTGTCTAGACCTGAATGATAATCAGATACAGCTCGACAGTGTAATCACAGGCAACTCCTACAACCATAATGAGTATCAGAAGCAGAATAAATCCATGGGAAAAATATTTTTGCCTCTTTTAGTTCCATTAAAAAATATATATCTGAAATAAACTGCATGTCTGCAGAATGGATGGGCATGATGCAAACATGAGATCAAAAACTTCATGTTTTGGGAATTTTGGGCTGTTTTATTTGCATTCAGTTGTCCTTTTTTCTGCTGTGGCCCTAGATGGTCTCCTTGCCTAGTGACTGCCATAGAGAGAGGACGAGGGAAGATCAGAACAGGATCCACTCCTCAAGTCTGGGTTGGCCTCACAGGGCCAGAAGACAGAAATGTTGTAGGAAGGGAGAAGACCAGGGAGTTAAGTCCTCTGTGCCAAGACATCTCCGGGAGGTTAACAAGTAGGTAGGGGCATCTCTAGAGGGTGCTGAGACCTTGGTGAGCATCACCATTCCCCTCAGTGCCCTCCCAGTATGCTGACTCTGCCTGTTGCCCGTTTCCCACAGAGCCCCCAAGGCCAACAGAGAAAGCCAGGCTGTTCACAAGGCAGACAGAGGATCCCAGACATGAATGCAGACTCAGTCACTTTTAAGCCTGCCTTCATTCTGCTCTGGGGGTTAAGAGTCTGCTTTCATTCCTTTTCTCTCTTTCATCACTGAATCCTTACAGCCTGGGAAGAACCACCTGGCCCTTCCACACAGGGAGACACAGGGAGAGCTCAGCAGAGACAGAAGGTTATGAAGATCCAGGGGGCTGCTAGAGCCAGGCAGGTGCTTTCATAACTCCCATCTTTCCCAGACAAATAGCTGAGCTCCACAGAATAGTCAGTAGATACCTTGTTTTGACCGGTGCCTCTGTAGCATCATTATGGTGTTTATTTCTGTTCATTCTGAATTTGAATGTGAAGCATTCATAAATAAAGGCACATATAGAAGTGTTTTGAGGTAGCTGTGCTTTACTAAAGGAAAATTGCATTGACAATTCTTACGGCTGTTTAATATGTAGAGCACTAAAAAGTATCTGGAGGCTCCAGGAATTTTTGTGGGTAATTGTTTTGTATTTTACAACACGTTTTTATAAATGGGTTATAGTTTATCCTGCTGATCCTTTATCTTGCTCCTGTCCTTTCCAGAAATTCCAATTTTTAAATTAAAATATGTAGACTGTATATGATCAACTTTTGTTACTTTCACAATTTGTGCAGAGAAATAAGTTAGCCACTAAACATGACAAGTTTATTTGTTCATTTATTTATTTTTAAATTCTAATTAGAGAAAGGAAAAGGGTGTCAAGAGTCTTTAGTGATTCACATTTTAACAACCAGGTTATAATTTATTAATTCCCAACTTATAAAATTTTCAGAACCTCTTTCCACAGGAGTCCAGGAGCGACTCAAATTTATTTATTGTTTCTACGTAGGGTGTCATTAAATATTTGTTATCTCCTAAAGTTTGTTGGGAAACGGGATTATTTTCCACATCAAATCACACCAATGCTAGTGGGAAAAGCATTAGATGTTGACCCAGCAAATTAAACTGTAAAATATGAGGCTCATTGTTTTTATTACATACAGACACATTTTCTATGCTCCTTATTAAAACCATCTTAATCAAACTCATTGTATTTTAGTCATGTTTTAAAATAATTATGCCAAAATATAAAACACATGAACTTATAAAGGGAACAAGTTCTACTTGAATATGTTCAATTTAAAGAGTTTTCCAATTGGTCTCCTTTGACATTTAAATTGATCACCTACCAAGAAAAAAAACCCACACTGAGAGTTGTTTGTGCTTTTTTTAAAGCTTCCTAAGATACTCCTTCTATTTGACTTTCCAGCAAAACCAAAAAGCAACTCTGCATCTATGAAGCTGATCTCAAGACTATTTATGTAAATTCTCATTTCTAACTCTTTGTATATTACTGTATTTTTTTTCAGTAAAGATGAAAGTGTTCCATTATGGGATTCAATGTTCTTTCTTTCTTGTGGTTACTCTTTCCTGGAGAATTACTGGGGAAACTCTCCTTCTCCTCTGATTCCCTTGTGGATCTACACTCCTGTTTGCCACAGTGGTCAGTGCCCTAATTCATAGAATTCTTACTGGGACAGCATAATTTTTAAAATTCTAAAACTAGAAATAAGATTCGTGATGTTCTCCACTTGCTAGGTGGACTTCCCCTGTTCTTCCGTTATCATCAGTGCAGGTAGAGTCAGCATACAAACTGGAGTTTAGTGGACATTTCATCTGGCCAAGCATAAGTATTTACCTCAGAATGAGACAGGTCATGGCCTGGGTCCTGCTGATAAGCTCTGAGCTTTGTTTAAAGAGAATCTAAGGTCTGGCTTAGACTGCTTGCATTTGCAAATGTCACAGCTCAACCAAGAAATTGGAACACACATTCCATGTTCCCATTGTTTTGTGTATTTGGTGGCTAGTGAGGACCTGAGAGCTTTATCTCCTCTGCCTTTCTGTTAAAAAATATAAGTACATTTTTGACAACTAAAATGTCTTGTACCAAATAAGATTCTTAGTAATTTTGTAATTAGGAATCACAGAGCCAATGACTACAGCAGACCCAGCTGCTTACTCATCTTACTTCTATTGGAAACACAGAGCTTTCCCCACGTATCAATTCCTGGTCAAAGGATTTAAATGATTGACCCTTTATGTTAATACACATTTAAAGAATGCAAAGCAAGGAGATTTTTTTTCCTGTGCTTTATGGTGCACCTCTGCATGGGAGGAAATGCACCATCACCACAATTCCTGGTACTGGCAAACACTGCAGCTGGTAAACTCCCTAGTCACAATGCTTCTGGCCTCTTCTCACTAGAGTAATTGTACACGCTCAGCAGTGGGCTCTGTCTTCACTGTTCTGGCCATGGTCAGCTCTGCTCTGCTCTCCCTGGTGTTGAGATGTCTCTTCATTTCCTCATTTATTCTCAGTTCTACAGATACACAAATATCTCACTTTCCAACCAGGGCATGAATCATTTGCACTCTTAACACTGCTGAATGTTTATTTGCTGCATTAAAGTAGCACTCCTATTCCTTTCTTACCAAATGCTTCATAGGCTTGCTAAATTTTACTAAATTAATATATCTTTTTAAAAGTGTAACATAGCTTTTACTGCTACTTGAAACACATAGTTTTTCAAGACAGACCCTTAACTGCGACAAGAAGGAGAATTTGTTATGAATTTTGCGATAGGCTCCAAACTGACCTCTCAGGTCAAGGCTTGGTTCAGCAGTTCCTGATCAAGAGGCCTATGTGAAAGCCTCATGGGGCAGAAGGAGGTCCTGCCTTCCTGATATTTGAACTTTGCCCAGTTCCCAAGCAAAGACAGAGCTCCCCATGCTTCAGAAGCTTTTTCAGTCACCATGAACTAATAGTCTTCTGTAATTTTCTGTTAAGTAATTGATTTTATGAAGTTCAGAAATTCTACACAAAGGCTCTGTGTACCCACTTGTATGTATTTTCCATTAACAAATCCCTAACTCTTAAAGAATTTAGTGGAAATTGAATATTAACTTTTACAGTGGAAATAACAGTATGAGAAAAGACAGAAGAGTCAGCCCTGAACCTAGGTTAAGGGGTCAAACCATGAGGTCTCTAAAGGACATGTTATGGAGTAGGTACAGAAAACAAACAAGGTGCATTTGCCTGGACTCTGTTCCATACCCCATAAAAAATTGAAGTGAAAGATCCAATGTCTGAGTCCTCACACAGCAGGCTGGTGGGTATCCAAGAGGTAGAGTTAGTCTAGATGCTGTTACATGGGCATATTTTCACACTGTCCTCAAATGGTACTTTATAATCCTCTGGCCTTGGTGGTAAAAGCTCCAGAAAAACCCTCTGGAATTTATCCATGTACATTTGCTGTAATCACAGGAGTAACTTCTGCCCTGGACACTTGCAGCCAATGCACTGCATAAATATTTCTCCAAGCAGAGGAGCAAAGTATGTCCTATTTTTATGTGAAGACCTGAGATACGCGTAAAAATTGCTCATTGATTTTGATAAAATTCATCCAGGGAGGCTGGGAAATCTTTGTCTTCGGAGGTTTGCAGAACTCAACTGGACAAAGCCCTGAGCAACCTGCTCTGCCCCTGCTCCAGGCAGGAGGCGGGACTAGAAATCACCAAAGGTTCCTTCTAATGTAAATTTTTCTGTGGTTTTATGACCACAGAATGATCTCACAGAATGATCAGAATGTGGTCATTTATGATCTCTTTTATTTTGAGGACTAAAGTTCTTTGTTGTACTAGGTATTTTCCATGAAAGCCATTTTAACTCATAAGCTTAGGTGTAAAGAGGCATTCTACACATGTTGTACTGCTCAGATCAGCAGTCCCAGTCACAGTACATGCATAGAAGAACAACCTATCTCTATTTAACAAGACCATGTAAAACATGTGAATACCTGCCTTCCAAATAGCACTTGCCATAGTGGCAGCAGCAATTTGATATGGTATCAAAGTGTAACACCCAGATAGCCTGGACCTTAAGAACCCTTTCCCAGAAAGGAATCTTTTACCAAGAAGTGGTTTGAGCCGGTGTGGGATCGGTGACCAGGCAGTCCTGCCAAGGCATGCTTCACTTGGTGACACAGACTCCATGTGGGTCACACGTCCCGCTGGCTCGTGCCACCGCCCTGGCCACCATCCCTCCTTCTGTCTGTCACTCAGCAGCTCTCGGGCAGCCAGCACAGAGTGTACAGGAGGGACACGCAGAGACTGTAAAAATAAAAAGCCCTTCATAAAAATAACTCGGGAGACTCCTCACACCAAAGCTGGAAACAGCAGAGAAAACCCCTCCCGTGCTTGTTCAGGGGTGCCTGCACGGTGGGGAGGAACCTCTCCTTGCTTTGGCTCCTGGTTGTCAGTTTGTGTTTCGAGCGCATTCCCACAGGCTCCCCGAAGCCGTGAGTGTTCTCCTGGAGGCACCGCACCTTTACTAACCATGTAACAAGGTGATCTCTTCCTACCAGAGATGGGCTGTGGAGGTGGAAGGAGATGGTTAGATGCTGTGACGCCCTCGGATAGGAAAAGGCCGATGGAGAAGTCCTGGGAGAGTGGAAGGAAGGGGCAGCATAAGAATGTAGGAAAGATCAATGTGAAAGGAGATGCAAAAGCTTGTACAATTTTTTTTACTGCATTTATTGAGAAACAGGAATATCTGCTGAAATTCAGAACCTGCTCCAAATAGGAAACAGGTGTCATCTTTAAATGTGCTTTCTAGTTCAACCTCATGGTGCCCAGGAGAAACGCTATAATTTTTTTATAACTTGCATGAGAGAAGAGAGAATGGATGGGGGGAGCACTGAGGAATCAGGGCAGGAGGCATATAAAAATTTGTATGTGGTTTACAAGGAAGAAGAATGTGGCTAAGAGGGTTTTTTCTTCTTTTTAACCTCATAACAGATTAGGGGTAATACTACTGCCTATGAATTTTACCAGAGGAGGGAAGAAATGCATTCCTAAGCCCAGGGTGCTTTCTGTAGTTTCAGAAAATGTATCAAAGTGCCACAGTGTCTGATTATTCAGCCCCTGCCTTGGCGTCATACAATACAAATGAGTGCTACACAGCATGGATTGAAGATTCACAGAGAAAAAGCTGTTGGAGTTTGATAGTGTTTTGGATCTCAGAGAAATCTAAAAATACCAAATACAGCCGACAAATACAGTTGACACATGTGCAGTGCTTTAGCAAGTCGAACATCTGGGAGTATTTCAAACCCTCCCCTTTTGTGTTGCTTATTATGCTACCAAAGAGCAGCAAAGTGCAAATAAAAACTTCGCGCATTTTTGCAGTGCTTCTAAGTTCAGCTACAAAGACATCACAAACAATAATGGGGAAAATTAATATGCGCCAGTTTACTGCCCCCATTTTTTCTAGTATTAGAGGATGCTTATATGTGCTGTGCTGTCTCTCTCTCTGGTTTTCTGGATGAATTATTATATTGTGGATGTAAATGCATATTTTGAATATATACATTGATATTTCCCTTATGGCGTGATTTAACTGAGACTTGTGGAGCACTTTGCAAGCTCAAAATGAACTTCCCCTAATGAGGTAGAAATATTAATCATGTCACCCACCATTCAAAGACATCACAGTACTTGCTTTTAATTCAGTGATGTCAATGCAAAAAGCCTTTCTGTAAGTCAAAATAAGCAAAATAAAGATCCAGGTCCAAAATAAATAAAGCTGTTTTGCTATTCCATGGAAGTAGGATAGAGTTCAGTGAGATGAGGATTTCACTCAGTCATTTCACTTTTGATCATTGATTTATATTACACAATCTTATTTAATAAGACTACTTAAGGGGGTAACTATAACTGACTGGGTGTCATGCATGCTTAACAGGTAGGGGTCAAGGAATATACTATCTGCACAAGGCTGTTTGCAAGTTTAGACAAATAGCATAATTTTGGAATCTTCTGCATCAAACAGTAACTTTCCCAGATACATGTGTATTAGAAGCTTGTATCAGTTGGAAATGAAAGGGATCTTGCCAGGATGGAACAGCAACAGGGGACAAGGGGTGTAAAACGGCAGCAGCCAAGGCCACAGTCTGGTTTAGGGGGCATGGATTTCATCCAAACAAAAAGGGGGAAGTCTAATTTTTTAGATTTTTTTATTATTATTTTAGTGCATCTTTCAAACTGTTCAGCCTCATAACTGAGACTTTAAAAAAAAATTATAGGAACAAACACAGGAATGAAATCAGCTAATTGAGTGACTCTTTTCTTTGAGCTGTGTATTTCTGCACATCCTCAGGTGGGCAGTCAGCACTACCTCCTGGAAAACTAACACTTATAGAAGTACATAAGAGGACAGATCAGCGCAACTTCACACTGTGTTGGGCTGTAAGTACACACAGAGCTATGAAGGCCAACCAAAGGTCTTCTGGATACTCTCTGCTATATATTTGTTTTAACAAAGAAATTACGTCAAATATCAGAGAGATGAAGACAGGGTAACAGCATGAAGGAGAATCCTGTTTATCAAGAGCTTAGACTTCCATATGGCCAAAAAGGTATTGTAAGAAATGCCATCATATTGTAAGGTGAAGATAAACTGTACGGACAAACCATACCAGTGAATACTGACCATATAAACTCACTGGCTCGTCTTTCGGCATGTGGGGACAGCCTGCTCATGTGCCTCTAGGATTTCTTTCTTGAGGAATGACTGGCCTTCCTGGACATGTTTGCCCTTCAGGATTGCCTCCCAAGGGACTCTGACAACTGGCCTCCTAAAAACAGTCTGCCCTCCAGAAGCATAAGGTGACAGTTCTGCTGGCACCCCTCCCTTGCTTCTCCAAGAATCAAACTCTATCATTTCGTTACCACTTTTCCCAAGATGGTCTCTGACCAGACCACCCACCACACCATGTCTGTTCACAAAAAACAGGTCCAGCAGGTGCCTACCCTTGCTGGCTCCCTCACCAGCTGTGTCAGGAAGTTACCTTCCACACATTCCAGGAACCTCCTGGACTGCCTCCCCTCTGCTGTATTGTATTTCCAGCAGACGTCTGGGACATTGAAGTCCCCCACAAGAACAGGGCCTGGTGATTGTGAGACTTCTCCCAGCTGCTTATAGAATATTTTGTCTTCCTCATTGTCATGTTGGATGGTCTATAAGAGACTCTCACCGAGATAAGTGTTCTACTGGCCTTCCCTCTGATTTTTACCCATAAACACTCAACCCTGTCATCACCATCACTAAGCTCTAGACAATCAAAACACCCCCTAACATACAGGGCTACCCCACCATCCCTCCTTCCTTACCTATCCCTTCTGAAGAGTTTGTAGCCATCCCCTGCTGCACTGTGGCTTCCAGTTCCTCCTGTTTGTTGCCCATGCTGCAGGCATTGGTACAGATGAACTTCAGCTGGACTACTGATCCTGACACCTTCTTGGGGGAGAAGCCCATTTTCAGCCACTTCCATGGTTTCTAACACATCAATGACCTTTACATGGATCTCCATCCTCTACCTCCACTGAGACAGCAGATAAGAACCTTGCTAGTGCACTGTCCCTCAAACATTTGCATGCTGCCCTCAGGTTTATCTCCAGTGGGCCTGGTTTTATCCCTTTCCCCCTTCAAATCAAATTTGATCAGAACATGGTAACTCACAAAGACAGTAATTCTCGATGCTCAAGTGTTTTATAATATCAGTTTCAGGTCTCGCAAAGGTTGAGCTAAAGAGGCAGGTATCCTATGCACTTGTGTAGGTTAGTACACCCAGCTCCACACCACAGAATGCGTTCCCTGGCTCAGTAGAGCTTTTCTACAGACCTGTATCAGTCTTTATAACTATTTTAATAATCTAAATCTGGCTGGGATGCATTTTCCAATGGTATTTGCCACTGATTTATTTAAGAATTTTAATTAGAGGTAGTCATCAAACAGTAACTGGTTAGAAAAGTTGCTAATAGTTTCTGTATGTTCATCCTTACCATGGTGCCCATGGGCACCATTTACAATAGTCATTTTGTACCACAGCCACCAGCACCTATTAAACTCTGTGAATCAAAGCCACAGAATTCCTTCTGCCATTAAAAATAAGGAAGCTCTGCAAAGCTGTTAGGACCAGCCACAAAGCATAAATCAGGTATTGCATCCTCACACAGGAAACAGTGGCCAGGGAGTTACAGTTTTGTTTTCTCAGTCCCCTTTCCCTAAAATGAAAATAGAAATAAACAAACAACCTTTTCCATTCTTGCCCTTCTGCCCCCAGTAAAGACATCAAAGTGGGATCAGTGCAAAATTAAGTAATAAATGAAACTGAATATTTTGGGGGGAACAGGTGTTCTGCTTCCAGATCATCTTTAAAACCTCAACAGGGAGAGTTACAGGCAGGCTGCAAAAGCTGAAGAATGGCCAGATCACAGGATGTGTAATTAGAGTGAGTACATGGTGCTTCCTCGCTGGGAGAAATAAAAAAAAAAAAAAAAGATGAGCAGCTGTCTCAGCAATATTGGAGTCAGCGAGGACTCCCAATGAAATCAGATACTTGTCTGCAGAGCAAACGAGTACCGTACATCCATCAGGCGGGCATGTGTCACAGCTAGTTGAAGAGAAATGGCTTCTAGAAAGTTAAGCTTCCTCTGAAACCTCAGTACATCTATTAATAAGAGAGAATGAAAAGAAGGCTAGAAAATAAGCTAGAAATACAAGCAGTAGTCACCTGAGGCTGCATGTGATTAACTTCACTGAAGCACATTACATGCCTCTACAAGGAGAAAAAAATCAAAGAAATACTTTACTGCATTAACTATGTATTTTATATATTGCAAAAATAAACTGTGGCAGCTTACGTACATATGTGCAACAACTTCAAGACTTGAACAATTATTTGAGACCTGATTCTAACTTTACACCTGTTCTATGTTGGATTAACTGCATTTATGTTGGGATAAGTTTCAATGAAGTAATTGCACACATCCATCAATTTAAACAGACAGAGATGCTCCAAAGCTTTTGTCCAAGCTTTGAAAAAATCCTAGGGCTTGTCTGAAGAACTAAGAGTTCCAAATTTTATCGTCCACTGTGCAAATATTATTTTACTCTTGCAAAGCTGTGTCTTCAAGACAATCAGTAAAGGAGCGTGGGAGCCAGAATAATAGGCAACACCATTTTCAATAGATGCTGACCTGAGAGGTCTCAGAGACAGGGAAATTCACACAACTCTCACAATTCTTTCTGTTCTGCTGCTAGTACTATGCCTCATATCTATTCTGCACAGCAGACCAGCTTTGTTCTCACTCCAGGACCCCATCTGCCAGATGTAACCGGTCACTGCCACATCGGCAGCTATCCCCGGGAGACTGTGGGGACAACACGTACCTTTCCTCTGGCACATCCCAGTTGAGACCTGCTGTTATCACTGCTGGACGAGCACGGCAGCAGCAGGAGGCACAGACCTCTCTTCTTGCCTCGCATACTCTTTCTCTTCATGTTTACTCACATCTCATCTCCGTTTTGAGCTATGACTCAGAGGTCTTCTTTGCTACCACCTAAGTGGGTCCCATAACGTGCCAACAGCTGCATCCACCTTGTGAAGTCACAGCCTGGGCACAAGGGGCAGAGGTGCTAAGAGGTACTCGGGTGTGCTGGGTTGCCTTTGAAGCCAAGCAAAGGGGCCATCAGTGAGCAGCAAAGATGCTCCTTTTTTTAACCAGAGAGCTTTTATTGTGTCTGTGTTTTCATAATGTTTCTAAACAATATTATGACCTGAAAGTGAAACAGAATTAAGTTGAATCTAATTTAAAGTGCTTTAAAGACAGGTAATTGGCAAAGCAGACTAATAAAATTATGTGCCTGCAGGACGAGGTACTTTTATTTCTCCTCAGCGGGGAAACAGACTTTCATGCAGTAGCATGCCTGTTTCTTCCTCTCACAGGCAGGAGAAGAAGAGAAGTAATAGCAACAGGCAAATGTTATTCTTCCTTTGGCTTGGAACAGGCAGCGATTCCCAGGCAATTGAAATTGGTACCATTCTGCAACAGTCAGAGAGCAATTAATCTGCACTCCCTACACAGCTAGATCCAATGGGGCTTCCATCTGTCCACCCTAAAACGCATGGCAGGCTGGGATCTGTGGGGAGATAAGCCATTCTCACTGTTCCTGCTCGTGCAGACTGCATCACTGCAAAGCCTCCTGCAGCAAAGAGAGTGAATGGGCCATGGTAGCTCAACCCTGCCCTTCTCTGTCCTGGAAAAGAAGGACTTTGTCAGCAGGACTGTGCCAAAGGGCTTGGCATGCTCTCCCTTTTGGTTGCATAATGCAACTGTTTAGAAATGGGTGCAGGGACATAAGCTGGGCCCAAAGGCAGAAAACTGCCCAGAGCTATGACTGGCATAGCCAGCATGTGTCCTGTGAACAAACTCTTACACCTGAGACACAGGTGACTGAAACACCCATACACATATGAAAAAACCTCACTGACAATTTATATCCTTCCTGAGGATGTCCAAATTAAAGATTTACAACCTAATAAAACCACTGCACCTCTGGAAGAGAGCCAGAAAGCAGGCTTGAGTCCAAGGACAAAGGATTTGCCCCACAGGTTAGCCATGGGAAAGCTCAGTGTCTCACCAAATCCAGCAGCCTAGACATCCTCTGCAGCTGCCAAGGACCAGGCAGCAGCCCTGTGGGGTGACCCATCTCACAGGGACTACTTCTCCAAGGGCTGGGTGAGCCACGCTTCTAAAGACATCTAATTTTCCATGGCTCAGTCTAAGGGAGTTGGACCCTTCCCCTTCTTCTGCTTGAATCCAAGCTTCTACAGTAAGCTTTCTTTTCTTTCCCCAATAGTTTTTGACCAGATCAGCGTTTTTGATCTCAATTTGATAAGCTGACATGACTTGGTAGCAGAATTTTTTCAGGGCTTTTTATTAGTAGTTCTTCTAAAGGGAACGAATTACTAATATGTTACAAATTTACACTGCATGTCACAAATTTTAGGCTTGTGTGTTTCCAGCAGAACTAACATTCTGAATTTCCCAGGCAGACAGCCATCATCTAACTCACAGATCCACCCATATAGTCCACCCAGCCCCAGCAGCAGGCAGAGTTACAACACTCCAAAGCAGCAGAATTTTTTCTCTTAGCACAATGCAATAACTTTATTTCTAATGATCTTGTAATGTTGTGCTCTAATTGAATTTTTAATTTCTTTTATAGTATTCAATCCTGCAAACTGCTAAGCTATATACTTAAAGAACCTGCAAGATGAGCTTATAAAGTTTTCTACATTTGCCTGTTTTGTTTATAAAAAAGAGTGTATAATGACATATGTTCTTTGAACCAGTGCTTAGGAATTGAAGTTGTTTGCTAATAAAAGTTTGTTGGTTTCATAATACAGACAGAAATGTGTAACTGGGCTATTCAAGTAAACTTAAACTCATCTTTCAGTCTCATCGTTTGTGTTCCTTACTTCATCTGTGATTCATTGCAGAATATTTTAAAAAAATTTTACTTATATGAAACTACAAAAGAGTGCTATTAATATTTACTTAATAACTAAAAGACTCATTGTTCAGTTTTGTAAATTCATCTGTACAAAATGTCATAAAGATACTACACAAACAAGTTAGCATGCCTGTGTTGATAGACTTGTTTACAGAGATAATTTTTGACAATAAAAGCCCTTACTGCAGTGCTGGCTTTATCAGCATGGTACTCTTGTGAAATGAAATGGACCTCAAGAATGCTGAATCTTAACGTACAAGACAAAGCCAGGCTGAGGAGACACTGTCAAGTGACAAGTTTGTAAAGAAAATCCAGTTGAAGGAAAAGGCTTTTAGTGAGACACTGTAATGAAGGGAAACACCTACATACATCAGCCAAGTGAGGATTTGTTCCATTGTCCAGCAAGAAGAGGGCATATTACAGAAGCACACTGCACAGTCAGCTGAAGGAAATGCACTAGAATGTCTTCTTGATGAATAAGTAACATGCAGTTAATTAAAAGGAAAATTGTATGCTAATGCATTCAAGTGAAGTTTTTAGCTACTGCTATATATGTTTTAGAAAATGGATGTGTGCAAAACAACTTATTTTGCAGGAAAAGGGTATTAGTTGAAAACATCAGCTGTGCTTAAGTATAATGCCCATTACATGTTATCATTTTGTGACTGGAGAAAACTTGTAGTTGCAGAAAGTGTATTACAAAAATTCTATATCCTCTTGTATAAAATTACATAAAAGCCAACAGAATCCAATTGAAATTCAATTAAAAATGAGATAAAGCAGAAGCATAGACCTCGCTTATATATGGGACTTCCTCCAGCTTCATCGTTTGCATTGTCAAAACTCAAACAGACGGAGCAGAAGGAGTGCATTCAGTTCTGAAACTGAAGCCAGAACAACAAGCAGAAGATCCAGGCAATCTGCTGTGTTCCTCACAAGGAGAATTTACAAATAGTGGGAATGTTTTTAATTGTCGGTCTCTCACAAAAAGAAAGGCAAATAGCCTAATGGCAACACAAAGTTTTAAAGTCAGACACATCTAGGAGTACCGTGTTAATGCTCTGTGTACAAACAACAGGTGTAAAAACTCGAGCACCAAAAACTAACATACTGTAAAATCAGGAGAGGAATTAAAAGGGGAATCAAACTGAGCGAAATACTGAGGCAGATCTGCTTGTATCAGTAGCCATAGATCCATTTAGTGATATGGTATGAATTGCATCAGCCCTTCTTGCTCACCCTTCTTCCCTAGGCAGACCTTACCGCACATTTACTTGAAGCCTATGCAAATACTGGACTTTTGATGTGTTGTTAACAGAGATATTAACTGCAACTTGTATGCATACTTTCAGTTTGTGTATTTCATCAGGCAACTGTGAACCTCACTGTCTTCCTGAATAGGTGGGCTAGGCCCTCAAACTTCACAAAATAAAGTGACTGTCTGAAATCTGATTCAGTAGTCTACAGTGCCTATGAAATGCACTCTCTCCTGCTGGCAAGCAGTGCAATTTCCCTTCTCCTTACTAGGTGTAACCCAATTAAGCCAATGCAACGCTGTCTGCGGGGATAGGATAGGTTTCTACCTTTTGCAAATATGTTGGGTTGTGCAGCTGGGCTCAGAACAACCTTCCATGTTGTAAGCAGGCTCCAGGGTGCTCCACAGCATTAGAAACATGGGTACTGACTGAATTTTTATATTACTGTGGCACTTACCAAGGAATGGGGGAACAAACGTTTTCCCAAACCCTCTTCTGGGCACTTATTTGGTCACAGCTATGCTGACGTACAACCCATGTAATTCATATATACTGTGGCACAGGACAAAACATATGCAGCGAGTACACATATGACCTTTTGTGCCTAAGCAAACTCATATTGAAAAGGGAGCAACTATGAAACCTATATATTTAAATGTGAATATTATAATATCGTCTTCATAATTATCATTCCCCTTGCTAGTTTCCAAGATGCTCTGGGAGGATCAAAACACAGCTGCTTCCCTACTGAGAATTTTCACACTTATAGCAGCCCCAGGTTTGTTTCCGTCCTGGCCAACAGACGGCTCAGAGCTGCTGGTCCCCGGGCATGGCAGAGCTACGACTGTTGACTGTTACTTTCGAAAGAAGGCTAAAAACTGACAGGCTGTTTGAATACAACTAGGGAGGAAAAAGGAAAAGGACTTTGCTCAATCCAAATGATGGTCTTGCAATTCTTGACTGTTTTCCTTTAAGCCAGCTCCAACTAGCAGGTTTTTTTCCTCATTTCTACAAGAACATCAGCATTTGAAACACCAATGTGGGCTTAAGGAGAAAATGGATTTTCACCATATGAACTGTATGCATAATTTCCAGATAGGAAATGGCATGTTACTTTATTCACATACATTCACATTCATTTATTCACATGAAAAATAGTTCATTTTCTCAGCTATGATTGACATAAGGTACGAAGAGGATTTCTTCTGTAAAAAAAGCAAACAAATTATGAGGAGTAGGAAGCAATAAGGTTGTTTATTAACACTCTTCTATCTTCACCCTCCTGCCCACCCCATCACCCATGAGATGGCATTCCAAATCCCTGACACAAAATGATAATATATAATATCAACCATACGTTCTCTGCCATTCCCATCTGAACCTCCAGCACTGCAAATGTAGTCATCTTCTTTCCACAGTAGGGAATAGCAAGCATTCATACTTGTGCATTACCTTTATTTGGCACTCACACCCCCGTGAAGTAGAAATTTTGCCATTTAGCACAATCCCAGCCTCACAAAATACAACCTTTCAAAGGATAAAGATAAGCCTACAGTGTCTGAGCAGATTCAAGATGCTTTACTAGCATTCTCACAAGGCTCGTGTTTGATTTGCATGATTATTCGGGTGATGGAGGTTAACTACCCTGAGCAATGAGAGGAAATCAAACCGTGATCTTCCATGCACAACTATGCATAGATTCAGGGGGTTAATTTCATTCCTGGAAGATTGCTGGCAATGCCTATAGTAACGCCTATTTTGTTAATTTTAGCTTTTATTACAGCCATCTCCAGGAAACAGAAAAATTCCCAGAGACAGACCTTGAGCAGAAAAGAAAGTACGTTCATGGAATACATTTCTTGTTGCAAATTATTTACCTGTGGCAAAAATGTTTATCAGCCTTTCTAATTTGGTGGCATAGTACAGCTCCTGTTATACTTTGAGCTCAACAATTAAGCAGTTGCACTGATGGTTTTTTTAAAAAAAATTATACAAGCAGTGCTGAATGCAAAGGTAGTTTTCAGCCATTTACACCAAGAGACAATATCATGCTCATTTTACTTGTGTGAGTTCTGGCACTGAACGAAACAAGACTTATTTCTTTCCCAGGGTTTGGGTGAGAGACTGGGAAAATAAAGTTTAATGACAGATTTAGTCAAAGTAAAATTCAATTTGTAGGTTAGAAAGATCTTAAAGTTTATAAATAGCAGCGGGTAACTTCAAAGAATATTGGATAGCAGTGCTGGACCCAAATGGTGTAAATTCCCTATCACAGTAAGGCATGAGGAGTAGGAGGAGCGATATCTGATCCTTCAAGGTTCAGTAAACGTGGAGCAATTGTAATTAATCTTAAGTGACTCGTGATGCAGTATCACTGTAGCACAGGTTGGATAACAGGGAGGTGTTCCCAGGAGAGAGAAGTGAGTAATTTTGTGCCTCGTGGAAAGTGCTCAGAGACATGAGAGAACTCTGACTTAGCAAATGTCATGGTGCATCTAGAATGACTAGAGGTGAGCCAATGTCCTGAGGGTGACACTGAGGACAGGATTCCCTCCTGCCTGTTTACTAGCAATAGACACAAAGCACTTTTCCTTGGCCTGCCAGTTAGGGAAATTTCCTCTCCTACCAGCATTATTTGGTTTATAGATTTTAAAATAAACACATCAAACGAACAAAGAAGTATTCACACGTTACTGGAGCTTGCTAGAAAATTTGCAAAGGTCTGTGCCAACTGGGTCATTTCTGTGTAGATGCTTATGGCGCAGAGGACATGTGTGGTATGTTCTCAAGGATGAAGCTTCCAAAAGGGATACAGAAGGCAAAACATGGGATGAAGGGAGTAGGCTCAGGACCATTTGGGAGCAGCCTGAGGTTGAAGTGGGAGTTAAGGGGTATTTTCCTGCACTGGGATTAGGTTCTGACAGGGATTTGGAAATTCATTTCCCCAGAATATTTTCCTTTAATATGAACTGAATTTTTTTTAGAGGTAAATATGTGATGCTTGGTAGAATTTAATTAATTAAATCTGTCCAGAAGCGAGAACATCTAGGTCTGTGATTGTTTCTGCTTTCATTAGTTGAGGAACATTGGACTTTTTCAATACTTCCAGTGGGAGCACTGGCAAACATGCCAGGTGCTTAGGGAGGTACTGTTTGCAACAGGACTCTTCCCAGCGAGTCATGGTGAGATTGAGTAGTGTAGGGAATCACTGAGCCACTGGGCATATCCCCTTTCAGAATACATGCTATCTATTACTTACAGTCTTCATAGGCATTCTGGCTGTTTAACTGTGGGGGTGAGGGAGACCTGATTCTGCCTTGGAACAGCTTTGAAAGTAGATTACAGTGTGATGTGGTACAGTGTGGTATGGTCTGGTATGGTCTGGTCTGGTGCAGTGTGGTCTGGTCTGGTGCAGTATGGTATGGTGCGGTGTGGTGTGGTATGGTACGGTATGGTGTGGTATGGTATATATGGTGTGGTGTGGTGTGGTGTGGTGTGGTGTGGTGTGGTGTGGTGTGGTGTGGTGTGGTGTGGTGTGGTGTGGTGTGGTAGAATGACAGAATGGGTTTATGGAGGAAAGGCAGGGAGAAATTAAAATGTTCTATCACTCATGATAAATACCTATGTATGTAACTGTGTATATATATACATATATGTATATATGTATGTCTGATCTATACATAATTTATAAAAACAGGTATGTTATTTGGCTGTTTAACTTTCACTTCCATTCCCAGAAGCTGCTTATGTGTTTCTAAGTGTGGTTTTCTACTGTTTTCTGGTGGCAGGGCATCATTACATGTGAAGAAGTGTCTTTTCTAGCTCAGAGAGCAACGCTCCTATGTCTCAAGTCAGTGTCCTTAAGCTTAGGGCCTGCTCCTGGTGACCTCTCACCCAGAAGTTTTAGGTTACTGATGTTGCCTCTCATGCGCTTGTGGCAGCTGTCACAATCAGCCACAAAAGTACCTGTATCCCAGCTACATCAGAAACAATTTAAGTCAAATCATCAAAACCAATTAAAACAAATAACTAAGCACACAGAAGAATGCACTCAGCCCACGATGCTCTAGTAGACCAAAGCATCTGTGCACCCAGCTGTTTGGTGTATGAAGCAGATGTGACAAGATGCTTGGATCTGGTGCTGTTTATGTATCGGGAGATTTGGGCTGGATGGATTCACAGGCTATAACAAATGTCCTCACTTATCCTTGCTTGTTCTTATGCTATAGCTTATTCCAGGGGACAGACACGTAGCAAACAGAGAACCTGACGTATCAGGGACCCTGAAAACTTGTGTATTTGCTGACAGGTTTCTATAAAAGCCAGATCAGGGAATAAAAGCTCTCTGTGGAGCTTCTAGTGTTCAAAAATTATTTTTTAACTCTTACTAAAGGCATATTCAGCAATATGGAATATAACAAAATTATTCTTGGTGTCCTTACACAATTGTTATTCAACAAATATCCCACAAGCTTAAGGTAATGTGTTCTGACTCATGAGATTTTATAGTGTGGATCTCCTAATGTTTGGGATTTCAATTCAAGCACTCATTTTGGAGTCAAATTCTTTTTGAGAATCTTATTCTGCCCTCAACCTCTTAGCCCCAGGGTTTTGATCTCTTCTGATTGCAGAGAAAAGCCTGAAAACATAACCCATATTAAGTCTCAAACACCAGACGGCAAACAGAAATACACATCTATTTATTATTTTTTTTAATCTCCTGATTTTTAACACATAGAGTTGGCAATATTGCAACTGGAATTTGGTTTGAATGAAGACTGAGGGCTGAAAGCCAGCTTTCTCTCTGAAGAAAAGCAGCGCTTGGAAATTCCTGGAAACGAAGGGCCTGATTCACAATTTCCTTCTAGGCAGATCATGCTGCTTTACCCTGCTTGTAAGCATAGATCCAAATATTCATACATATTTCAAACTATGTCCAAATCCAAATGATACAAATAGTCTTTTTCTTCAGAACATGATAACCTCTGGTAAAAAAATGCATTCATTTCTGTGATATATGAAATATGGATCTGTTTTAAATAAGGCTATCTCTACTTAAAACCCATCTGAAGCCTCTGAAACAGAGTATGTAGGATAATCTGATAATGTCTTTTTTAAAATATACCCTCCTGTCTCTTCTGCAAGTTTTGCCACAGGTAATATTGTGCACCAACAATTGAAAAAGTGCTGATTATGCTCTCCAAGTAAAATGCCTTCTGAATTCACATACCTGGGCTGTAGTTCTTCCTCAAAGCCACCAAAGACTAGAATTCAATAGAAAAAGAAAAGTTCAACTATTTCAAAAAATTCCAGGAATTTTAGTGAATATAGTTTCTACCAAAAGCTTCTAGTCTGCTGCTTTCCCCTACCAATTATTTAATCTCCTCTTTTTTTATCAAAAGAGGTTGATTTGTTGATTTCTTTTTAGTTCATGAGAGATTATCCGGGTTGGCAAAAAGCCTTACATCTCCCCCACACCACCCCAAATCCTCTGAGTACCTAGATACACCAGAGCACCAAGGGTGAGCTGTGTGCGTGCATATTCCTGTACTGCTTGCAAAGCTTCTTACGCTGCTCAAACAGCACAGGCTCACAACTTACAGACGGTAGTTAGCACAGCTTTCAGATCTGGGGCTCACTTTTGGGGCTCTGGGCCTCAGTGTGCTCTAGTCAACCATAATGAACATTTTGAAAACTACAAATGAAACACTTTTTACAACAAAGGATGTTATTGACAAGGTGATAAGTTTGATCGGTCATATGAAATGGAACTGATGCTACAGGTTTTGAGTATTGTCTCCTGACAACTCCTGCATTAACCCACGATATACTCATGTATAGATTTAATGCATCCAAGAATCAACGGCAAAGGCAGTACAACATCTGCTCTGAAGGCTCAAGTTTGGTTGCAGTGATCCATAAGCATTGTCCTCGTGCTCCTCTCCATAAAGAATAACATAGCAATGTCTGGGACTGCTCATCGTGCCTCAGAAAGGCTCTTCCTCACAGCAACAGGTAAATAATCCCAGTGTGTCCTGGCCTGGTGCATTCCACAGTACAATCCCCTCCAGCACTCCTGCAGCATGCTCTCCTACATGGGCAATGTGTGCGGGGGACAGGAGCCGGTCACTGCTGTTCTCAGAACTGTTTCACACATTGGCTTTCCCTGGCAAGCACAAGGTCCCTGCAGCAGCAGTGTATTACCTCAGCTGCCAGTGTCTTGTGTCACTGAAATATTTTCCATCAAAGGGAAACCTCTGCGAAGCGGCAGAGCACAAGGGCTGGCTGTCAGCTTAAACTCTTGTAATACTTAACCCATTGCCTCCCCTCCACAGTAGCTCTTCAGATGAAAAAGATTCTCTTTGCTTTTGATAAGTCTCCTCCTGCCACAGTCTAGTGCAAATATTTGCTACTGTAAAAAATCAGACATACTGGCAGCAGGCTGCCTAAGCTTTCTTATGAGTCTATTTTATTTTTTAGTAACCTGCCTGCCATTTATGGCCACAGAATAAGTTTAGTGCTAATATAAAGTTTGCTGCTGTTTGCCAGGGAGAGATAGAAAACTGTATCAAACAGAGCAAAGAGAGGATATTACAAAGCTTCCTGATCCTTACAGACTCCATCACGCCCACCCTTTCCCTTGTGGAGAACAGAGAGGAAAACAATCATTCATATATGCATAAACATTTTGTATCTCCATATACATACTACAATTATATATATACTACCTTGCCTGGACACTGCAGTAAAAACTATTGAGAAAGTACTTCTGTAGCAGAAGACCATGTCAGGATTATGCCAGTGCACCTGAAACAAAGTGTTTGCTACTTGTAACTTGTGACAGCAAACAATAATGGCTCTGTTAATGAGACCTGATTTTGTTATACTGGTTCCTAATCAGTGTAATGTAACTGATGGATTTACCTTGAAAATGCAGATGAAGTCACCTCTGCTCCTGATACGTACAGCAACTGGCCATGTGTCATTGGTGAGCCATGTGCACATCACATGCCTGTGGCATGACAAAGGGAGGATTGGTTCTGCCTCCGAAAGAGTGGTCACATATGTTCTTTCTTGTACAATTTTAGCTGTCACGTGGCAGTGGATATCAGAGATGTTACACGTGGGACAGATTGTTTACAATTACACTCCTATCAAAGGACTGGAAATGATATCAACAAAAATTAAAATGTGATTTCTCAGCTCAGTACGTAGGATCAGTAGTTACCCTTGCTACTGTGCCCCACCAGCATGAACCATGAGAGAGCAAGAAAGACACACAGATACCGCACACTGTGCTGGCCTGGGGTGACCCTTAGGTCCTGAATGCATTTTACTCTCTAAGGGTAAATCTAAGGCCTATAGCAGGAACTGAAGGGAACTGGAAAGGACAAGTTTCTTACAAGACAGTTTTTAATCAAAGATATACAGTAATGTGGGGTGTTTTTTCAGACAAAAAATTCCCTGCATTTTGTTTCAATTTTTAGTCTCCAAACCATAAAAAGAAAAAGCATGAGCTAGCAGTAGAAGAATAATTTCCCATGGAAAGAACCCCACATTGGGTACCATCATCAGGATGACATGTTTTTAAATAAAAGCATCTGAAGACAGGTACGTAGATTCTTTCATGTTTAGTCACCTAAGTAAATGGATTAGCCTATAGAGCATTAAGCATGTGCTGTTCCCACTGACTCTGAACACCTGTCCATGACTTAGCAGGGATGTCACTGCCCAGCTTTGGAAGCACAGATGTGAAATTAGCCATTTTGATTTCAAAACCCACACCTCACTTTACAGACAATCAAAAATTGTTGGGTTTTTTTAAAGAAAATGAAAACATTCACTGTAGTGGGGAAAGTAACAACACTGGAAAAATTAGTTACAGGAAAATGTAAAAGATTTAATTCTGTTGTGAGTAGCATAAAGAAATCTTGACTTACATAGGCTTATTCAGTCTCTCTCATGTTGTAATTAGTCTGAAAAGGGAATTAGTGCTGCAAGTAGGAAGTACAGAGATTTAAAAAAAAAAAAAAGAAAAAAAACCAACAACAACAAAAAAACTAACTTATAAGCTTTTCAAAACATTTCAAACTTAAACAAAGTCCTTTTCTAGGAGGTTCCATTTCAGGCTTACTTCTGCAACTTAGCTTCCTGCTAAAACTTTCCAGTTAAGTATGCTGACAGCAAAGCACTGAAGGATTTTTTCCCTAACTTCACCCCATTCTAGGAATTTGTTATTTGGTGTAAATAAAGATGTACCTATGTGTGCAGATAATAACCTGTTCCCTAAAAAAGCATGTGGGTAGTGGCTATCTCAAAATCCTGGGCATATGACAGTGGCAATATCAAGTGAATCAGGCATCCTGAGTCAGCATGCTGAGTGAAGTGCTCCTAACCTCTGTAAAGGGCAATTCCCTTGGGTCACGTTCAGGTCACTGGAGCAATGCAGGGAAACCCCTACAGAAAACACAATGTACGGCCCCAGTTTACAGGCTTGATTTATGTCTGTAGCACAGTACTTTTCAGCATTTTCAGGGGACTTTTACATTGAAAACCCAAACTAATTATCTGAAAATAACATCTGTTGCATTCAAGTTCCAAAGCATGCACCTATTAACAAGAAGGATCAGAAAAGCACTGATTATTTACACATCATCTATTTTAACTACCTGGTAGTAGTACTGGAATCATAATAATTTCCTGATCCCCATGTCCCTAATCACACAAGAAGAGCTCATGGTCCTCCAGGAGACACCAGAATAATTAACATACCTTTGAAATACCTTCACCGTTAACAAACGCAGTGGGACTAAGAACACAGCTTTGCAACTAGACACAGAGATAAAAAATGCCAGCCATTAGAAATCAGGTTTGCCAAATCTACTACTGAGTTGCTTTTTCTTTGCATATCTGTGTATCTGCTGTTGTACAAAAGAGCTTTCAAGAACTGGCCTGAAGAAGCATTCTCATTCTTTCTTCCCATAAAAAAGCAGACCTGGCACAGGCACAGTAAATAAAAATAACAAGCATATGATGCCCAAGATGCATGTGAACATTAAGTGACGTTGGCAGCCCCCGCAAATAGAACTCTGGTTAAAAATAGCCTTTGTCTAAATGTGGAAAGTGAGTAAATATAGTAGCAGTTTCAGCTTACTATAGAGGCTTACAGGCTCCAAGTAACAGAGCTTATTATAGAGCATGTGCGTCAGCAAAGGGGAGAAAAGGGAGAAAAGAAAGACGATGCATTCTGCAATTAGTATCTACAATGAGACATAAATTAACTTTTCCCCTTGTTATTTTTCTTGTTGTTTGAGAATTGTTACAGTGTTCAAGAGAAAAAGAGCTGGGATTGAGAAGAAAGCTGAAACTAGCACCAAACAGCAACACAGGGAGCTTTCTGCACAGAGCCGGTTGCACAGAAAATGAGATGTAAAAAGAAACGACAGGACAGATTTTAATCTCAGGTTCACTGAGGCATATAAGGAGTATTGTAACCTGGTTAGAGGGAGTTCTCCTGGATTTGCTCCCCCCATATGACTGAACATAAGCCAGTGAGCCAACTTTTGAGCTGACTGAAATCTACATCAGTGCTTTCCTCTGCCTCTATTCCCTCCCTACTTTCAAGGAACCCTCACGAGTTTCCAGTGATTGCAGAATTTGCTTCACTGAATCAGTAAGTCTGCTCTGCCTCATGTCTCACTTCATAAACAATTTGCTATGTAGTTGAGGCTGGGAAAACCTGCAAACAAAGCCTGTGGGATATCTTACACCCAAGGAATAGTACCTGTTGCCTAATGCATGTGTACATGAAGTAACATCCCCAGGATGTTATCTCCAAGCATGACACTGGAGGCAGGGGGTCCTTCAATATTTTTCACATTTTAACATTTTGGTTGAATTGACAAAAAGGAGAGAAACATTCCCTTGTATGTGTCTCTGACCTCCTCAAATCAGAGTGAGGATGGGAAAGATCTTCTTATTTCTTTCAATGTTCAGTTCAGTTAAAGGAGAACTCCCCAAAACTCCCCTCATTCATACAGAAAAGGACACTTTTCATAGGGTTCAGTAGGTTTCTGCCTATGTTAACAGTGTCTTGTCTTCTCACTTTGCATTGAGAAGAATGGGCTGACGGTGCATAACAGAAAAATTAATGTTTGAGAGTGTTAGATGAGATGAAGCATGATATAAAACTTGTGGCCAGCTAAGAGTTGTCAGCAAAGTTGCCTTATTCAAATGGCATGGTAAATAAATGTTATAAATTCCTAAGTAGATCCTAAATTAGCTTTTGGCATAGTACATCACTATAACAAGTTAATTTTGCAGCTCCAAGGAATAGCCTTATATGGTTCACTTAAGTAATCATGCTAAATGAATGTTTAAGTGAGAACCACTTGCCAAATGCAAGGCAAGAACCATATATAACCTCTTACACAACTAAGTAACACAGCAATGCTGGCTGGTTTCCAAAAATTTTGGATTTTTTACAAATTATACCTGCTAACTCCAACCAATACCTGAGCCAAAAAGGAGCTACCTGGAAAATACTACCATGACTGTTCAGTTTTAATAATTTAGCATTTGCCCCAGTCTGTCTTCCCCCTTCCCTTCCCTTCCCTTCCCGTCCCTTCCC
>JAWWEE010000074.1:90183160-90211949 GCA_035221455.1 Xenops minutus | reverse complement strand
CCTCATTGGCTCTGCTCTATAGGATGGAGGGAAACTTCCAGAGGCTTCCAACAGAAACCAATCTTAAACCCATGACAGGGCAGTAGAAGATGGAGGCCTGGGGAGCAGGGTGCTGAGTGAAAGCCTAGGCTGGGCAGCAACACTTTGCTCATTTGACCTCTTTTTCTTTATTGTATCTATAATTTGGATAAGCCTGAGTCTGCTGATCCTCTCCTAGGTGCTTCTCCTCTAATAAAGCCAGCTCTTGCAATCCTGTTTGTTCACATATTGCCAAATTATCAGTGTGTTCATTTTTATCTCTGTCAGTCTTATTTTCTTCTTTCTTGTTGTAATGAGTTGTCTAATTACTGCGACATCAATTCCTTAAGGAACTTCAAATAATTACATCTGTGTATTTCAATGACATCCTGAAGAGTTTGGGGGAGGTTTGCTTCAGGCTCACAAGCATCAGGTGCCTCCTGATACATACACTTTCTGCCAAGATCTCCTTTCTTTCCTACTTTCTGAAGCATCTAGAAACAAATATATGTCAGTTCTAATTAAAACAATCACCCAAGTACTGAATCTGACTCAGGGATTGTCATTGTAATTTTAAAAGCTGATTTCTCTGCACAGTTGTACAAAGAGTCTACTTTTATTTGTAATCCTCAGGTTTCAGTGATACCATATTTCAGTTTTTCCTCACATTCATTTTCAAAAAGGGTCAAATTATACAGTTTCTCATGCTGCATTTATATATACACTCAAAGGAGAAATAAAAATAGCAATGAGCCAGAAAAGTTTACTTTATTCTGTCACCATATTGATACAGTCTGCAACGTGTTTTCTCTTTCTTAATGTGTAAGCACAAGTGCAGTCCTGCCCGCCTCTCTCTGAGCCAAGGACGGGGCAGGACGAGCTCTGTAGGGACAGTAATGGAAGGGGGTGTCTAAGTCCAGGTTTTGAAACACAGTGCCTTTCATTTACCGGTGTCAGACAGGAACGCAGGATACTGGCCCCATATCCTGTGCCATCACTTTACATTCCTAGAGGAACAATACAGAAGGCATGCAGGCTCCCATCCCCAAAAATGAGCAGGCACAAATGATCTGAACAATGCATCAGAATTCACCCTTCCTAGCTTTACACATCCATACCTGTGTCAGTCACCTAAACTTTGAAGCGTAAGAGGCAATCTAGGCTGGATTCATCTCATCCTAATGAAGCCACGTAAAGCAATCTGGGCAAATTATACCACAGAAATCCGCTTCTCCCTCTTCCCAGACTATGAAGTCAAGATCAAAACCTTTCATGATTAAGGTCCATTTTATCTCCAATAAGGGCATTTGGGAAAAAGCTCATGCTCCTGTAGAGAGGACACTTGGGGGAAGAATGAAGGGAAGAAAGTCAATGATGTAAATGTACCTAACTACACAGTCAGAAGGCTACACTTACAATGACCCCAGGCCCTTCTAACTTGAACATTGTACAGGGATGTGGGTGGAGGCTTTTTTAAACATTAATACTCTCTGTCATATGTTCTAAATAAATGAGCAGAATGAAAGGGCATGGAAAAATATTTTGTACCGGGATTATTAATCTCTGTGGTATTCAGCCACTTCTTAGCAACAAACATTCCCCTGAGGAATTATTTCAATCAGAACTCACTTCTTGGTCTGCAAGTCCTTTTGGGCATATTTGAATTACATGTGGTGCATGAAACATATTTTGGGGCATAACCAAGGGGCAGTCTGGAAAGACCTTGGGGATAGTTTTGTACATAGACTGTGAGCAGATAAATTGTGTTTAAAATCATCCACTTGGAATTCCAGTGTTCTTGAGGTAGTGGCTGCTTGACATCAGCATGAAACATTTCCTGGCTGAACATTGTCATGTACCAACAAATGGCATTGTACCCCCAGTAGCAAGGTCCACACACAGTTCTGTGTGTGGAGTGATTAGAAAACTTATGAAGCAGCTTAATGATTGGAAGATTACATTATTTCATTCATACTTCAGAGATTGAACTTTTCTTTGCATGGGAAGCAATAGTATGTTTTTTTCTCCAAAGTATGTCATCAGCTTGAGAAGATTACTTTATCCTGCAGAAAGTTGTGTAAAAGGCTGCACAAAAGATAAGGAGGGATTTTATAAATAGATTTTAACTACACACTTGGACAGTAAGTTGGAAGTTGCATATTCAGTGCTTACTCCAGTGGTCATTTATCAGAAAACTACCATGACTCTGAGGCAATTCAGCATGTTATGGGGTAATCCTGCATAGAAAAGTCACAGTGGATGATGCAAGGAATAAGTTCTAGCAAGGCACTCAACCCTCACACTTCTTTTCTGGCCCTTAGGAGCAAAATCTGTGTAAACAACGAAGACTGGGGTTGCTTATCATCATCATCTTTGCTTCTGTTCCATTTCTGTGGAAGCAACCTTAAAGCTGTAAAAATTTGATTAGCACCATAATGCAGGTATTGCTTGCAATACCTATATTATATGCAGGTGCAGGAGAAGAGTGACACCCGAAAGGTCAAATGTAGCCAAGTGGAAGTATTGCTGTAAGCTTAACTGTCCTTTTGCTGCTGCCAGGCTCAGTTCCTGCACTGAGCTTTCCACAGCTGGATCAAAGAAACCAAGCATGAATATTTTTCCCCTTTGAGCAACGTCATGCCAAATCTTTGACACAAAGCCAGAATGGTGTGTGTATTCAGAAGTTCATAATGGTTACAATCCACAGAGATTGTAAATGGGCCCCTAACTTGCTGGTATTTTTACATTGCAGGCATTTACACCTGAACTAGTCATCTAGGCCCCCATTTTAACCAGTGGGAAAAAAAAAATGGGCTTTGCACCATTTCTTTGGGATTAAATGAATTATGAGCTTTTAGTTCTGTCATGCTGGGAGACTCCGAAGGAAATTTTGCTGCAGTCTTCCAAGGCCAGGTAGGATTGTCTGGAGCCAGAGACCCAGTCTCATCTGTTTTACCCAGAATATTCCTGTCTAAGTCCAGGCAGTTGACCAAAGCACCTGAGTACAGAACCTACCATCCTTCACAAACCATCAAAGACTGATACCTTCAAAGACGTTATGGTGGACATGGGTATCCCTAAAAATTACTCCCAATCACTACCCTTCCCCTGATATTTGTAGATCATTACGAAAAATATGGTGCTGTTACTGCTGCTCTACCTTCTGATGTGTGCTCCTTCAGCAAGCCAAGTGCCTTTGAGCTGAGGTGCATCCTCCCAGCTCTCTGCACTGCCCACAGCTGCCTTTGGGTAGTGAGCATCTCACCAAGGGCTCACCCATCTCCTCCAGCAGGAGATAAAGGCATTAGAGCACTCCATCTCAGCACACAACTTAAGATCACATTTTCTGGGTAATTGCTATTGTTTTATCCATTTGGTAACTAATTTTCATTGTGTATGCCAAGTTTCAGAGGCCAGCTAAACATTTGGCAACACTCAACAATTAGCAGATTTTAATTTACGTAGCAGTAGTCTTTTGGCAATCACACTGACTTACAGAAGAACACTTCTTTGCTGTTTATTGATACTACATATATTTCAGACATTTCCTAAAATAAATACTAAGCCATTGCTAGAGAGATCATTAACAAGAATATTCAATCATTACTTCTCAGAACCTATTTCTTGAACCCACAAAGGTGCCACTAGTCTGCCAGCAGTACTAACACCTATTGTACTTCATCGTGCCTGTCCTAGAGTTAAATAAATAAATAACGGGGAAATGTCAGATAAGGCCTTTGAAGACATTAATTTTTGTAGCATCTTTTCCCACACTGTGGTGAGATAGGGATTGTTGTTCAGTTGCTCTTTCAGAATCCGCTCACATTTTGGTCTCATCTGAAAATAATAGAGAAATCGATTTTGATTTCACTGTCTGCTAGGTTAGGAGATTTTCTATGGCTGATATATTAAAAAAATACAAAAGTTAATACATTAAATTCTGCTTGTCATCCAGTTTACAACTGTTAGAGTTGATACATTAAAAATCCTGATTCCTCTGTGCAAAACTGCCAGCAAATAAATATGGAAGGGAGAAAGAATGAAAGGCAGTTTTGTAAATATCCTTGCCTGCTTCTCTTGCAATTTGCTACCTGGAATCTAATTTAAATTATGTAAATACAGTAAAATGTAGGTTTAATCATAATTATCAGTCACCAGCTCTGGGCTGCATAGCTCACACAGCCTGACAAAAACCATTTTAAAGGCAAAGTCTCTAGCACTTTTCTAACCAATCTAATCCTTCATATTAGAGAAGGTGGAAGGGACTTGTTATTTTGATGAGGAGCATTTTTTATCAGAAGCAGCTCACAATGGAAGGGAAGACAGGCTTTCTTGCTTTCCCTGCATTTTTCTTGATTTCCTATGTTTTCTTTAAAATTAAACTCCAGTAAACTTAATTTTGAAATGAAACAAAACATGCATCTAAAGAAAAATCTGAGTATAATTCAAAAGCTTTGAACTGAATTGTCATTTCTTTTTGAAAGAAAACAGTGTAATGAATTTTACACAGATGTTTCAATTAACTTGAATGGATATTTCTTAAAGGGAAAACATCCCCTCCACGTTCTACTTTAAAACTACTCTGTTAGAAACATGCTTTGCTTTCACTAAAAGATATTTGCTGTTCTTGGGACAGAAAGGGATGTCTGTCCTGATCCTCGCTGTCCTCCATGGCAAGAAGCTGCACAGGTGAACCTTCTCTGCTCCTTAATGCAAGATCACTGTAGAGGGTGGCTGCTGGATTGTATCCTTTTTCTTTTCATCAATTTATGCACAACCTGGTCATAAAATAGACTTTCGTTGTCTTGTACCCCTTCTGCAAGCAGTGGACAGGAGGGGACTGTTTCCAGCTAAGGGTGTTGCTGCCCACTGGAGTTGAGTATTTTTTTTTCTCATAGTGCAAGAATGGGAAGGTGACTATAGGGGGAAAACAGCCAACGAAGTTAGCAGGTGGCAGGTTTAAAGACAGCAGAAGAAATTGATTTTTCACACATCAGATAGTCATTATGGAATGTATTGCCTTTGGATATTGGGGAGGCCGAAAAAGTATAAATAATTCAAAGGGTGATTAAAACAAGTTCACTGGCAGCTTATACAGCTATCATATGCTAAAGCGTAGGGACAATATCTGGCTCAAGAAGCCTCCACATTCCTGGTTTCCCAGCAAACCACTGAAAAGTATCTCTCTGTAATTGCCTTGTTCTGCTTCTCTTTCTCTAAACATCTGCTGCAGGCCACTGTCAGAAAATGCGTGTTGGGCTGGCTGGACTTTCAGTCTGGCCCACTGTAGCAGTTCTTGTGGCATACACTAAGGGGACGAGGCTATCTCAGCCTGCACACCAGCCACTGAAGCTGACAAGATGCAGAAAGGAGTGCAAACTGCGTCCTAATTAATCGTGATGCAAGGGCAGCTCTGGAGGCACTGTGCCTCCCTAAGACATGACAACTCCCAGAACTGGCACAGGAGTGATAGGGGCTCTACACTGTCCCTAGAGCATAGCTTGTTGCTTGATGCCATAGTTTAGTACTAAGTATGCAAGTGCATTTTCAACATAGCTGGTGGCAGAAATTGCACTTCTAAGCTGTCTGGGGGATTTATATGCTTAAAGGATTATGAATTACTGCAAACCAGTACCATTTGCAATGTTTTGCTTTCTATCCTACAGATCCAATTACTTGAGGGTGTATTTGATTGTATATGTAGTTAGAATAGGGTTTTGCTCTGGTTATTTTACATTTTCATTACAGTAAATTAATACAGAGGTAGAGCTCAGTCTAACAGACTCATGCTAAATTTCAGCAGTATTACTTAACTGAGTAAAGCTAAGTACATGACTAGGTAAAGAGGTAAAGAATTAAGCACAGACATAAACAAACAGGCATCTCTAAGGATGGAACCACATCACAAATAAACAAACCTGGAAGAATATAAACCACACCTAATCCTGCATGAATGGCAACAATTGTTTGTGCCTGAGCACTCACACAACCAGATTTGAACAAACAATTTCTGGGATAGGAAGCAGAATCTATTGTACATATTACTGTCCAACTAATTATGAAAAGACTGTCAGCTTTACTTGAATAGGCCACCTGAATTTCATCGGGAGTTCAAAAGATGTGAAATATGTTTGCATATTGCTGCTCGTTCTGGTACTAACCTGGGAAGTGTATGTAGCACTTACCTTGCCATAAAGGGAGGAAAGGAATGAGCACACAATGTAAGCCAGACCACAAAAATTGGGACTGGAGATATGGGAGAATGCACAGAAGACTCTGTTCCATCTGCATTTCAGAGAGACTGAAATCTCAAATAGCTGTCCTGTACCAATACCAACCCTGTGTGAAACTTTATATCACAAAAACTCAGATGGAGGGACTTTTCTCTAGTTTTCATATGAGAACTAGCACAGCTGGAGTGAGCAGGGTACACTCCAGTATGTCCACCATGAGTCAAGAACAAATGCAGCAGACAGGTATGGCTCATAGGATTGAACAACTGCAATAATTTTCACTGAGAAAAACCCAGCCAAAAACACAGAGAAGGAGAAGAAATCCTTTCAGACCCCCATTAGGGTCTACAGAATTCATTAAGGATCAAATTTACTACATTTTGGAAAAGCTGCTATGTGGCAGAACTGGGATGATTCTCACATAACTAACAAAACGTGATGTTTTCTCCAATTGTGAGCAACCAGAGCCATAAAGAGGCATTTTGTTAGCTGTATTCTGTATATTTTCGTCTTCCCAAGTAAGACTATCAGTGTTTTGTCCAGCTGTACCTCTTTCCTGACCTGCACAAGCTTCTGCCTAACAGGTTCTGGTTTTAATTACTTCAGCTTGACAGCTGTTCAGAGTACCTGTCTCTCTTCACAAGCCATTCACACAGCTCTCTAAACAACCTCAGCTCAAGTAAGTACTGTCTGGTTATATAGAAGACAAAGTCTTTTTGGGGACAAAAAGGCAACAGACACTAGCTGCAATAAGAGAAATTTCAACTGGATCCATGAAGAAAACCTGCATGATGAGAAGGGTCAAATACTGGATCAGGTAACCCAGACAGGATGTAGAACCTCAGTTGCTAGAGATATTCAGACACCCACTGGACAAGGCCCTAAACAATCTGCTGTAACTTTGGAGATGGTTCTGCTTAAGCTGGGTGTAGGACTAGAGACCTCCAGAGATTCCCTTTTTCCTCAGTGACTCTGCAGGGCTAGTAAATCTGCATCAAATAAATGCACTTTTGTAACTAATTACCAAAGGAGGCATTTTGTTACTAAAAGGGAAAAAAAAAAAGTAAATGGAACAAGTTGATGTCCTTTAAAGAGTACAGAAAAGGCCATACAATTAGAGTGAATACCATTGTTAATGAGGAGGAGGAATCATATTAACACACAGCTGCAGTTACAAAGCATAGTAGTATTCTTCTGAGAGCCCAGGATAAGACTGTGCTTGTAGTTATTTAGCCAGAGAAGTATAATATGGGTGTGCATGACTGACTGTGCATAGAAACTGCACTGAACATGCAGCAAGAGCTTTGGTTACTTTTGTGAAAGTAGCCATTTTTTTGCATATGTTCCCACTCCAAACTTAGTATCCATTTGCTGAAGATATATTCTGTAGTCATGCTTTCCACCATTGAATCATCAAAAAGTCTGGCCATTAGGTAGACAAAGCCCTTTAAACAGTGTGTCCAAATTTATACTTTGAGAGTGTAAAACCAGATAAAGTAGTAAAGCACCAAATTATAAATTTGTCATTTATTCTGGTTTTTATGAACATTCAACATAATTCTCCCCAGCACATGAAAGATTTTGACAAACTGTTGCATATCCAGTGGAGGCCCACTAAGACAAATGGGGAGGGTTCCCAGAGCTACAGATAAGGAAGATGGGAAAAGCTTGAGCAGTGCTAGAACCATCTTCCAGTTTCCCATAGCTTGGCGTCCCCATACTACCAGACTGCTGTGCTAATCAGAATCTGAATACCTTTCATAATTGCAACAGTTTCCTTAGTCATGTTCCCTTTTCTTTCACTGGTTGTGTTTCAGATGGAACTTGGTCATTGTCTCCATATCCATTGTGTCTTATCAAAACAGGCTTAGTTCACCTCAAAAGACTACAATGACTAACTTCCCCTTCATGATTTTTGAGTGCTACTGCTATGGCTTTTACCTTTCATCCCTCCTACCCTAACTGACACATCATCTCTATTTTTTCTAAAAGGTTTCAGCACAGAGTGACAATCACAGATTAAAACCTTTCCAGCAAAGGGAAGAGAAGGGAAGGTTGCAGCCTCAATGCACAGTGTCTGCTCCCCGTAACAAAATCAATAGGGAGGGGAATAAAGGAGCGTTTTCCCCATTACTTAAAGAGGAGTTTCTAGTTTGCTGGAATCAGTCCCTGTTGATTAGATATAAAATGTAGATACTGAAAGACACTACCTTCCTAGTTCCAAAAACTCCGGGAGCTCTCAAGATGTAGAGAGGGTGCCACAAAAAACAAGAACAAAAATCAAGGGACTGTGCACAACTTACTTGCTAAATCTACAGCAACTGGGAACACTGCCAGACCAAACTGCTCCAGTGAAGAGAGGCATTTGCCACAACAAACATTCCACTCCACATCCTGGATCACACAGTTTTAAAAAGACATATTTGAGCAGCAAATAAAATGCAATGACGATATCAAATTTAACATCAGAGAGGAATCTTTTAGTATCTGCCAGTCCTTTGAGTGTCAAATACAGGGGGGGAAAAATCAGAGAAGCTTAAACTATGCTTTTTGCTTTCCACTGTTTATGATGAAATGACTTATGCAGAGGACAGATACTGTGAATATGTGAGCTGTGCTATGACCAGCTGGCCTATTTTGGATTTCAGCCGCAATACACAGATGGAAAGTATGTTTCTAGATTGCATGATTTCTTTTTAAAATCTGCTTTTTTTTTTTTCTTTTATCAGCAATTACTGAGGTTAAGGAGAAAGCATGGCATTTCCTTTGAAGCTTAAAGGGAGTTCAAAGATCATTCAAGCACCATTTTCTGATTGTTTTTCTAGAGACCTGCACATTTCTTGTAACCCTGCTGCTGAAATCTCAAACAGGTGACAGAAATTATATGTTGTTTCACAGTTTGCCCTATGGAAAAGGCAAGAAAAAAGTCAAATGATTTGACATAGAAATACGAAAGCTCCCATGTGTATTTGCTGTCTCTGTCAACACGAGATACATTCAGTTTGGGCAGGAGTCTTTCATTATCAACTCCTCAAGGAATATAAGGAATTGGAGAAAATAGAAAGTAGGACCATTCTAGGTGCCTTGCAGCATTGCTAGAGTCAAGTTGTCAAAAACAATCTCTCTTCCTCTGCAAGATCAATTTGCATACAAACTGCACAGACTGAATCAGTTCTCTCTTCTTGGAATGCTGCAAGGCAACATTTCTGGATTAACTTCCATTAATCATTCCTGGATCCCAGCACTTTTCTTTCTCTTAAACCTATATGCAAAACTTCCCAAACTCACTCAGGCTGGTGTCTTGCTTCAGATTACAATTGCTATACCAATGCCCTATTTTGGACAAATATATTTTACTTTGCTGTTGATAAGGATGTATTATCAAGTAGGTTTAGTCCTTCCAAAATGTTGTGCCCACACACAACAAAACCAGGATGCTATAAGTGATAATGGAAAAAGGAGTGGTTCCAAACATACCCATACAGCCTGTTGATTTCTACTCTCCCTGCTTTAAGCAATGAAAACTAGGAAGCTTCCTAAAACCAGGAAGCACAGAGTTGTAGTTGTATATTTTCTAGGAGCCCTTTGCAAGTCCCAAAGGTGACAATTGTCCTATAACCCGCATGTGAAGGAAACTAAAGATCATGATTTTATGTTTTCACTACTAAGGGAAGTCAAAGAGCCAGCTCAGGCCTCACTAAATGAAGACTAGACCTGGTTATGGATAATTACTTCTGTAACTGGCTTCCACTTATGTTCAATCCAGGCTTTGTTACACTGGTCAGATAAGGGTTGTTACACTGGTCAGGTAATGACATATACTAAATGCAGTCACCTACTGATGAAACGAGCGCATAAATAACATGATTTTATTTTAGAGAGAGGAAAAAACACAACAACTCCCTGCGTTCCCCTGTTCTGCCTCTTCCCATACAAAAAGCACTCTAAAGCCATAGTATTTTTATTCACCCATAAACAAATCAGTGGTTTAGCTCTCTTTTTGTACTGACAGGAAATGGTCTTCTGTGACCTGGAAAACTCAGCAAGTTTCTGAACAGACAGATCCACACTTCTGGGTTGATCTCTGTATTTGTTCTTTAAGAGAAGCCTACAAACATATTTTGGCATAAGACCTTGACCCTCCCATCACATAAAAAAAACCTACATTGTAAAAAGTGTATTTTTGGGATCCTCAAAATCATCTCTAGAGAGCTTCATGATAAGACATTTTCTCTTTCCTTACAGATTGTCTATAAGACAGCAAAGAAACCTTGTGTAAATAAACCTGTGCTGTAATGTTTTGTCATGGACCATGTTCATGTATTTTTACTGATTTAGTACTGAGGGAGGGTAGCAACTGGTCTAGAGAAAACAAAGCAAAACAAAAAAAAAAAACAAAAAAAAAAGAAGAGTTCTATATGATAGATCACATCTTTGTTTCCTTCATGATAATGTATTGCAGTATTCCCAAAATGGCAGCTGCCCCGTTGGACAGACAGGCTCTGTAAAGAGGGGAAGACAGTATAGCCATAGCTACAAAAAACAAATACGTTTGATTAAGTCATATACCAAAGAGTACCTTTCCTGTTCAATCAGATTCAACTCTGTTTAAAGAATATGACAGAATTTTTGCCTCATGTTGATGCAAATAGGCAGTGTTCCAGATATCTCCACTGAGAGTATCATTTTAAAACTAGGCAAACGAACAAAAGGAAAAGCCTCTTGAATAGTTTCAATTTTCTAGAATTTGCCAAGGCTGCTTACTGCTAGGCTACTCTCCCTGCAGCGCTATTTTTTTGGACAGAGAGTCCAAGCCCCCTAGTTTCTTCAAGCCTTCTGCCTTTTAAGCATTATGCCTTTAGAATGGGCAACAATACACAATTATTTGAAACGTCAGAACAAAACAAAACAATTGACATCTAGAGTATCAGGTGTCAATGTCTCATAGCAAAACATTTGCAACTAACCCTTAAAAGAGAAAGGTCAGAGAAAAATTATCTTTTAAAGCATACATACAATGACAGGAATTTTTCTTTAATTGATTCAGTTTTGTAATTCAAATTTCCTTTAATTCATTTCAGAAGACTTAAGAGAGCTCTACTATGAAGAAGAGCAATTTCTCAAAAGAGTAACTCCTCTATCATTTTCTTTTCCCCACACCATCTTATAGACATATCTGTTGATTTTTATACCTGAAATTATTTTTAAACTTCTCAGCAGAACATTTAAAAGTGTAATACCCTAATGCTTTTTCCAAAAGTTATTCCAGTAACTCTAATGTTTTGATAAGTATTAGCGATCAAGGTAGATTGAAAGGAGTTGTGTTTTCTTTGTGCATCTTCATCATGCTTGCTTTTAAGATTTGAGTCAACAATAAGCAAGACTGACCATTAATGGACAGGAACCTATTTCTGAGTCCCCTTTAGTGAGGTACATATAGGAGCACTTCTGTGTGTGGAAAAAAACAATAGATACTCCTAGTTTCCAATACCTGTATCAGTAGGTATTTGTGGTATTTTCCATCATAGGACTCAAGTACCAGAGAAGGATTTGAGTCAGCATGTAACATTCATCCCAGGACTGCAATCTCCTGTGGATTTATGTATAAGGTTAAATAGAGGGAAATGGAAATCAAAAAGGGACAAAGAAATTCAGTCAAGACTGCAAGACATACATTTCATGCTGATGACAGAGTGACGTGTGTTTGCTCTCATCTCTGTATAAGCTGCTCAGGAGCTGTGACAAGTGACTGGGAAACCCTTCAATATCAACTCCACCATCTCTCCATCCTCTGAAAATATGATAATTAGTCATATTTTAGTCTATTAGTCCCTCTGTCACCACATTATATTAACCTGAAATATAAATTAACCTGGAACAGATATGAACAGAGGAGTTTGGTTTGTTTTAGGGTTTTTTTTCTGTAGAATAGATTTTGAAATACTTTAAAATATTCTCTTTGCAGGTAGTTCTTTCATTTCTGATAATTCAGTGTGACGTAAACCTGACAACCAGCATTTGCACAATGCTTTAGTCTTAGTGCCCCGTAGGCTGCAAGGAGCCCCACTTTGTCCTGCATATGGCACGGAACACAAAATACACGGCAGATCGTGCTCCCGAGGTTTCCTTTTTTGTCCCTCACCCCTGGATCTGTGCAGCCCCAGGCAGATGTGCCGTCCCGGGGCCAATCCCGCCACACAAGCCCCTCTTTCCTTGCGGGGTTGGTTACTCCTGGAGCCGGCTGTAGGCTGTCGGAAGGTGGCACCATGGAGATGCAGTTGACAGCAATGTCCCCGGGCGGCTGGGCTCCTCCTGCTCTCGCTTGGTGCCAAAGCAAAACATCAGTTATATGTTATTTTTTCAGTAGGATCGTAAAACACTAATCCCCGTCGCTGGTTGGATGCATTAGAAGTGTCACAGCGTCTCTCCTAACGAAACAAAGGAGGAAAAAAATGCTGCCACTGCCTTCCAGTGCTGGGTGGCCAAGCTGAGTGACATTATTCTCCATCTTGTTGAGAACAAAAGTTTAATAGATTCATTTTATTGGTAGAAAAAAAAAAAAAAAAAAAAATGCAGAAGGTAGAAACCAGGTCAGGTTAGTAAGAACAACCATAAAAAATACAGTTTAACTACATGCAGATAAAATTAGAAATGCCTATGTGAGATATGAGTAATGCCTTGTTAAATTTCCTGTAACTATATCGGTGCTAAGCAGATGATCAGAAAAGTTTCAGTCTGGTTGTTGAAGAATAATTAGTGATAGGAGTAAATGAGACTGAGAACAGCAGCATGTTGAATATCTTCTTTTTTTTTCCTTTACTCTTCACAGCTGCCAGCCAATGGCTAACAGATCAGAGACAAAGACTAAAGCAGGTTACTAAAGCAGGTTACTAAAGCAGGTTTTAGAGAATACATTTAGTTTATTGCAGATCAGCTATGCAAAAAAAAAAATAGTGGGGCAGATATCTGTCACAAGAAGAATTGCTATTATTTTTGTGATCTCACAGAGGAGAGAGAGATGTCAGAAATTGAAAAATAAAAAGTCCTCATTCAATTTCTGAAGGGTGGTGGTAGTTGTATGGAAATCAAAGACTTCTCTTCTGTGTTCAGAACAAAAATCTCATGAAAAAAATAAAAATAAGGAAATGCAGTATCTTAGTGGTTAAGTAGTTAATATTACTTTAGCAGGTAGAACGACAAGTTGTGCTAACAAGGGATCTGCAATAAATATCTCTTGGACCTCTTAGTATTCAATATTTTTATTACAGATCTGGAAAATGGACTAGAGAGCCTACAAAGTTAACGAACACACAACACAAAGCTCACAGCAAGGATGGAGAAATACAGGCTTAAAATACAAATGATCTTGTCAAAATGGAGGAATACCTAGAAAAAAGCCTGGATGCAGTTCAGTCAGAACAACCACAAATATTTATACTTGGGTAGGAAGACAAAGTGCACAAAAATGGAGGGAGAATACCCGTCTAAGCAGCAGTTTTGCAGAAATGGATCTAGGTATTATAAGAAATCATGAGTTGAATTACGTGTCAAAAATGTAATGCCGTCCTGAAAATGGCAAATCATAAAAGATAACTGTGAGGTAAAATGAAAATAATTGAACTTTTTGAGAGATGGAACATATTTGACAATGGTAGAAAATGGATAGTAATGGGGGTCTTCCAACTGAGAATGTGTGAATATATTTTATTCTGAAAAGAAAGTAAAATAACAAGGGAAAATAATAAACAAATCAGACCAAAATAGGATAAATGTATGATAGCAATTGTTTTCTTAAGGGAATTTAACCAATTGCAATTTCATTCTTATGCTGTATATTGGAGGTAAAGATAGAGTTAAGATAGTTAAATTGGCTTTTTATTATTGAATTATAATCACTTCAGCAATTATAGAAACAGGTGTTGCTGATTGAAATAAATTATTCCTTCACCTGATCACTATAGAGCTGATAAGAACTCAAGATTGCTACACAAGTACTCTCTCACTTGTGCTGAAGCCTTCTTCAAAGGCATTTATTAAGCCAAGATGCTCTGGAAAGAAACTCCACTGAAGGACAAGGACAAAGATTAAAATCTTCTAAGAAAGAGTGTGCAGGCTGTGGTGTCTGCAGGTCTTGATTTGATCATTAAGTAGCCTTGATACTTAGTTGGCTGTTAAAAAGAAGTGTTTTCAATGTGTCTGCAGGAATTTCCTCAGTCTTCTAGACCTATCGTTTAATCTTAAATCCTTCGTTCTATGAAATTTGCAAGAGTATGATGTAATAGTGTGTTAATGGCTCAGCTAAACACAAGTTAAAGTAGTAGATAGTATGTATTTAGTTTAGCTTTAGCAATAAGATGACTGGAAAAACACCAGGGGGGTTCAGAGGCAGCAGAAATATTTTCCACAAGCAGCTGGAAAATAAGATTGCCTGCAAACTCGTAGATATAGCTGCTGGTCTAAAATGAAATACCAGTACTTTGTATGAAGTAGCAGGCATTATCTCAAATACTTTAATGGGATCAATGTAATTCTATATGGGTTATAATAAGTAAAATGCCTACTTTGAGATGTCATTTAATGGATGCTCTTTCTGATTTTCTCTTGGCCGCAACATTCTCTGAATTTTTTTCTAAACTAGGGTAATTCAAAATTTTAATATGGATTCTTAATCATTCTTTCTCACTGATCATCCATCCACCCAATACAAAGTTCCACATGTTTGTGTCACCATTTTAAATGATGTTATACCTCTCGTTAGGCATCACTGATTCATCAGGCTGTGTATTGTGAGTGAACTCATTTTTATATACTTCTGTGAAAGTCCTGTTTCTTCATTAATGTGGAAATCCTATGACTTTAGTGGTGTAAGCATGCATGGAAGTCAGCAATTTGATTAATTGCATTGTGAAGCTGAGATAAATGCTGTGTTTTGGGATACTTAGATTCTTCATCCTCTAAAATGTAAGTCTAGTTTTCACTCTGGCAAAACCTCTGTTTTTCCTATTCAATTCAATTAGTTTGTAGATGGAACAGCTGTCCTGGCTTTATCAAGTTCAGAATTTATAATAGGGTTTCTACAAATTTTAACAGGAAGTCAAATGCATGCTTATAATTTTGATGTTTTTATTGTGGTGCCACGTTCTGCCTTTGCTCACTGTTTGAGTAGTATGACCTGAACATTTGCTCCAACTACAGTGGCCATGAAGACAGTGCTAAGTTAGAACTTAGCAAACGGTCTTAACACAGGCTGTCTGTCCAGCTGCTTTGCCTTCTGAGTAAGGCAACACTGACAGAAAACTTTCTCAACAGGCTACCGTAAATTCCTTCCTCAGTTGATGATCCATGTTGCGCAAAGAAGATTAATGCTTTTGGTACAAGCCAAAATATCCACCGCCAGATGTAACAGAATGAAACAGCTTTTAAATAAAAGTATTTCCTCTGTTGGGAAGAATTGCTTATGGGCCTGTGTTTCTTGAAGAGACCTTCCTATAGTGGCTTTCTGGATTTCATTAACCCCATCTATGCAAAGAGGCTCCCAGGAAGATGTAGACAGCTGGACACTGGTCTCCTAGAGAATCTTTTTTAAGTCCTCAAACCAGCAGTGGAATCTTTAATGATAAGTATTAATAGACTTATAAAGAATAAACCTCCTAAAAGCAAAGTTGGCTGATCTTGTGGTGAGAAACAGAAAACATGCAGAGAGCAGAAGTGTAGAAATAATTGACTGATACCAGCAAAACAATGGATGCTGTTTCATGACAACTTTATATCAAAACCTGCAACTGCAGCACCATTGTGCAGAATAAAAGCTCTTTCAGAAAATCTAAGAAAATAGATTTAGAGGCTCTGAGTTCAACCAGTGAAAACTGTGGTTTAGGTAAGTCTCTTTTTTACAGCATCAGTAACTTTGAAAAGTATATAAACAAATCATTCATAGCTTATACAATTTAGAACAGTTGCTGTAAGTGGTTAAATACCATAATTCACAAGTACAGTCAGTGCCTTAGGTAACTCAGAAAGGTTAAGATTTTTTTCGATGGCACTGACTTCTACAGATAATTTTGGAAATATCTGTTGGCATGTAGACTGTGTGTACACTGGTTTTGATAATAAAAAATTTGAGCTGCCCTGGATGCATAGATGAAATGATATATGTTTTTCTGTGATACCTGATTTAACATACACCATCAAATAAAGTTTCAGGAAAAATTACTTCATTGAATTCCTATGAAGCATTTCCATAAGTAGTCTTTAATATTTCTGTAACATTTATGAAAATATCCAGTGATTTGGCTAGTGAAAATAAAACAATATGAACTCCAATCTTAATCACATTTTCATTGAAATATTTTGATTATTCAACAATTTATGTCACATGTAACAACGCTGAAAAAACCATGACTGATACTTGTGTGGTATTAAGGAAACCTGTCTCAAACTTTTAGAAAGGAAGAACAGTGCATATATATATATATATATATATATATATATATATATATATACACTAATCTGTTTACAAATGTGAAAAAGTGGGAAGCAAAATATGTCTTGAGGATTCAGAGAAGTGCAGGCGTTTCCACGCCTTGGTCTTTGAACCAGTAGCTGTCTGTGGGGACAGCAAAGGACCCACTCAGACTAGCTTTGCTGGTTGGCATTTATTGCTACAACTTGTTAAAAGTTACCTTTGATTTAGTAAGCCACAGTTTCAGGCAGATTCTATGACCACCAAGCACTGCCTGAGAATGTTCTAGCAGTGGGGTCCCAGCAGATGGCATAGATCAGCATCATTCCACCTGGCTACAGGACCCATTCCCTCTGACCCCTTCCAGTGAATGACTCTTTGTCAAGTTCTGCTGCTTTAGTTCACAAGACAAATTCCCTGGGCAGTAATGGCTAGAAAAGACAATAGGGCTTTTCCAGCCCAATATGGTATTTTATTATGATTATTTTTAATTTTTTAATATAGAAAAATATTCAGTCATGAAGTATTGACTAAAAAAAAAAATTGGAAAGTCAGTGTACACTCTTTGGTTAAAGCAAATTTTGATGGTTCAGGCTATACAGATGAGTTCTAAATTCTCACTGACTTCTGTAAATAGTATCACATGGGGAAAACAGTATCACATAGGGGAAAAAATAAAAACTTTCACCATATCAGAAATTTAGATGTCCAACACCAAGAAGACTAAATCAGATCACTGTCAAAAATGGATATTAACATTTTACCAGGTGGCTTCTCTTTAAAAAAGTTTTGTTCTTCCCAGTGGTTAGAGTTTTGAGGAAATTAAAGAGGCCCCATATATGGTTGGGCCTTTTAAACAGGGAGAAGTAAGTTTCTAACTCTTTCTGAATTGTTGTACTACCTAAGTAGTATTGCACAACAGACTTTTCTCTGACACTGTCAATTCATGTGAAATTCTACAAAACCACCATAATTTTAAATTTCCTGTGCAGTGCTCCTACGCATCATATCCTATTCATCCTCTTTGGGGCAGTCCATCCATCTGGGGTTTCCCAAAGCTTCTCAACAATTTGGCTGATTATTCTTTCTAGGTACAAAGAAAGCTGGCCTTGCTCTGAAAAAGACACTGTTAAATTATTCTTATGGAAGTGGAGGCTTTCTGTTAAACTGTTTTGTCTATTCTATTATTTCCATCAGTAACCTAAAATGATACCCCAATTTTATCAATTTCATGATTTTCCTTCAGTGGAGAAGCACAAGGAAGACAAAGAATAAAGGAGGTAAAGCATTATTCTGGGACCAGATTGTATTCCTAATTACCATTCCCACAAGACCATCAGTTTGTTGTGGACTTTGCTGTTAATTGTCAAAAAATGGCTTTGGCTCACAAAGAATTGCAGTGGTCTTGTCTGAATTTCCAACACAGAGTTCTTCCTCTGGCTTGAAGCACAGGAAGTTTGAATCTTTCTTGCTTTCTACCTTGAATATAGAATTTTAGAACAAAATCCCATTGTTTTAAAGTTCACAGTTTGTTTGGTGTCCATTTAGGGAAATTATTCAACTTTGTAAGCACCATTTAAAAAAATCTAGGAAGCAAAATTCCTCAGAACAACTCCTTTTATAACTTCTTGATATTTAAGTATTTTAATTTACTGAAGTGGAGATATATATAGTATTATTATCAAACAGCAATCTTTCTTAACAAAACATAGAGATTTTTCTGGTATTTAGAACAGTTTATCTGTCAGGGCTCTGAGTATATGAGTGGTCCTTAATGGCCCTGTCCAGTCTGGCCTTAAACCTTCACCTGCATCACCTGCTCACAGGTCAAGGAGCTCCATCTAAACTCAAGCCTTGTTCTTCATTCCTTCCTTGAGCTGTGCTGTAACTGTGCTTAGGCACAGCTAGATCTGGCTCCTGGATAGACCCTGGACCATGCTGCAGCTTTGTCTACGGTTGTGTTTCCTGAGTGGACTTGATTCATGGTTTTGTTTTACCTGTGATTATCCATGGCCCTGGTATTAGCACTCTGCTTGCCCTGATCAGGTGCTGTGGGCCTGCACTGTGCTTAGTAAGGGTGACCATCATCACCCTTGGATTTTGTCTTGTCCTCTTCTGCGGTGCAGCCTTGCTCTGGTTGCCTTTTGTGTTTCTTTTTGAAGAAAGAAGGGCCTGCCCTGCGAGTGTTCAGCACCAGACTGGACCCTGGTGTGCTGCCTTGCATATCTTGCTTGCCCTCAAACCAGTTCTGCAGTAACCTGGGTGCCAGGTGGCAGCCCCAGACCAGCCCTGCTCTCCTTGTGTCCTGGTTCTGGCCAGGACAGCGTTCATGTCTGCAGCAGCCAGGAGGGGACATGGCCAGGACCTGGAGGTTGTTCTGCACCACCTCACATCATTGCTGGGGGTGGGAGGCAGGCTGTCTTTTCCGGGGTGAAGGGGTTCCTTCTGGTTGGGTACAAGGGTAAGGTGGGGGAGAGGGTGGTGGGGTGGTGCCCTTCACAAGCCAGAGGGAGTGGTCAGGGTGGGGTGGCTGCTCTGAGGTGAGCATTTTGCATGTGAATCACTCTCTTTTGTACACATTTGTTATTAATATTGTTGCTGTTACTGTTCCTTTCCTTATCTCATTGCTATTTCCAGTAAATTGTTCTTATCTCAACTAATCTGTTCTTGTCTGATCTTTACCTTTTGTGCTCCCAATTCCCCTCTCCAGCCTGCAAGAGGGGGTGGGGGAGCAAGTGAGTGGCATGTGGTTTGGAGAGTCTCAGTGAGAGCATTAAACTGAGGGGAACCATTCCTAAATCATGACACCCTGCCTGGGCAATGTGGGGTGGGAGCTCAGGCAGGGGCTGAAGGTGCCAGGCAGGTTCTGGGCTGCCAGGGTCTGGGGAAGGGGAGAGGGGGTTGCCCTTGCGGGGCACCGATGGCCCCAGCAACATAAGTCTCCATGACAGGTGTTTTGGTGGCTCTGCAGGGCAACTTCAGCTGCCCAGTCTACTGTCAGCAGAAATGTGAGACAATAGGAGTTCTTTTTCCCAGCTGTGGACACCAGTAACAGCTCTGAGTGGCCATACCTGTGTCTGGCCTGGTAGGTTCCTCTGACTGTTTTCAGCTACAATGTTCTCTGTTAGTAGATAACAGCAGGATGGAGACCAAGACACTGAAGGGGAGAAGTAGCCAAACTGGTCACTTTTAATACCATTCCCTGCAGCTCCTGTTAATCAGACAGTGGAAAAAGAGCAGGGTAATTGGGACTGATGGACTGCAGATACAAGAAAAGGACATTTTCAGGATATATACATTATTCTTCCACTGTGTTTTATAAGCAGGGTGCTTCAATAAAAATCAAAACTTAGCTGTCACTATCAGAATTAATGATGATGATGTAATTTTAAATGTAAAAGTATTTTAAATTTCATTGATCAATAATAGTATTGAACTTCCGGTTAAGAAGCCCATCGTAAGTGAAGACTGCCATGTGGAGTTTTTGTTTTCCAACACAATTTTAGATTCATCTAGTAGCTCTATATTCTCTGGAATAGAAAGCTTTCAGCTGTTTTTCTTAAAGAAAGTATTTGAATCACCAATGTTTTTAATTTTATAATATATAATGTATACATTTACAATAAATAATACATTGCAAATATTGTGCAATTACAAAAGCAAAGGTTAAGTCCTTTGCCATGATTCAATTGCATGCAAACTCACCTCTTTCTTTCTGCCAGGGGACCCATGTCTCCATTGTTCTTGGAAAGTGTCAACATCCAGAAGCTATACTGAACATATTGCAATTCTGAACTCAGAGCTAGTTATTAGCTGCAGTCTTTTCCCCTCACAGCTTTATCAGCACACAATACACACTATGATAGCTTACAATTGCTGAGGGCTAATTAAAAGACACCGATACTTCTAGTGACAGTTAGACAGATTGTGTTCTCTTTTTCCTATCAATAGATTATTTTTCCAACAGGCAGGAATATGGCCATGATAGGTATATACCATACCTCTACTTGTTAGAAAACAGTTTGCATCTTATTTCTTAGCAAAAGATTTTCCAGTAAAGAGCTCATCATTTGCAAAATAGAAAGCAATGCATTAGATTTGCTACACGGGGAGGAAAGGTGCAGAGCTATTTATTCTGCTGATCTGAGTCATATTATAACTAAGTATGATAGGGCTGGGCACTAATTGTTTTTAAACAATGAGCAATAGAATAGGAGCTTGCTTAGCTATTCTTCAAATCATTAACACTATACCTGTCGAATACTCTGTGCTTAACAAAATCCGATAATTGCAGATAGCATTACTTCTGCATCTTTGGAGAATGGCCAGCATGGATTCTAATGAAATAAGCCAGCCATGCAATGAGGGATTTAGGAAGTACTGCTATGCTGCCTACAATGACTTTTAATTACTGATTAAATAATCTCTGAATCTGACTGTTCTGCAGCATTTTGCAACTCGACAGTAGCTAGATTAAAATACTTTATGAAGTAAGAATAATGTGATTCTCAATGGGTCTAATCTTTTGTAAATAGAGTCAAGTTGTTCAAAACCAGAAGCTCATTAGCTAGCTCATTGCAAAATTAAGGCTGGATTCAAGCTGTATATGCAGAGTGTCTTTGAAAGCATATAAAGTAAATACATTCAGGCATATGCATTTTGGAAATTGTGTATTCATTCAGTAATATGAACAATGTTTCATGCTCATGATTCATAGTCTGCTGATTTTTTTTGAAGGTTTCTAATTGGAGTTTTAGGCTGAAATCCTGGCTATGTGAAAGACTAGTCCCCTAGAAGACTCCCTTCTATTATGTCTCTGAACCACGACAGCAAGCACAGTGTTTCTGTTCTTTGTCCAAAATTTTGCACTGTCTGTATGGCCAAATCAGGCAGCCCCAATCTTTGGAACAGAGGATGCCACAGTGAGAGACTTTTCTGTAAAACAACCCGGAGTGTAGCACTGTTGTGCAGAGCCTATAGCACATTGTCCTCTGTCCAGCTTGCAGACCTTCTCTTTCAGATGGGATGGGCCCCAGCATCTCAGTGGATCAGGGGTAGAGACCTCTCGTATTTATGCAATTTAATTTATGTACAGAATTTCTTGATGAGATTGATTATAGTGCAATTCACCTGGACTGAATTTCTCTTCAAATGAATGTATTTTAGAAGACCTGAAATAACCACCAAGAGCTGTTGCAGATGCCTCCTTTCAAAAAGTGCGTTTCTATAAATCAATAATAAGAAACGAACTGGAGGAAAATGTAAGATCTCACCATCACTAAATAAATTAACCATTTAAATCAAATTTATTCAATCAGTCTAAAAATCAATCTTGCCATCTCATGCACTACTGTGCTTAAGAAGTATCAGATATTTTCAACAGCATAGATCTCACGAATAACATGTATTTTGCTCCAGGGGAAATACAGTCCATGGTATTAGTGTTACATTTCAATTTACAAACAGTTCATTTGGCTACCGCGAGATCTGTCATTTCAAAAGTGTCTCAGTAAGACCAGGAACTGTGTTGAAAGGCCTGGTGTGCACAATGGCTAAAATATTTGGAGATTCTTGCAAATAAACTGGCACAGGACTCGGCAAGGCATATGCCTTGACTTTTAAAATACATTTTTAAATATACTTAAATATTACATTGTTTTAGGCATACAATGACAGTGTTTGAGTTTTGGTGACCCCAACTGATTTGTAAATCTTGATGCTGATGAAATGCAATCTATCATCATGAAAGACAGCATTATTTAAAACATTTGGGAGGAATTTTACTGTATTCATTGCATACACTCCTTCTTAACCATAACTACAACTTTCTGGGACTTCTTGTCATATTTATGGTTCATACCAGGAGTGAATATGGTTTGTATTTAACAGTTATGATGAATAGTTTTTATGCATCAGAGCAAAACTTGATATTTTATAGTTGCTTTGAATTTGAATCATGAAATATTCATTACATTTTCACAACAAAAACTTCTTCTAACAAATCATTCACTCAGTTCATTTTGTATACTAATTTTATGTAGGTCTAGAATACAAATTCTGTGCAGAAGTAGGAGCATTACCTGAACAGGCAGCTGGTTACCAAATATTTGGAATATGAGTATTTGAAGAAATAATATGACTTCAATTACTTTGTAGGCTCGGGTGGAGTCATAAATTCTTTAGTAAACACAGCTCAGACTCCGTAAGTTAGCAGTACTTTTGTAAGCAGAAAATCAGTGCTCCTTGCTCTGATTTGTGTCACTGCCTGTGCCTATGAAAAGCTGATACAAGGTCCTGCAATGTTTCAGCTGACCGTATTTGGCCAGCAGGTCAAGGAAGGTGATTCCAGCCCTCTACTCTTCCTCATGAGACCCTACCTGGAGTGCTGAATCCCACTCTAGGGTCTTCAGCTCAGGAAAGATATGGACCTGTTGAGCAGGTCCAGAGGAGGGTGACGAAGATGATCAGATGGCTGGAGCACTTCTCCTGTGAATAGTTGGGATTGTTCAGCCTGAAGAAGAAAAGCTCCAGGATGACCTCATTGCAGCCTGACAGTACTTAAAGGGGCTTATGCTCATGAAAAATTTAATTACCAAGATGAGTAAAATGAAGCTTGAAATGCATTTTTCTTGATTTTTAACTATATGTTCTCTCTTTTTAAAATCAATTCAAATGAGGATATTGCAAACTTTTCAGCACAGGACTCTGTCTTTCTTCTAAAGTCCTTATATCCAGGCTATTCTGTGAGTACACAATGAATGTAACCAAAGTAAAAATAATAAAATTTAAAAGTAAACCAGAATACATTCATTTAATTTCTGTGATACCAATGTTTTAAAATCTGAATTTTCATTTCAAGACCTTAATGTAACTCTGCAAAAATCAGCCTATGTGTTTGGTAGATTTGCTGAAGACAGAGCCTGACCAGTGTGCCTTGAAGCAAATCCTTAAAAGATCAACATTAGTATCAGGTCCAGACAAATAAGTGATTTGAACCACAAGATGCCAAAAGAGAATGGAGACTCACCACTGTGGACTGAAAAGGCAAAGGAAGTACTAAGCAAAATAAATATAAGGTTGTTAATTGAGCCAGTAAAATAAGGGGCAGAGGTTACATAAAAGAAATTAAACTAATTCTGAAGCATAAACGCAAAGACAAAACTGGAAATTCCATCATTAGACAATAGAGTATGCAAGAACACAAACCTTAATCTCTGCCGTTTCTTCAGTATAAACAAATCTGCTGGTTGCTAGCATTATTGCTGAAAACAGAGCTCATCAAATTGTACACAGAGAATAAGTTTCATCTCTTGGAAATAAAGCTAGTATTTCCACTATACCTCTTTGTCCAGAAAACCTAAATTTAAGTCCAGATTAAAAGTCAGAGAGTTTCTTATTAAATAGGAAACAACCTGAAGGCACTGCTTTCTTTAAAGCCTTAAATAAAAATTTTTAAAAACTAAAAAAAAAAGTAAATAAGGAAAGGGGTCCAGAAGGCAGGATCTAATGCAATTTAAAACTGGAATTACATCAGCAGTTTCAAACAGATGGCAGAATGTAGAGATAAATGTGTTAGCTCTTTTAGCTTATTTGGTCTCTCCATTGTTTGCATCATTAAAACCTGGAATAGTTTATAATTTTAAAATATACTGTGTATTATACATTGGAAAAATGGACATGCATCTACTGAGTGGAAGGAGGTAGGATTGAATTAATTTGCCATACTTTAATGTACAGTATCTGGGATGCTTTAGGCAAGTCTACAAATAGGTTTCCTAGGAAATGAGATGAACAAAAATATAATGACCTTGAAATTATAACCCCAAATGTCCCAAGTATTTAGCAACCTGGCTCAGAAGTGGTAATTACATAAAAAATACAAAAGATCCTTAATTGCTTCAGTTATAGTGTATCTAGGCAGGTCAGTTCCTGTACACAGCTGCAAAAAATGGTACGTGATTAATAGGGGGTTGCTTATGATAGTGCTAACTAGCTAGTGTGTAGTGCAAAACACTCATTTCTTTTCCAATTAAAGGAAAAAAATCTGGGTTTGATTAGGCTCTTCAGAAGGTCTAAGTCTGTAGTACCAAAATACTTCACTCTCACGTTGTTAAATGTTTTAGTCAAGGACTAAGCAGCATATATTCATGAAAAACAGAAAGGATTATATAAAACACTGGGATGAAAGAGCTGCAAATATAAAAATAAGACACTTCAGTCCATTCTGGATATTCTAGTTTATTGGCTAAAGGGTAAACCAGTTCAATTAAATAAGATTGATACAGGTGCATGTCCAGAGCTGAAACCAGCCACCAACTTTTCCTGTGATTCATTAAACTGCAATTAATCATTCTTTCCACATATCTCTAAACTCATTCCTGCAAAGTTTGAAGAAGAAAACATTCAAAAAAAAAATCGCATAAAAGAACTTTCAATACTTCCATATAGTACTGAGGTTCCAAGAAATCTGGGAGAAACACTGAAATACACTGAGTGCTCTGCAGACTTTTGAACTTCTTGTGGTGCACCCATCAACTGCGCAGTCATGATCTTTGGGGCATTGCCTCAAAAACCTGCTCAGCAGATGAGTCACTAAAATGATCCCTGCTCAGATCAGAGTGTGCACTTATTGAAAGGATGACTTGGTCCACTGTGATGCTAAGGCTTGACTGTCCTCTGGGCATGTTCTCAGTATGTCCACAGCCTCTGCTGAGCTCTGGGAGTAGCTCCATCAAGGTTTGGAGAGGGGAAGGGACCAGGAATCAGGGGAGGAGGTACAAAGCATCGGTGAGGATGAAATTCAGAGAACTTGTGGATTTCCTCCTGTCTGTAAGGAAAGGCATGAAACTTAACAACTGACAAGTCAGCATTCATTCCCAGGGGTAACATTCAACACTTCAAAGAGGTGAATAGAGAAGCTTGCTCAGGTATTCATTAACAATTCACCTTGCAGATCTCTCCATATCTTGGCAAACTTGATTCATGTGTCTGAGGTCACCACAGCTGCTGGACAGTGATGATTTTGTCAGGCAGCAAAAGTTGAAAGTCCAGGAAACTCAACAAGACCATCAGATACATATTGATGTGGAAAATGGGATTTTGAAGCTGCTTTCCAAATCTTGGTCACCACTGCAGCTTTGCCTTGCCTTGAGAAAAAGAAAGTTAACAGCTATTTTTCTGATTTCTGCTGTGCATGCATGTGTATATTCACACTCAGTGAATTTAAATCCTGCCTAATGTACATTTTTCAGAGAAAGTAACAGACAGTTTTTAAAGCCTTTTAAACAATTACAATAGTCCCTGGCAGAGGAGTACATTTAAAGACAGAACAGAATCCTTTTGTGCTATGATTTGTCCATTAATGTTATCTTGCATATTGAGCGTGATCAGAAACTACAGCATTAGATCAAGCGCTGTGAAAAGGAACATGGAAAGAGATTTTTGGAATTAAATATAAACCTGCATTCTGGTTTGCTTATCACTGGGATCATGGAAAGTGATAAAAGGAAACTTGGTATGAAGTTTCCCTTTGAAGAGCCCTTACTTGTGAGAAGTAAGGCAGCTTTTCTATCCTGTGAGAAATCCTGAATTATCTTACCAGGGAATCCTTCTTGAAATCCCACTGAAACCATCTGTGGCAAGCCCCCTCCATTGCCCTTAAAAAAGTCACAGCTTGCCAAGTTCTGTGGCCGCTTGGCTCTGCTATGGATTCATTGTGTGTTCACATCTTTTTCCTGCGCAAGTCTTCGAGAAGAGAACAAGCTAAAGTCTCCAGCAGATTTTGGGTTTGGTACTCCATAGTCTTATCTTTGGCATATATGCAAGAAACAGACAAAAAGGTCATTCAGAGAAATGAAAAATTCCTGTGATCCAGGCAAAGTCACACTGAATGGTCTAGTTTCTTAAAGGGTCTGATTTCACATGTACAGATTGTGTGTGGATAACAATTTGCAAGTGATGTCTTACCTCTATCATTCCTACTATAGATTGCCACTCACCAGATCAAAAATAAAATTTTCATTTTTTAGAACTGAAATGCAGAGCAGAGCGGGTATCCCCCCAAGAGAAATTTGCACAAAAACAATATTAACTTCAAGGCAGGTCAAATGTTCACTGACACATCTTGACAATGCCCCTTTTCTTTACATTGACTCTATTTGATTAAACTGATTGAAATGCATTTCATACTTGTGCTTTGTCAGTCTATATTTTGGGCTTCATGAACAAAATGATACTAGATTGACTTACCCAGATACTTCGCAAAGCTTGTCATGTTGAATTAATTAATGTTGCTTGTATAGCGTGAGAATATGGATATTCATCTTTTCAATTCTGTATTTGCTTTATAACCAAATAAGGGGATGATAAAATATTACATTGGTAGCTAATAGACATTTTAAATGTCATCATTTCTTTAGAAACATACAAAGGAAATATTACAATAATTGTCACACAGATTACATAACATTAGTTACATAAACCCAGAAATAATAGAGTAGTAACCAAGAGTAGTAATGAATAAAACTAACCATGCTTTGTCTTTTTTCCCTTCCTTTTGGTTAATGGATGGTGCAGAAATATACATACAAATACTCTTTAGAAACCTGAACATATAAAGCTTTGTACTGCAGTCTTGCAGCATTGATAGTGAAGTCAGTAGTATTGTATTAACCTCATTTACAATACAGTAGTGCTTCCCCCATCTCACTTCCAATGTCCATTTGGGATTTTGGAGGCTTTTATACAATATCCAAACCTCTTGCTGTGAAACACTATACCTTAGGAATGCTTCAGTCCACTTTAGTGCATTCCTTTTTGTATCAAATAAAATAAGCATTTGGTGTAAAACATGAAAGATACCAATGAAATGTTCAAATGCAATTATGGGCAATGAAGTGAATGCATTGTATTTTTAGGTGAAGCTGAACAAAGCATTGTCAAATGTGATTGTCATTCAAACAGATGTAAGATGGTTGAATACGATGTTCTGTCCAGAAGCTGGCATTGTTTGGTTTTGTCAAAAGCCCCTTTTACCTTTTATTCCTTAGTCATGAGATCCATGAAACATCAGTTAAGTCACTTTTAATGTGGCTTACTGTACATAGAATGCTTCATTACAGCAGCAATGGAGTCACAAGGCCAGATGAAAGCTATAGGAGGTCCTATTGGCAAAAGTTTGTTTGTTATATTTATAGCTCACATGCTGCAAAAATGCATTATTGCATCTGAGTGCCTGAGGAAGTATGTAGTTATCCTGGTACACTAAATTGTCTCTCTGAACTCCCTGACTCAGTTGCCCCCTCCTCTTCATTTTCTGTCAGAGAGGCTATGAAAGCTTGTCCTGGTCCTGTTACTGGCAACTGGAACAGATTGCACCTTTGCATGGAGGAAAGTCGGAGGCTGTAACGTCATGCTGGGGTGAAGGAGGCCAGTAGGCATACCAAGCATCTGCTGGAAGCGTGAAGCTTAAGATTTGTAATGGTATGTAGTCTGCTGAGAGAGGAGTGCACCAGACTACACCAGTTCTACAGGAGACTGCACATCAAACACCAGGGAACTCTATAGGCTTGGTTTATTCAGCCAAACAGATACAGTGGGCTGGAGCTGTGAATTCAAGGCCTTGTACCAAAGGTTGCTTCCAGCTGACCTGGTCATTTGAAGTGGAAGGAAGAGTCATCCTGGGGTGCCACCACCTACAGAAACAACCATGCCATAATTACATTGGCTAGCTAGGCCACTTCTGTTTGAATTTAGCTTTTCTCCCTTTCTGCATCTCAAATTTATACCTGCTACCCTGTAATTTCAGTATAATTCACTTTCACTTCCAAACCACAGAGAATACATCTGTGCTTTTGACTTATCTTTTCTCTTCTGGCTTTCTTACAAATTTAAACTAAATAACAGCTCTGTCTTTTGCTTTTTGCTATATATTTTTTCTAAAGAACAGAAAAAAGGTAGAGATAACTAGTCTTGTTTTAACTTCTGCTAATGGCAAAAGTCCCCTTTGGGGTGGAGAAAAGAAGAGGGAAGACAGGGTAAGGAAAGGAAGAGTAGAAGGAAGGAGGGAGGGAGGGAA
>JAWWEE010000074.1:90122250-90183060 GCA_035221455.1 Xenops minutus | reverse complement strand
AGGAAGGAAGGAAGGAAGGAAGGAAGGAAGGAAGGAAGGAAGGAAGGAAGGAAGGAAGGAAGGAAGGAAGGAAATATCAAAGGAAATAAGCATAGGTAACAGACAGCAGCAGGAATGGTTTTCAACTTAGCAGCCAGAACTGACAAGATAAACTTTTTCAGGCAGCCCCATAGTATGGAAATTAGACTGCAAGTTGGAGCCAGCAAGTCCAAAGAAGAATATGACAAATAAAGTACAGCTGCACATCGTATTTGTAATAACACAGCTTAATTAGAAAGTGATTAGAAAGCATAATGGTTATCAAATGATGCTTATGCTGGAGATGCATTGCAACTCAGCTGCAAGTGCTATGAGACCCTTGCTTCCGCACAAAAACTTAGATGAGATTCCTCTGTTACAGGCAAGCTGCCAGTTATTATTTTTTACTATGGTAAAAGACTCAGAATTTCAGCATTGATAACTTCCTTACTGTTCTGTGCATAATATTATCCTGCTTTTATATATAGCATTGAATAAATCTGTTTGCTCCAGTCCGTGACTAATATTTCCACTTAGATCCTTTTCAAGTAACTTGTTTGAAACACTTTCTTCTTTTGTAACTGGGTCTTTGGGAATACTTGATTACTTTTGTCCAACAAAGACACTTGCAAAGTCATAACTCCTGACTGAGATGGAATACAACTTTTGTAATACATCCAGTATTAGTGTACAGATTTCAAGTGACAAGAGCAAGGTTCCTGTCCAGGTAAGTTGTTTGCAGGGGTCAACTAGCCACACCAAGGAGTAGGCACATAATTTCTAACTTGATTTATCCAGTTACCTTACAGAAGTAGAAATCTCATTTCTGCTATTTTCTTTAGTGTTCAACAGCTCCTTTCTGCCACAAAGCAGTCTTCTTTTAAGCTCTTTTTTAATAGAAACTAAATAGCATATTGCATCAGTCACACTTGCATAGGTTTTACAGACTTGTAACTCTCTTCTGAACTATTTCCTAATGACAGAACTAGATAGGATTTTAGTGGCAGTTTCCTCAAGGCAGTACCACCTTCTATTGCTTCTTGACAGCCCTGCTTTTTACAGAGCGTGCCCCAGTGCTCTGAGCCAGAGACCACAGAAGTTCACATTCAGGTGTTTATTCGCTTTGCATTTGAGTCTTTCAGGATCACCACTTTGCAGATTATCCTTTGTGCAAATATGAGGTTACTCTATTTCTGCATGTATCAGCTGAGCAGACTCAGCCCAGACATCCATATTGTTATAATAACTGGTCAGTCCCTGCTCTAATTATTATCTTCCAATCTGTATCTGCAAAATGGACTTACACCACACTCACATTTTTGTCCAGATGAATGCACTGGAACTACTCAAGAGAGCCAATGCTTCACTGTTGTGAGTGCCCCCTGATGATTTTGATTACCCATTGCCAGTATTTGGATGAAAACAGAACAGCAGTGATGCATCCCTGTGCAGGTGCAGGTGTCCACTCAGAAACCAACTATATTTGCTGTAGTCCAGAGGGTCCTTTGCAGGACCACTAGTGTTCATCTAGTCTTCTGATGGCTGTTAAGTGGCACACACACATTTCACACTTAGTTTCTTAAGTGGACCAAGGCACTTGTTTGCAAACAGGATAATTTCTTATTTCTCCAGTCTTTTTAATTCATTATTTAGTATTTTGCTCCATTAAAATCTTTATATTGATTTAAAATATTTGTAAAGCAGTCACATAAAAAACAGAGTAGAAATGATTCCTCAACAGTCAGGGCAAATGTATCATGAATGGATTCCATGTGTTTACACAAACTACCCATCAGACAGCAACCTGCAGCAAACCGTTCAACATATCATGAAAAATGCTCATTTATATGTTGCAGATGAATGTTTGTGATCAATTCTCACTAAATGGAACAGGAGTAAGTTTTGTGCAAATGAATAATTGAACTAACCTTTCTATCTTCAGTACAGGCTTAGTTTGAAGCAACCACATTCAGCTGAAACGACAGTACTTAATGGAAAACACAACATGCTTCATAATTTGCTCAGCCAAAATTGTCTTCTGCTTGAATAGGCCGGTGTGTATAGCACAGAGGAGCAATACCAATTACCTCCTTATGGAATCCCCAGAAAGGTTTTAGAAGATCTGAGAATGCACACAAGTTGTAGTGAAAGCAAAGTAACCATGAAGTCATTCTTGTAGATAAAATACTGCACAGTTTTTTATGGTACATTTTCAAATTTTCCAAAGCATTATGGAAATTTCAACTTAAAAGTCTCTGTAGGCAGTCTGCCTGCCTGTGAGAGAGTGAGGGAGATAATATTGGGGTTTTGACTTTCCACTGTCTCGTATAGTGAAAAGCAAGAACAGCAGAGTATAATTATGTACTCTGCTAACTGGAAGCACCAGAAGGATGCAGAGCAATGAAACCATGAGAGAACACATAAGGTGAACATGGGGGAATCACATGGCTGTAGTTGGACCTCCCCCATCTGGTTCCATCAAGATTTCACCCCCTCCACCACCCATCCCTGAGCATGAATACTAAAAGCACTGGGAAGAATACTTGGTGTCAAAAATGGTTAGCAACTAAATACAGCAGAATTGGTTATTCAATATCAAATGTGAATTAATTAGATCATATTGTAAACAAACTTGAGAAGTTTGCAGATTTGGTCTGTCTTCACTGTATAATATGAACAAAAGCTCATACATTGCGAGCAAATCACTAGGATACTTGCCTACAGCTTCATGCAGCAAATAAACAATTGGTTTGGCATTTTCAAAGGAACTTAACTGGTTGCCATGCCTCTCCAATGTATCTGTATTAAAAATATACTTATCTATATTTGTAATGTGTTAGATACTTTCATATTTCATGTTACATTTAGATCTTCTTTTCTGTGATATTGCCAATGTCAGGGAAGGATGAATTTCAGTAAACTGTCTGGTGCTCTTGGATGTAGATAAAATATATGTAACTGAAAATGAAATTCTGGATTTGTTTCATGAAGACAAGATGTATTTCGGTTTTAAATCTTAATGTTAATGTTATAGCCAATATGGATGATTTTTTCCTCCTAAGTCATAAAAGACCAGTTAATAAATTGGCCAGTCTCCTTGCTCAGCTAATACAGTGAAGAGAGAGGGATTCTTTTGAAACATTAGTATAATGTCAAGAGGAGTTTATGTATGGAATTTGCATTTTAAAAAAGAGACATATTTTACTCTGTAGAAAATTGTATTTTACTGCAGAAAACAACAGTTGGTTTCTGTGCAGTTGCTTTGAGACTTGCTCAGTTCCCATTATCTTCAATGGAGATGAATATGTATATCTGAGGAAATATTTTGGCTTTGAGAGAAGGAAAGGAGGAAGCATTTGGTTTAGAGTGTCTGCACAACTCCAACTTCTCTCAGAACAGCTGAATCTACTGGTGACTCTTGAGAGAAGATAGCTTTACTTACACGGAATACAAGAGACTTTTGTCTGGTGCTTGGTGGATGACTGAAATGATGGAATCAAAAGACTGTTCTCTGGGACATAGTCTGGTGGGTGGAAGGGTAGAAGAGAGACAGTTTATCAGCAGTTTGTGTTTATCTAAGGTTTGTTGGGTTTTTTTTTATTTCCTGAGCTAACAAATTATTCTCTGGTCACATGCATCTCTGCCTTTTCAGAGGAATATAATGGGTCTCAAGTTTTCCAGTCTTCTAGGTGGGAAATATGAAAGAAATTCATAAGTTATTCTCTAGAAAGACCTCTCAAGCCTTTTCTGTTGACATGACACACTTAGCAAAAGATTCCCTAAAGTGAGGTGCTACCTGCGTTGCTCCTGCCCACTCTTCCAGTTAAAGCAATATTGCATCTAAACTCCTGCATTACTTCTCAGCTAAACCTGCACCTATACATCAGCAATAAGTATATTAAAAAGAACAGGAAAATGTGTTGACTCTTTTCTCTTTGACATTTCTTTTTCAAACCTCTTTTGATAGTTTCCTCGCAGAACAAGAGTGAGGAGTGTGTGCAAACACTTGTTCTCCACATCAAGCCTGACTGAACAATTTCTCTGCTATTCTGAGCTTCTGGTGAACTGAAAATTACCAGCTGTACTGAATTGTGACAAACATTGTGTGTGTGTGTGTGTGTGTGTGTGTATGTGTGTCTGTGTCTCTGTATGTGGAAAAAAATATATAAACAGAAACTATTGTATCTGGTGGCAGCATATTCATTTTCACATTTTTGACCCAATGTAGCATTTTAACTCAGTAAAATACAAACGCAGCCTCACTTTCTAGCTAGGTTATTTCTTCAAGCCCTCGTGGAAGCATATATGGAACGTAGAGACAACAAGGAATCCTCTAATGCATTTCCTGGCTGAGACATAGTCAATTAATAGGGCAGCAAGCACATAAATGCAGTTATCATCACACAGATAAGAAAAGGAAAATGAGACTGAGCTAGGGCAGCAAGACAGGTATTTTAGAGGTATGTGGCTTCCCCTTCATGCTTCTGAATGGCTGATCCCCATCCAGACATGCTCACAGCTGATCAATGACAAGCTTATTTTGTAATCTTCTAAAAAGAAGATTACAAGCAATCAGGTTACCCGAGCTTAACTAGCTAACTCTCCTCATCTGATTTGCAATGACAAACAGTAACTCATTGAGCTGCAGTAAGACATTTGCCACCCTTTGATGTCTATACTCGTAGCATTAAAGTGGTAACAATCTGACCTTTTTTGTGTGTGCTACGTCACTCCCTCCATGTCAACGTAAACCACAGTAACTATAAAAAATATGTGGTCACAACCCAGCTAGCTAAATCCTTGCCAAAAATTGACTTCAATAGCTGTCTACAGAGTCTGCCAGAATACTGTTGGCCAACTCATACCATGTGTGCCTTATAGGGTCATGGCTTTAAAAGGACAACAGAATTGCCAAAATCTATCCATCTTTTCAGCTGGAATCCTCTCCATCCCTCATGATATGTAGTCACATCTAAAAGGAAGGAAATATATAAAAGCCATCAACACAGAGCACACCTAGGAGAAAGTAAATAACACTTTTAGACACCAAATGTGAGCACTTCATGTTGGCAAAATGGGACTGCCCAGGCTGAGATTGAGAACTGAATCCTGAAATAACATTTTTTAAAACACTTTCTATGAATGGCATTTACCTGAGAACCTGGGAGACAACTATTCTTTCTGGGCATTCAGGCAATTAACTGAAAGCTATATCTGATTTTCTCAAAGGACATTTATAAACACACTGTAAAAATTGCTCCTTTTCTGAACACCACAGTCCAGCCAATCTGTTACCTTGACAGGACTGCTCTGGCAGAAGGCCTCTTTGCAGAGGCTTTTCAACCAAATATGACCCATCTTTCACCAAAAGTTTGCTGTTCTAGGCAGGGATATGTGCAAGAATGGCAATCTTTGAAAGTCAAAGACCTGACCACAATTTCATTATAATCATGATTAGATAACTACTACATCTGTACAGAAAAGCTCTACACTGTTAAGTGCAGCAAGCCCACTACACCTGGGACAGCTGATCTGTACTGAACAGGCACAGCAGAATTGCAGTAAGTGTATGGGAGACAAGAACCCTCTGACTTTTAGGTTTGGAAACTGGTGGCCTTTGCTTTACCCAAAAGAGCTGGGAGGGACACATCCCAACAGTATGCTTACAGGTTCAGCCAATGGCATGAGATATAGCTTGCTAGAGAGTCCAGTCTTGTGGATTTAGGGAATACAGTTCTTGTGTCTTTCATGGACTCAGAGTCTCATGATGATGGGCTAGGAGGTCACTGATTAACTAAAAAACGAGACAACCTCTGATTGCCCCCACTGTCACTGCTGTTTGTTCTGCTCTGAGTATTTGCCATATCCATGCTTGCATGAAGATTTGCACGCAATATCTGTGCGTCCAGGAATTACCCTTATTCAGATGCCATAAAGGGATAGTGCTCTGATGAGGAAGAAGCAATGGAGACCTGCACTCTGTGCAGAATAGCTAAAGTGAGATAAATTAAAAAGGATATAAGGGGACAAAGGAAAAGAAAAAATATGCAGAGGGTGCAGAAAGAAAAGGAATAGCAAGAGACTGGGCAGAGAGAAAAAGGATCAGAGTGGACAAAGAGAAACAGCTGAAAAGGAAGGAAAGACAGATAAAAGTACCTTGGGAGCCTGAAATACCCAGCTCCAAAGATCCGGGCTGAGGTTAGTTGTGAGCTCGTTTCATGGTAAACTCTAACAGCAGGGAACACTTTGTGCCCACATGTAAGGGGGATGCTGGTGACAGTGAGGTCAGTGATAGCACTTACTTTACTTACTGTTTGGGAGGTGGAAATGGCATGAGTGGAGGAGGGGGGATGCAAACAGCTTCAGCAGAACACTTCAAAGAGAAGAGAAAGTGGTTGGCAGGAAGCTCCGCAGTTCTCCCTCTGTCATCCATGAAGACTGGTGAACCTCTCTGCAGCTCTGTACTGGTCTTTTCGGTGTAAGAATCCTCCTAGCTTTCTTATAATGGCAGAAACAATTAAAAAGGGAATAAACTTCAAAAAAACATAAAACACACACCAAAAATCTGTCTCTTTAATGATATCCCCTACATACATTACTGGCGGGCATTCTACTAATCTAATACCTGTTAATTCTATTTCTAATTAGGACTATAGCTCACCAGGGGCTGTTTTATACTTAATTTGTTGGGGTTTTATTATATGGCTCAACAGTCAGCCAACCACTGTATGCATCATGTGATCCCGGCTGAGATCTTTCAGGCATTACTGCACACTGAGGCCCTTGGAGAGAACGTGCCACTACAATTTGTGAGTCACGCGTTCCTGCTCTGCCTAGGTCTTGTCATGTGTGTGCTTGTCAGGATTCATCTCCATCTCCATTACCCCTGGGGCAGAAGTCATAGTTTGTTTCTGCTCACTTGTCTGATTTTTAGCAGATCATATTCCCATCTTCAGAACCTTAAGCAAGTGCCATCTTTGTAGAATTTAAGGTGGAATTCTAAGTGTTGATTTAATTTAACTGGTACCCATCTTTTAATTGACAGGGAGTATTCTCAGTTCAACCATTTTCCAAGGTTGATATAGACTGCTATACAAAGAAAAATAATTAAATTAAAGGCTTTCCTTGCTGTTATCAAAAAGAAAACCTATTTTCTCAGTGTTTTCCTTTTAATTTTTAAAATATTTACTTTTAAGATTTTGAAATGCTATTGGGGTCTGAGGCAAATTTTATTTGTCTGAAACACACATCTGAAAGAATCATCTTCATTAATTCTATTTTTGCCAGAAAGGTTTGCAAACAATTATGCACCAGCTAAAGAATTAGCTTGGAAATTGTTAAGAGAAAAACAAGAGATCACAGATAAGCAAAGTTCATGGTGGTTTAGTGACCAGAACATAATATAGGCCAATGATAAAACATTTTAAGCAATTGTAAACTTGCTCAGGAGACTGACCAATCTTTGTTTTGCCTCTAAGATGACCAGCTTCCAGGTAAACAAGGGTATTAGTACGTCATTGACTCCAAATTGGTGAGCAAAGGGGGTCACCAATAGCTACTACATAGTAAGCCTCACTTCCAACTCTGCGGGTGCCAAGAAGAGTGACACTTAAGAGTTGTTCCGTCACACACTGAGAATGGTGGTAGCACTTGTTATGTCATCCTGAAACAACACATCAGTTCCAGAGAACTTGCTTATCTGAACCCACAAAGGGCTTAACGTTCATGCAAGCAGTGCCCATGACTGGGAATTGCAGCTCTTACAGAAACAGTGTAATGGAAACTCTTGCCTACCTCTACAGCAGAAATAAACCTAAGAAAATTCCTACTTTCTTCACTGTTGCCTGGTAGGTTTTTACTGGAAGGGATGGAGAGTGCAAGGTCAAGATAATGATGGCTGCTGTTGGATACCTTCAAAAACAGTACATTAATTAAAAATACTAAGTAAAATAATTTTTAAAATATAAATTCATTCATATAGCCAAATAACCTAATCAGCCTGTCTAGCCACACATCTAGTAGCTTTCCTATGTGAGCTAGCTCCAGCCAGCTCAAAAGAGCAACTGGTCTGGATCTGGTTTTGTCTACAGAAACATAGTTAGTGAGATAATCTTCAGTGGTATTTGGATGGGAACACTACAGGAATTAACAGTTCCTGGATTGGGAAGTTCATGGCAAAGTGAAACAAGGAAGCTGGTCTTCTGCCTACTGCATATGATGCACAAGATGCAGCTGACACTTCAGAAGTGCAGTCAAGTTACCCTCTGTCACCCAAGGAAGACTAAACTTGTTCCAGGAACAAATAATCTAGGCACACGGTAATGTATTATTTCTTTTCTACACTGCAAAAGAAGTCATCCTCAACTGAAATTATGTATATCAGCTGAAAAGGTTCTATGTTTCCATCCCATGGAAGAACATAAAGCACTGCAAAATAAACAACCCAAACCCTATCAGAAAAACCTCGCAGAACTGAAGGAGCCTGAGGCTGTGAGAGGACTTCTATTGGAGATGTGATATGATCATACTTTTCTGAACATACCCTGTCAGGTCTAGGTAGATCTCTAGAAGGGAAGTCCTTGCATGAAAGAATAAAATAGAGAGGACACATTTGCAAAAAGCACATTGAAATTATGGGTCTTGGTGTCACCCACAGCTAGGCAGGCATAACAAACTTCTCTGAAAAATGATGAGCATAGAATCATAGAGCAGCCTGAGTTGGAAGGGACCTTAAATACCATGTAGTTTCAATGCCCCTGCTGTGGGCAGGGACACCTTCCACTAGACCAGGTTGCTGAGAACTGCATCCAACTTGGCCTTGAACCCTTCCAAGGATGGGACATCCACATGTCTCTGGGCAACCTGTACTAGTGCCTTACCACCCTCACCTAATCTAAACTTACTCTCAGTTTGAAACTATTTCCCCCTGTTCTGTCACTACATGCTCTTGTGAAAGGTCCCTCTCCATCTTTCTTGTAGAGGCTCCCTTCAGGTACTGGAAGGCTGCAATTAGGACCCCCTGAAGCATATGCTTGATGATCATGTCCATAGGGAGTCTTCAGAAAGAACAACTTGGTTTCTAGACCAGTAAGTCTCTAGCCCAGGGATTGCTGGAGATATGGAGGAAAAATGTGAGAAGGGAGGAGTCATTCCAGAAATGTCCAGTTCCTTAATTCTTCTGCAGAGACCTGCTGTTGGCTCCTGTCAGAGAAAAGGTGCTGGGCTGGATGGAACTTCACATAGAGAGAAGCTCTTCTGCTCTCTACTCACATTTCACCAGTATCCTCTATTGCTTTCAGCCCCATCCCCATGCAGTGCTACGTTCCCTGGACTCCTTAAGAAGGATTGCAAGCATCAAGGGACATTACTGCTGATGTGATCATCAATGACTGCTGCTGGAAATCATTCTCTGTGCACAGAGAAGCAGACAGCAAGAATACCCAGCTCTCCTTCTCTCTCTCCCTTCCTCCACCTGTAACTGAAATTAAAGGAATGCAAGTCCCACTATCTCCTGTCAGAAGGATATTTCTGTTCCTTGGGCAAGGGGTTAGCAATGGCAAGCCATGCCTTAATGGCAGCCCTCCTAACACTGTTCCCATACCACATGTGTAAATAGGAACCTGATTTCAGACAAGATTTTTTGGATGTGCAAGAATGAGGGATAAGAGCAAATTCACATACACTAGCTGGTCAAAATTACAATGTTTTGCTTGACCTGGCTGATTTTTTCTCACAGAAGGGTCACAGGAGAGGTCAGGTAGTGGAAACATCTCTACCCTTTCAAGACAAGCCACAGCCTTGCACCTTTAAGGCACGAGGCTTCCTGTAGTCCCAAGTATTTTGTAGTAGCATTTGTAGGTTCAACGTCAAGCCTGACATGCAAATCATCAAGTCAGGGCCAGGCCAAATCTGACTACAGTAGCCAGGGTCAAACACACTCTTGTGATCAGCAAACAAGTCCATAGTGACAGGGCAGGTCCAATGTCAAGCTGGGGACAGGGGCCATGGCCAGTCATGACTGAAACACAGCTGAAGCTAAACCATAGCTCAACAGACACTGAGCTGCATCAGAGCCCCTGAGCAGAACGTACAGGTGGAGGACCTGTGTGGGATTGATCAGAGCAGTTAAGGCTCATTAATGCACTCAGGACCCTGACACAGTTTTTCTAGGAGCTGTGCAACAGGAGAAGTGAAAAACTGCCAAGAAACTCTGGCCTGAGCCAAGGGATACCCAACAAAATAACAAGCCCCAGCTGTTCCAGCAGGGCTCATGCTGTAGAAGTGTCAGACAGGCTCAGACATTTCCTGTCCCATCGTTTTTTTCCCAGAATATTTGAAAAGCATTGGTTAGCACCAATCTGCAGTGACCATGCCCAAGAGAAGAGGCAGCCAGCCAATGTGACATTTGCTTTCCTCACACCCAGAAAAGCCAGCAGCAAACAAATTCTTAAGGGGGGCTAGGAGGAGCATTAGAGTCTTTGGGTTGCAAGAGAATTTAAAACAATCGTTATAAAATTTAGCACAAAGTACTATATCAATAGTCTTCTCATAATGCATGGCTTATACACAAGACCACAGAGCCCTACCTTTACATTTCTCAACTTTTGTTGTTTTCAAATTCACTCTTAGGATTCTGATCATTACTTTGTTTTAATTTCTCTGCAAGAAAAAAAGGAGCTTGGTGAACACATTAACTAATGCAGTGATTTTGAACAGCTTTTGGGCTTGTGATAACTGACTTTTAAATTTCCTTACCCTTTTACTAACAACCAGAGAATAAGAGTCTACACAGGAGAGAAATATTTGGAGCAGAGCAGAGCCCATATTGTCTTCAAGAAGCATTACCTGTGGCTGGTCAATCATAACAACTCCTTTCCAGGAGTTCCTCTGACAGATAACCTAGACAGTTATTTCTCCCCCCATGAGGATTAAGAATATCACCCTTTCTTACTTTGTGCCTGAATGCATGATGCATCTAGGAACACAGTATGTTCGAGATCTCTGGAACTCCATCAGATCTCACTGAAAGTGGCCAGCAGACTAAAAAGTCACATGCACATGCAAAGAAAGTGAAAGAAAGAGGGATTGCATGCATGTCATTCCATAAGAAAGCAGACTAAAAGGAAAAAATGTCAACCATGTGATAATCACTCTTCAGTTCCTTTTCACAGACAGGTTATAAAACCTCTATTAAAAAAATAAAATAAAATAAAAAAAAAAAAACAAAACAAAAACGCAGAAACAAACAAACAAAAAAACCAACAGAAAACTGGAGGCTTTTTAGGAGATATTTCAAAATACTAATAAGTACGATACTAATATCTTCAAATATTTCTTCAAATATATAGTTCAAACTGTCTACAGACATTATATAGCTTATGCCTCATCTGTGAGGAAGAAGAGTAATGACATTTGTAAAATGGACTATTGCAAAGATTTTGAGTTTTACACAAGGTCAGAGGGAGAGTCCATTGAAGGGCTGGCATCAATACCTGGGCTTTAGCGCCTAAAACTACTGCAGGGTAGATATTGTAACTTTATTCAATTGCTGTCTCAGTAACAGAACAAGGAGAGAGATAGTAACACAGCTATCACTTCATCACATTTGTAAAACAGAAGAGCATCCAGCTATTTTTTGAAATCTCATTGTATTAGGGAGAATACAAGTAATTCCTTTACTTTTTATATGTAGTATTTATCATGAAAAGAATGTGAAAGATCATAATTTTGCAGTGTTTCTTCATGTTTCACCTCCAAACTAATAGTATTTTCCTTCCCAACTTCCAAAACATATTATAGAAAACATAGCTGGACATGTCGTCAAAAATCAACCTAGTCTCTCCTTTGAACCCACATCTAGACATACCTGACAAATACTTGTCTAAAACAACAGCAAATATGTCCCTTAATGGTAGGGCTTTCACAGCTTCTCAGGAAATATAATTTGGTATTAGAGTACCCTTTCATGGTTTACCCCTCAATTTTGCCATGAATCTCCCTTACTGTAGTTCAGACCCATTATCTTTTATCTTGTGCATTGTGAATGCTCTGAGAGCAAGCAATTGCTTCCCACCAAGTACTTGTATAGCTAAAGAATGTTTCTCCTATCTTCCTTTGGAGTTCTCATTTTCAGACTAAATAAACCTAATTCTGCTTTTGTTTTCCTTGCTGATCACAGTTTCCAGTTCTTCTTTTTAATCTCTGCAGAGTACATCCATTTGGTCCACATATTTTCTGAAGTATAGTATCCAAAATTGTATGGAACAATCCAGCTGAAACTTCCATTCATCCACATTTTGACATCTCCAGATGTTTTCTTTTGGTTTGATTTAGTCTTGTGCAAGCTCTGTCAGTGTGTAAGGATATGCATATTTAAAAAAAAAAAAACAAAACAACAACAACAACAACAACAACAAAACACCAAAACAAGGCACCAAATTAAAAAGTGAAGGGTTAAAACATAGTATGGGAGTTTGAGAGACACAAACTATCAGAAGTGAACAGAATGACAGAGATAGATGTTATTATTAGGAATAACTGTAAGTTCATAAAGGATATGTGTAAATTGATTTCCTCCTGATTGGTGCCCTACATTACTGCAAGCATTATAGATGGCAATGAACTCCTTTAGAATTCAAAGACTTACCAGGCATTCCTTCCTTGTAACCTTGTATTCAATTCCTTACAGAAGCCATCCCCAATGTAATAATACTTACACATTTCTTCAGTGAATCCCTGAAGTTTGCTCCTCATGCTTTGCAAGCCAGCCCAGTGTGACCTTTCAAGGAGCAGAACAATTGCAAAAGCCCCATGTACTGATTTCAGTTGGATAGATCTATCAATATTACATAGTAAAAAAACTGTCTCTGCAAATAAGAGGATGAAGACTGAATACCTTGATAGCTGTTTTCCAAATGTAGTTTCAATGAGTCTCTGAAAAATGATTGGAAATTGTTATTTCTTGGCAAGACAGTCATCTATTATTCTTCAATACAAGTTGGAGATGGAATGTGTTCCACAGTACAGGCATGATTCCTGAAACTCTAGTTGTTCACATTATCTTCAGCCTAACTGAAAATTACATTGTAGACAGGTTTCTGACTGGCTACACAAAGTGGAGGTAAAAATAGAGGGGTTTCTGTTAGCAAGCAAATTTTGTAAGGCACATGAAGACATATCAGTGCATTCAGGCATGGCCTGGCTTTCAAAATAATCTTAGTATAGTCACCACTGCATACATACTAATCTTATTCCAACACAAAATCTATGTTTGCAGGCCACTTTCTACAGGCTTTGGGCAGCATCTGTGATAACTTCATATACAGAAAGCGCTCCAGCTACAAACCCTGGAAGCCTACTGCAGAACTTATAGAAATAAATCTCAGTTCTATGAAGGGGAACCTTGCAGCTTTCAGAGCATCCTCCCTCCCAGAGCCTTCAGGGTCATGGTTTTGGGCAATGTCAGACGCTGTACATGCCTGGGAACCCAAAGTTTGGCAGTATGCTCTTGGATCTCTCCTGAAACTGAGTGATGAGTGACCTGCTTTGGCAGGAATCCAGCAACCAAGAAAGGAATACTACAGGACACCTATGTTAGAAAGTAATGAAAAACACTTGCAAAATACTCAGTCCCAACTAAGAATTAATTGATCAAAGCCTATTTAACTGAGAGATTTCAGCCTAACTTGGAAAGTGGTACATTTGCCCTCAAAAAAGGCAATGTGTACACATACATTTATAGTTCTTCTTCAGAGGCTGCTTTTCCCCAGGAGCTCAATGTTGTTCTCTTTGCCTCACTTCAGTGATGGAGGGACATTGGGGAATGAGGAGTGTGCCTCATATTCATAATTCCATTCTGCTAACGGCATGGTGGCCCTATATTTCTAAGCTTTCAAACATTGTGAAAAACATGGCTGCAATGAAAGTTAATACACTTATGGCCCCAGAGAGCTTTGTCCCTATGAAATCTGCTTCTGCCCAAAGCAGTGCAAGCTTCATGCATCTTCCATGATGGTTTTGAGCCAAGATAAAATGAAATTAAATTAACTTCCAGTGTCTTGTGTATTATGTCTTCCCATATATCTTAAAATCTCTTTCCATAGCTCCAGATTATTTCCCTAATCAAGGTTTAAACTTTTTAACTATATTTATATTAGATATAAAACAGCCTGTGGTGAGCTATAGTCCTAATTAGAAATAAAATTAATAGGTATTATACTAGCAGAGTGCCCACCAGTAAAGTGTGTAGGAGATATGATTAAAGAGACAGACTTTTGGTGTGTGTTCTATGTTCCTCTGAAGTTGATCCCCTTTTTAATTGCTTCTGCCATTGTGAGGAAGCGAGCAGGATTCCTCCACTGAAAAGACCAGGAGAGGACAGAGCTGTGGAGAGGTTCACCAATCTTCATGGATGACAGAGGGAGAACAGGGAAGTTTTCTACCAATGCCTTTCTCTTCTCTTGGAAGTGTTCTGCTGAAGCTGTTGCATGCCCAAATGGTGAGCAAAGTCAGTGCCATCACTGACCCCACTGTCACCAGAATTCCCCTTAGATGTGGGCACACAGTTTGCTGTGAAATGAGCTCACAGCCAGCTCAGTCTAGGTCTTTGAAGGTGTGTATTTCTTTGTTCATTTCCCTCCGTGGCAAATTCAGCTACAAATATCAGTCTGATCCTTTCTAGAAGATTGATCTGTAAGATTGTAATGTTTTATGACTTCCGGTCTCATAGACTTTCCCTCCCTTTTGTCTCAAATGATTCATGAAGACCTTCAAGGTCCAAGTGGACTGAGACACTGAATTCTACAATTTCATTCCTTCAGACAGTAGATCTGCCTTTTTCTTTTCATTCTGTCTGCCAAACTGAAGCTGCAAGAGGCAGTAAGTTGCATTGGGGCAGTCTTCTACAGCAGCTAGTCAGGCATCAGGAGATGAGAAGGTGGTTTCCTACAATACACCCTATTTAAAAGCCTTTTAGACTCTTTTTGCATTTTGCTATGTGAAACAGATCCTTCAACTTCACTGAAGTTTTATAGATCCTCTCCAAAACATGTGCTCAGTACATCTTCTGATCTTGTCTTCAGCAATACAATAAAACAATATGTCCATGAAGACATGAACTTCAAATCATGACTTCCAGTCAGAGAACCAGACTAGAGCAATGGTGGTAACAAGTCTGCACAACAAAACAATTAAGCAAAACAAATTGAAATATGCATTGCCCAGATCTACACAGTTGCATGCTTTCCTCGTACAAGGTAGAGAAAATTGTGATGGACAGTAGAAAGCAAGAACAGTGGGCTAGTAGTTGATGCACAGAGAGGGAGGCAGTGTTGTGAATTAGATGAGCAAAGTACCTTGAGTCAGGCCTTTTATCTACAGGCTTGTGGAAGGTAGGGTACCGCAAGACTGGGTAAAGAAGCACTGACAGCCTTGCAAAATGCAGGATAGGGATCAAAATACCAATTTTTTTTTTCCAATCAACACAGTGCCAATGCCAATGATTTCTCTTTTGGAAATATAAACTATAGAGCAAGGGAGAGGAAAAAAATGAATTTTTCATAATACAACAAATGTCTGATTATTTTTCTTTTCTTTTTTTTTAATTCCTCTCCCTCACAATTATATGATATTAAAGAGTTCAGATTAGATAATACTTCTGCAAAACTTCGTCTTTTATGTTCTTTGTAACACAGAATTTTATTGAAAATTATAAGCCCATCAACTATTCCTGTATCTGTACCAGAAGGCAACAGTACATTCCAGAGCCTAGCTAACCCAAGATGGGTTCTGAATAGCTCAATACTCAATGGAAACTGCTAGAAAGGAACAGCTCTTGTCAAAGGGTGACTGAAATGTTCTGCTAGATATCTACTGATTCAGTATTCAGTAATCTATAATAAACATAGTTTAGATTGCCAATCAGTAAAGAAATTAAGGCCAGATAGACAAATTTTTAAACACATTTTAACAATGTCATTTACTAATAGAGGAGAAATGTTGACAAATTCACCTCCCTCTTCCATGCATGTTATTGCCAAAACATACAAAACAACTCAAAAACTCCAGTGGGTAGCATGGTATGGATTCATCTTCATGCACACTACAGTTTTTACTTCAGAAGCACGTTGTTTGGGTACAAGATTCATGCCAAAAATTATCTCCCTTAACAAGGGAGACATTGCAGCACATTGTACGTGTCTATTCATTTCTGCGTTTCACTACCCTATGGTAAAATCCTTGGCCCAGTGAAGTCACTACAACCCTGGTCATGGATTTTGATCTTGCCCTATGTGAAGTATCTGCTTATAACTAAGGGAAGCTTACTTGTGCAAGGACAGAGTGCTACCAAAGTGCCATCTAAGGCTGAAATCATTCCACAAGGAACTGAGAATCATCACAAATCTCATTACCTTCTTGTACAGGGCACTTCAAGTTTGCTCTCAGTAATGTGGATAGCAACACATATTTTAAACAAAACACATTTGAACATAATGAACATTGAAAACAAAAGTTAAGGCAGTGAAGCCTTAGTAAAGCCAGTAGTAATACCAGATAGTACTGCAGCAAAACTCTTAATTCGATATTGAAAAAAATAAAATAAAACACACTGCTCCTGTTGTCAAAAGGCCAAACTCCCATTTTGGAAAGATTTTTTATCTTAAATAACCTACATGGAGCAGTGACTTTAGAGCTGACAAAGACTTTGAAGCAGCAAAACCCTGCTCTGTGTGACAAGATGCAGGACAAAATGGTGATGCAAGAATAGAAGGATAAATGTAACTAAATATGCTACTCAGAACACAGAAAGCTGAGGCAGGTGTTGTCACAGCTGCCAGATTTTAGGTTCTTTTCTTCAAATTTTTCGAATCATGTCTTGTTTCTTCCATAAAAAAACATGGAAAAGCAAAATAAGGACCAAATATGAGACTTTTGAATTTAAATACATACTTGCAAACATTTGGAAAAGCGGTTTAGAATCACTGATTATTGGTTTAAAAAAACACCCCTTGACTCACTTATTTTTATTTTCTTTTCTGGAATTCAGAGTTTTCCTTCTGAGAGATCAGGAAAGACAAGAGTTTTCAGAGAACAAAGTAATAGTCTTAAAATATTAAAGCCTCAGATAAAGCACATAAAAATACAATTAAATATTTTATAGAAATCAATTTAAAGTACTTCTCACTAGTAAACAAGTAATCTAGAAGAAATTTTACCATGAAAACAGAGAGTTTGAACTCCTCAACAAAGTCCCAGGGGCAAAAGTATCCCAGTTGTGTCATTTCTGTAGGGACTGAAATGAGAAAATTCCCGCCATTGTGAGACTGTTACAAAAATAGCCAGCACAGGCAAAGGGGTGTCAACTGACCTCAGTAAATGAGGGAAATACCAGCAAGCATAAACCTTGACCTCTAGCAGCGATATTCTCGTTTCAAGACTTGGAGGTATCCACACATAGCCACCTATTTCTGTCGGAGTCTACTCTTGCTGTAATCTGTCCCTGGGCACACAGCCAGTGCAAAACCTCTCCAGCACAGAAGCCCCACTTAAGCCATGGGTTTAACAGGAACATAATGAAGGGAGTGGCTGAAAATAACCTGCCCTTACAAGGCCATCACATTTCAGGATTCCCAGGCCATAGGGAAAAGGCATCTGTAAACAACAGAGTCTCTAGGTCCTGCCTTTCCCATCACCTTCTTCTTCTTGGAAAAGGAAACCTTGAGAAACTTCTGTGGAAGGAGCAGTCCCAATGTGGGAAAGAGAACTTTTAGTGGTTTTGTTCTCCCTTGAACTGCCCCTCTATGACTATACCAACAATAGCCGAGCTGTGGAGCGCACTTTTTCCCAGTTCTGTACATTGTGAGAGCAGGGGAATGTGTGCTCCAGGAACCTCTTTGCAGATGGTGAGTTTTTTGCTTTCTGCCTTCGTCTTTTCCGCTAGCTCATAATCTGCCCCCTGGCTTCCCTGGGGCCAAGGGGAAGAGGATGATCTTTATATAGCTGTCCTCGGGGACTGGGTGAATCACAGAGTAACATCTAATCCCTCTTGCACTCGGCAACTGTATAACATCCCAGCTGAATATCAAAACAGGGAAAGTAAGCTGCAGTTTTACATACAAAACTCAGGCAGAATATCACGAGCACAGTTAGAGCACTTATCAGTTGCCACCATAAAACTCAAACTGAAAAATTAAACAAAGGAAAACAACCAGAGACCAGTGAGGGTGCAGAAACCACTTAAGCCAAGATGCCATGTTCTTTATTTTGGCCCTTAATTTTTCTTAAGTTTTTGAAAAATAATATTCTATAGTCATTGGATATAGAATCTATTGCATGATTTTTATTTTTTTTTTGACTGGGGAGGGCAAGGAGCCATGTTTTTTTTTTAAATGCTCGGCCACCATGTTTGGTATCTGAGCTGTATATCATGCACTGTTTGTCATTTCACGCCACTTAGAACAAATCCCAGCTGGCTGGAATCCTAGTCCTGTGGACTGTGAGTCATGGATATTAAATGACCATCATGTGAGCTCCTGCATGCTGCTGTGGTTAGTGTGTGACACTGTAAAGTTGTACAGTATCTTATCACAGAAGATCGACAACAAGAATAAATGATCTGAGCGGGAGCACTTTCAAACCAACACAAAACAAATTGCTTGTTTTAGCATGAAGCTGAAGCAAAGGTACAGCACTTATGTGTTTTTGGGGGACCAGTAAGCCACAGAAAATCAGCTGCTGGTTCTGTAGTAGCAGATCTGGGGCACGAATGGGAAAGATACTGTCTGTAATGGAAGGGTTTCCAAGAAATTTTAAATCTCCTCAAGGAAATCCTGTAGCAGTCTTTTTGAATCACAATTATAATCCAATTCAGTCTCGCTGAAGTATCTACCAGGATAAGGAACTGAACGCAAGCATTTAAGGATTCATCTCTTAGGAACCAGTACCAATTTGGGATTGACTAAAATACCAGCCCCAATGTAGAATTTTAAAACAAGTAATGAGATCTTTCTTACTGATGTGATGTGGACAGTCCTCACAGTGGATGATTTTAGTCTAGCAGAAGCCCAAATTAGAAGACTTACTGAGCAATCCACTCCATGTTAATGACATGCAGGTGATCTGTACTACAAATCAGATTGGAAAAAACTTAGTGCCAGGGGAAAGCATTATTTTCAAAGAATACCATTTCATACCTGCATTAAGGTAGGTTTATTCCATCCGAGTTAAGACCTGGGTAGATTTCTGCCATCGATGATAAAATGAAAATCCATTTAAGCCAACATACAGGACAACCCTGTAAGAGTTAGATGTGAAAGCCCATTTCCATCCTTGTTAACATGGGTAAGTTGTTCAGGCTAGAAGTTGCTCTTATCCAGTCCGAAGTGTTATCCAGTTACCTTCTGCAGGTTACTCTGAAATCACGAACTGCTATCAAAAGTTCTTATGAGTCTATAATGTTTCAGTTCTCAGTCACGGCTCCAACAAAATTACTTCTCTTGCTGACAGTTCCAGCTTAGATCTGTTTTTCTGTCTTTGCATGTGTTTTTCTTCCTGGTAGCAGCTACTAGCTTCTTCCCACTATCCCAGCAGTTTACCCTACCTTTTCTTATGTTTCTACCACGTCATAGCAGTGTAGTTAGCTCTCCTTAGGTCAGCAAAGCCAGGCATTCATAGCTTGCACTTTCTAACACTTTTCAAGCGCCGAGTCATTTAAAATGAATTATATTTCTTGAATTAAGCATCAAAAACTTTGCATTTGAAGGCCAAAAGAGACAGTTAAAACTCACTACTGACTTTTTGTACAGAAGTCCAGGGTTTTAAAGACATAAATATTACTTGAATCAGATGGGAGAAATTTATTCAAATTAATCCAGACTTAATCAAAACCACCATTATAAAGACATCAGCAAGTCATATCTGAGGAAGAGTAAAGCTGTTAATGCACTGTACTCAAGTTACTGTGACTGTCAGAGAAAAGTTAATCTCTATTTGGATAGTATTAATAAAAACAGCATATTAAAAGTACAACTATGTCACTACAGCTAGCTCCAATCCTGCTTTTATTTATTTTATTTATTTTTTTTTTACATATAGGGATAGATTTTGCAACTGCTCTTGAATTTGAAAGAATTTAAAAGAGAACATCTTCAGCTGTGGAGAAGCTTTCATGGAAAGAAAAGATCAAGAAGAAGAAGGATTATTCATGGACATAAGAAGGAATATTAGATAAGAGATAAATCAGTCCTATTAACTAGCTGGGAAGATGAGGAAGTAATAAAATAAAGCATCAACATGAAAAAATGCAGATTAAAAATTAGGGAAATTTTCATGACTATGTGAAGACAGAATAAACCCAGATGCAAGTCAGAAACAAGGTGCCAGGAAAAGCTACAAAATTAGCTTCATGGAGGATATTCAATACATCAGTCTGTGGAGAGTCACTTCAGGATAATAAAATCAGAGTTTTCAAGATGCAAAGACATGAACTGGGGAATCCACTCTCTACCTTCTTACCCAAATCATCAGAAATCGCTTCGGTGAGCTAAATGTTATTTTGTCACAAATTGTCCCCATTTATTACAACCCAGTTTCCTTGAAATGCGTGGAACAGTCTGACAAGTATGTTGGCAATGGCCTCTTAACCTGAATGTGACAGTAAGGCCAGACACTGGGGCATCTGACTAAAAGTCATTGCTATTTTTCCAGGTCAAATCTTTCTTTTTAATTTAACCTGCTTTAGTGAGAGCATTTAAAAACTGTTTCTTGAAAGCATACTGAGATAAATTCTCAAAGGGATTTTTATGAATAGATGTGCTTTGTTTTGTTTCTAGCAAAGATTAATGCTTTTGCATAAGGGTTGAAAATCAGCTTTACAGTCAAAAGAAAACAGAAGTCACTGCTGATCCCTCAAGGAGAGCACAGGCCTGTCAGCCTGATTCTGGTGTTTGGAAGTAGACATATTTTCTTCTTTTCTTTCCACAACTGTGATAACAATCTGTAAGCCAAAGTACAACTAAAGTGTCTCCAGGAATTACACTGTTTGCAAGCAATGCATTTTAAACTTATTATAATAGTGTACTAAAGAGCTTGAAATTTTCATGCCCACAGGGCAATATAGCACTCCATTTGTGATTTGATGTCACAAGCATGTAGACTTCTTTAGTTTTACAAATACTCTTCAAGAAAACATTTAATTTTTCTCTCCAGGGAAAACATTAAGCCCTACCTCAAAAAACTGTACAGAAGGAAGGCAATTTGGTTTGAGATGGCCATGTTTTGTCTTCCAGTCATCAAAATCAAATTGCTTCCCCATATGTATTCCAGTTTTGGATTCATAAAGTCCTACTGCTCTGAACCAAAATACAAAACCTAGGACATATTTTACCCATTATCATAAATACTCCTTTGTAGCATTCCAGAGAGCTTTTCTTATTTTGCAGGATTCTGGGGATCCATGATTACTTTGGGTTTCTAAGGAAATAAGGTTTAGATGATCGCAGTTTGTCCACTCATGCTTTTCTCTTTCCTTCTTTCTGTTAAAACAACAGAGTATTTTTATCCACACTTTACTGGGTGGATGAAGATGTCAAAGATGAAGCAATTCTATAAGTTTTTTTGTTTGGATAAAGGAAAACAAACCAAACTGGTTGTGCCAAAGGGATCCCTCCACTTGCATGGCCAGAGTTGGTAGCCAGGTGGCCAGTCAGCATATGTGTATTGACAGGGCAAGCAGTACCTCGTGTGGTTTTGCCCCTGCCACACCATGTGCTGCCACTCACCCATCTGGTCAGGTAAAACTCGCATAACAAAGCTGGGACATCAGAAATGATCCACAGAAAATCTACTTCTCTTTTTGGAGAGGCCTGTGGATTGCAGCCTCCGGAAGTACACAGCAGTGCAACATAAAACAGAACCCAGCACTGCCAAAGGCACACAAGTGATGAGCCCTCAGGATTGCCAAAACGGAGGCAGACATCCATAATTATCTAATATCCAGTGTTACTGACGTTCTGCAACAAGCGCTCACTCACCCAGAGTGCATGCAGGGCTATGGCTTCAGGGCTCTTTTTGTGGGCCAGAATTCATCCTGCCATGCTCAGTAAGGCACTGTACAACTTGGATGACAAGTCAAAGATATTAGCACCCACAAAAGTGTCCTGCCCAGTGCTGGGAAGTTCAGCACAGTAGGAAACCTGCCTAGTGCACTGGGTAGCTGTGTTAGCATACGTGCCAAACTGTGGCTTTGCTGCTGTAGCTGCTGAATTTTGTTCAAAGGTAGTTCAGTTATGAATTCCCCCTGCTTCAAATGCATCCAGATCATGATAAGAATCAATGCATACGAAGAATTTATTTGTACCCCATTCTCATCAGCCTCAAGTTGCACCAGGGGAGGTTTAGACTGGATATTAGGAAAGTTTTATTCACTGAAAGGGTGGAACAGGCTGCATGGGGAAGTGGGGGAATCATGGTACCTGGGAGGGTTCAAAATTCATGTACATATGGCCCTTAGGGAGACAGTTTAGAGGTGGACCTGGCAGTGCTAGGTTAATGGTTGGCCTTCATCAACCTAAATGATCCTAGGATTCTGTGATTCTGTAGGATCTAGAAAGCTTGAAATTAGTTGAGCAAACATGAACTGGAGAGATTATTTACAGGACAGAATTTCAAAAAGCTTTAAAGTCCTACCTAGCCAACTGTCTAATTAAAATAGCATGGTATTTATCTTCACATTTGCCCTGTTAGGCTACAAACCACTGCAATTCTCATGTTTTACACACACAGCATTGAAACACTATCTGCAGTGTAGATACCCACACATAAACCCTTCAGATTCAGAGGAGGAGAGTGGGCACTTAGAGGCCAAGAGCTGCCTAAGCAGTTTCATCACTCTGCCATATGAGGGGATCAAGTCCTTTCTGGGAAACTGGCAACACATTAACACCATGCAGTGAGTCTGGAGCTGGCTCTGGCATCCTGAGTGTAGGCACAGCCTTGGTCACAGGGCTGAGAGGAGAGAGAGAACTGAGACTGACAGCTGTGCTAGAGAGCTGAAGTGAGAAAGGCTAAGGGTGAGGGTCAAATTGCTGCAGGAGCAAGTGCCACAGTATCTGGTTTCAACCAACAAATTATCTACCTGCCCTTAACTCCCTTACACATTTGTATCCAGCATGTTTGTTAACATGGCAATTTCAGTAGGAACTGAATCTATTTCACATGCAAATGTGCCTAAAAATCACCAAAGTGAAAAGATGGGAATTCATTACCTTTCTCAGTCAGCAGAACTGTGCAGAAAATAACTCTTGGCTTAACAGAGAATAATTTGCAGATTCCAAGGGAGAGAAATAATACCTAATTTGACCAAGAAGAATGGCTGAAAAAAAAAATCTAGAATAGGTTTTGGGGTGAAATGAATCATTTAAAAAGAATCAATTCAAGAAAATGGATCTATAAGTTGTTATGCTTCAAGACTATATTTGAGGGCTGAATGGGATAACCCTTTCAGTGGAAACAGCAAGTTAAATGGGCATGGGGAACGTACTGGGTCTGTCTGAGATGGAGTTCATTTTTCCCATAGCAGCCCTCACAGTTCTGTGCTTTGCATTGGTAGCTAGAAAGGTTTTGATAACACACCAGTCTTTTGGCTACTGCTGAGCAGTGCTGGCACAGCATCAGCACTGTCTCTCAACATTCCTTCCCCATCAGTAGGCTGATCCGAGGAGGGGACACAGCTAGGCCACCTGACCCAAATTAACCCAAGGGATATTCCATACCATATGATGTAAGGTCAGATATGAAAGCTAAGCAAAAAAGGAGGAAGGGGAGGTATTAGTTATTTACAGCGTTTGCCTTTTGGAGCAACTGCTACTCATGTAGCCCTGTTCCCAGGTAGTGGCCAGGTATCACCTGCTAATGGGGAGAAAAAAGTTGTGGGGTTTTTTCTCTTTGTTTGTACATATATAAGTTTTTGCTAAAGTAAACTGCCTTATCTCAACCTACGAGTTGTTTTCCATTTTATTTTCTCTGCCTTGTCCAGCTGGGAAGGGGAATGATAGAGCAGCTTGGCAGGCACCTGGCATCCAGCCAAGGTCAACCCACCACAGGGAAGAAAGAGGCAGGAAGAACAACCTTTCTGATGTAATTTTTAATAGACTAAGCCTGAGGTTTCTTCCTTGTGTATTTTTAAATGAATTAAAAGTGAAATATGTACCTTGCATATATAAATGTATGAGTCATGTAACCCTAACGTGACCTGATGTTAGTGAGTTATGATTTCATAGATATCACTGCTACATTTCTAACCAACAAATGTGGCAAATCCCAAAGCAGGGCCCCAGGGCACCTCATCATGTAATATCACTGCCCAACACACCTTCCAGAGTAGCCAAAGAGCAGCAGAGTGGATCACGTCAGGAGCTAGTTCAGGTAGATACATGAAACAGATGAAAGTGTCTTCTCCTGGCTGGTGATAACCAGGAAAGCACTCTGACATGAAGCAAGATGTCCCGGAGGCCCAGAAGAGCAACTAAGTTGTCAGAGCAGCCTTTCTTCCTCTGAGCAGATGTCTGGAAGCAAGATACCCTGACAAGCTGACAGGCCAATCGGAGAATCTCTGCAGAGAAGGGTATTTACAAACTTCCCGCCTTTGTGATCCTGAGAAGCTTGAGGAAAAAAGTACTTCAACTTAAAACTGCAGCCTCAGTTACCATGTGAGAGATGGTAATGTCAGGGGAAGCCTGAACCTTCAAAATAAGCACTCCAGTTTTGTTTGCAGAAGGAAGGGGAGGAGGTGTCTCAAGCACCCAAGCAGAGATTCACCTGCAGTCCCTGGAGAGACCACAGTGGAGCAGATGCCCACGCTGCAGCCCGTGAAGAACACCATATGGAGCAGGTGGATTTTTCCTGAAGGAACTACACCCTGAGGAGAGACCATGCTGGAGCAGAATTTATCCTGAAGGAATTGTATCCTGTGAGAGAGACCCAGATGGAGCAGGGGGGCAGCATGAGGAGGAAAGAGCATCAGAGAAGGGTTGCTATGGACTGACCATAGCACACTTTCCCCATCTCCCTGCACCTCTTGGGGGAGAATGAGACAAAATAGTCAGGAATCAAAGAGTGATGTTGAGCCTGGGAAAAGATGGTGTTGAGGGGAAAGTGTTTATTATATTTTTTTCTTTGTGACTCACTATCCAGCCTGGAAAGAAAAAAAAGAAGATTTTGGGTGACCTGATTTCAGCCTTCCAGTACCTCAAAGGATCTTACAAGAAAGATGGAGAGAAATACCCTGTGGCAGTGGGGTTTAGAACCAGATGATCTCTAAGATCATTTCCAATCCAAACCATTCTGTGATTCTATGATTCTAATGTCAGGGACTGACCTTGTAATATGACTGTAATATCAGTCACACAGTATAATAGTCTTGGAAGAAAAGAGAAATGAGTTGAAGTATGAATCCTGGAGTCTTGTGAGATATACTTGGCCACAACAGTGGCCATGCACTGGGTGAAAGGAATGATGCTGAGAATCCTAGTTGGGTAGGGAATGCATTTGAAGGCCATTTGTGGCCATCTCTGTCTAAGTCATGTGTTCAGTGCAGACTGCAAGACAGAGGAGGGAACCACAAATGAGCTACACCGAAACTACTAGAAACAAAGATAACAGAGCTCTCCAAAGAATATTTTATTTTGCTTTCAATCGGTAGTCTCAGAGTGAATTGTGTACTTACTACACCTACTTATACTTACCTACATATGTTTCAAATTCCCTTTCATATTCAACACAGATATTAACGTTTGTAGCATAGTAAAAGAACACATGGAGCTAAGGATGCTTCTTAAGGTGACTTGAGTGGCTTCTTACATCTAAGTGCATTCACATTTTAGAGAAAATTTCAGACAGAACTGCATAAAAATGTTTCTGAGGCATAGGAAAACTTTCTGCACTGCAGTGTATTTACTGCACTCCCATGAGAAGCAGGACTTTAAAACAGGCTAACCCATGGGAGAATGTAACACAACTGTGACACATTTGTACAGAGGTAGGCATTAAGTACAGTTGGTCTGCCAGTAAAATCTCAATTTATGAGTTAGAATCACTTGAGCAGGTATCACCCATGAGGTCCTCTGCCAAGTCAAACAGCAGCATCTGAAAGCTGTTTACATTCTGTGTGGGAAAGAAAGGAGATCACACAGAGGTAGGTTCCAAGCAGAATGGGAAGGGAGTAAAATGGACTTGCAATGATGAGTTGAAAAGTTGGAAAGAGAGAATGCTGCATAAATAGTTAAACACGTGTGATTACATTTGTGACAGTAAGGATGCTGTTTGACTTAGCTTCCCTTGTTTTCTTTTCTAATGTATTTAACACAGCATAAAAATACACAGAGATTAAGATAAATTAAATACAACAGACATAGCAAGCAACTACCCCAAGGGACATCATAAGTATTGTAAAACAAATTACATCACGCTTGCTCAGGGAGATTCAGATGACCTGGGAGGAAAGAGAAGTGGCTCAGGATCAGGAAGGTGACAGCTTCCTCATACCTTCCATGTCCTGAGCTGTGACAGCTCTGCAACTCAATCTACAGCAAAGCAGAATAAAAGCATTTCCAAGTGTCCAGCCCAAAGCCACTGCTCCACCCAGAGCTAAGAGGTTTTCTGAGATTCCGGACCCAAGGACATCTAACAAGGCTGGGAATGAGGAAAGCAGTTAAATGTCAGAGGATAAAGGAATTGAGGCAGAAAGAGACAGATGTTTCCCTGGCACATGGCTCAACAGTCTGGTGGGAGACTTTGGCAAAAGCTCTTGGTTCGCCTGTTCCTATTGCTGTTGAGAGGAACTGGGCTCTGTGTGCAATTACATAAACAAACAAATGACCTCAAGACTATCCCAAATTTGCACCCATATTTCATGCAGATGCACCCTCCCTCCTGCAAAGCCTCAGCATTCAGTTTGCCGTGAAACCAAAAGGGCAATGAGGCTATCATCCCCTGGTTCACACAGTGAGGTAGCCCAGCAACAAGCGGTGCAAAACCAAACTACTGATTGCCCCATCCATTAATCTGCACTCTTCCTTTTCCTTTTTAACTGGGATGAACCACAGGGAAAACAAAGAGCTGTTCTCATCAGATTTTGGAGTAAGACATTGCTACTTTAATCACAAGAAAAATTGTTTGGAATCATCAGGGTTTGTGTTTTCATAGGATTTGGAAGATGCTTTAAATGGCAGCACAGAAGAATGCAAAATGAAAATAGCAATAGTTGACTTGATATTTTGAACAGAAAGATACAATTCCTTGGGAAACTGAAAGGAGCCCAGGACTGTTCTGATCTTATTGGAGTAATTTCGTTTATGCATACTAGAAAGGGTAGGAGATTGAAGCAGATTAAAAATCTTCTCCTAAATTCTGCAAAAAGCTGAATTGCAGAGAAGGTTTGCATTTTCTTGATTTACTTTCCATCCAACAGTGTTCTAAGGCTGGGGTTAATAGCAGCAAAATAGAGTGACTCGCAGTAGAAACACTTAATGGTCCTACAGCATATGTGATAGCTATGCTACAGGAGCTTGAAGGAGCTGGCTGACAGAAATTGTGGTGCTCTGCTAGGTTAATCTAATTAGAGCTCTTCCTTGCAGCTTCGATTGACAGTCTGGAAACCTGCAAACTCCTCTAAATATATAGACAGCCTTCTATTTGCTGCAGTTCAAGAGAGGACCCTTTTCTTGCACTCTTCCCTTGAACTGTTTCCATGGAATACTGTCCATATTCAGAAAAATGTACAGGTTGCCAAACTGTCAACTAAAGCTGTAATGAATGGCTCTAATTACATTCAAGTAGCAGAGAGCATTGCCATTTTAATCAAATCTGAGCCTTGTGAGATATTTGGCAGAAATACAAGAGAAAGCCTGAGGAAAACACTGCCAAAATGTTAGCAACCTTTTATTCTAAATTCCGCCTGTCGGAGAATTGAATACCAACTGCTTTGCAAAGGTTTTTGTTTTATGTTTTGGGTTTTTTTCATTGTAGCCTATATGGTCTCATCATGAATTATTATCCTGTTCTCTAACCACAAAGTAAAACAAAACAAAAAGCACAGGCCCACAATTTCAAGGCTAAAAATTACGATCAGCAATTTTGCTAGTCAGTCAGCTGCAGTCACGTTGCCAGTCACAGAGGCAAGGGGGACCTAGTAACATCCTTTCACTCAAAGAATTTCTGCCAGCACTCAGCTTCATGTTGTGTACAGCAAGAGACATACAAGCAAACTGCTTTGTCAGATATCCTGTCAGATGCTGCCCCAGCTCCTTTCCAAATGGCACAACTTTACGTTCTGCAGCTTTTTCTTACCCTGATAGTGTGAAAGACTTGTCTTTACAGAGTCTGGTGATCTTGATATTCCATCCCTTTTTACAAATCACAAATTTAGAACTAACCCTAAAATTATAGCTTTTTTAATAAATTATTTATTTATTTATTTGTCACACCTTCAAGACCTCATAGTGATGAAACGTAAAGTATTAAAATTAGTGCGTGACAGGAAAAAAAAAAAGTAATAATTTATCCAATTGTTCTGTAACTGTAATGGACAAGAAGAAATCCAAAATTTCCAGAAACTTATAAAATCTATTCTGAAGGATAAAGTAAGAGAACAAAGGAATTCCCTCTTCCACAGGAATTCATTTGGTAACATAAGGTTTTCAATTACATTTCAGTTCCCTCTCATGAAAGCATCTGCACCAAGAGCATTTTAGGTGAAATGAAGTAAAAGAGGAAGGATTTCATATCACAGATATTTTGGGTGCGGTACAATCAATTTCAATCCATGATCTTCCTTCATTTCCAGGAGATGGATTTCATTTATTTCACTAGGCATTTTGCTAGTCTGCCAGCTGTCACACAGAGGTCCTGCTTCATCGTGTCCCAGCAGATCCCCAAATGCCAACCACATCTTACTGCTTAGTATTGCATTATTGGAGTGTTCTTCCTCCAGCTCCATTCCAAGCAACAAGAGACCTTTAGAAGAAATCATCTTTTGACGTTCCAAAAGGTTTCCTTATTCATATTTTTTTCTGTTAAATGATCTGTGTTCACTCACTATGGTTTTAAAATGTACAAAACCTAAAAGACAGGCAATCCAGGCCCCTTGACACCGTCTGTCTAATAACTAATTTTGAAATAGCCTTCAACAAGCACATCACTACTCAGCTTCCTCAATAGTGACGGGGGTTGTAGAGAGACATTGCCTAGCTATAGATGACCCTACCGTGGTCTTCCTCAGTGATGAAACTTTGCAGCCCTCAGGAAACAGGCTCTTGATTTCTAGTCCTAATCTCTTCTGCAAGTAGAACTGAATTATTTCATTTAGATCTAGCAGTCTAAACCATTGCATTTTCTTTTCTTTTTGGTGAGGATGCTTCTAAAGAAGTGTTCTGTATTTTTCTTGAAGATGTTTTTTTTATTTTTTCGTATGGTAAGGAGTTTCAGGGCTTTTTGCAAAAATTTTAATCTTACTATTATCTTTTTCTAGAAACTGCATGTTTCAAAGCTGCTAGTGAATTCCTTTTCTGGTGCACTTCATGATCAGCATGGGATGCATCACTGGCAACTTTACTGTTGATGCAACTAAAATATCAGATTAGCTAATACAAGGAGAAAAAGACTTTTTTTTAAATGCTAGTTGTGTTCTCCATTCTTTAAATATATTCATTAAATACATGCATAGGTCTTTCTGGCTTCAACTAATAACAGATGTTTTAAACATGATGTAAAAGCTCCACACAGAAGGATATTTTTCTCCTATCAACTTCAGTTTGAAGCATGAAATATAATTATCCTCATATCATTATCTTAGCCTGCATAGTTCAAAGAAATAAGACACAATCTGGAAGTGTTTCTGTGCCAAAAAACGTGCTAGCCTTTCCTTCTTCTTAAATCTGAATAGCAGTTAGGAGAGAGAGGGGAGAATCCTTTTTTCTGGGTAGTAAAGATGGGAGTGTTTTCTTTACTTTATGTTCCAACACAAAGCCCAATATCACAACCACCCCTTCTTCACAGCCAAAGCCTGGGACAAGAGCATTCAAACTGCATGGAAGGCACCTAAACTGAAGTAGTTTGCTTTTCAGGCATGCTGAGTGCTTTCCGTAAATGATGCACTACTGGTGCCTAAGGAAAGCACAGCCTTGAGCAACCAGAACCAAGGCTTGTTTCACTGGGAGAAGTAACATGCCCTGTTCTGTTCTGTATGCCCTGACATATCGGTCCCATGCTAGGCCAATGAAGAGTAGTAATGGTAGCTTTGTGAGGAGCAAAATAGGTCAGAAGTAGGAGCACCAAATAAAATAACAACTTTTTATATAAATCTTTGGATTCTAGAAGTTTCCTCTATGACCTTGAAAAATTAAGGTGGAATTAGCTACTCCCTGTATTAGGACCACCATTTGCCTGATGGTTGAAAGATACACAGGAGTTAATCACCATAAATTGTTCTTAGAGTCAAAGGGTCCAATTAACACAAACTATGGAGCTACTTTTCTCTGCCCTAAACGGATTTTTAAGGTAGGTCAATGAATCCCATGTTAATGATTCTCATTGCTTTCCATTGCCAGCATGGATGACAAAGTCAGTTATACTGGGGTGAGAGGAACCTGATTCCAGGTACTAAAATGTAGAACATAACAGACAGATCTTCAACTTCACCTCAGTAAGTGAAACCTTGGGCCTTTGCAATCTTACCTTCTTACCTGCTATACATCAGGTAAGCAATCAACTCACTTCTCTTTTCTTTGTTATTGATGGGACTTGGAAGAGCTTGTAGGCTCTTTACTGGGCTGTGAAACTTTCACACAATTCAATACCATGTATAATGTCTGTTATGGCAGTCACCTTCAGCTGTCTTGAAGTCACTGAAGAGAAACAGACCTTTCCAAATGATGGTTCACTTGATGTATCATATATACAATCTATTTTAGGATTAGATGACTCATTTTCCAGGGGTGCTTTATTTTCTGTATAAACACTAAGAACACTAGATATCCAGTGCAAGCATGGATTTATGATGTTGATAAACATAAGGAACAGCAGACAGATTTCACCCACTCTCTCATTGTCTCAAATATTTGCTGTGACTGTTGGTGTCCTGACTGCACAATACTTTTGTAGGGGCATAGAATAGTTTGAGTTGGAAGGAACCTTTAAAGATCATCTAGTCCAACCCATCTCACTGCAATGAGCAGCAACAACTTCAACTAGATTAGGTTTTACTTAAGGATGTTCATACCAGCCAGTATTTATGTTGCACTACTCTTTTTCTCCCCTGTGCTCTCTCTTTTTTCTTTTTGCCATTGTTGTGATGACAGACTTTAGTAATGGAAAAGACGTATCTGTTTACCTGTGAAGTTACTTTTCTAAGGACAGCAAGAATTACACTGAAGCTGAACTAAATTTCTGACTGTTTTGGAAATTAAATAACTGAACATAAGAATTTTAATACAGGGGACATAATTTCATGCAAAAAATCTTTCTGCAAGGGAAACTAGTCACATTTGTGTATTATTTTATCTTTTCAGAAGCAGGATTATTGTTTTCAATGAAGATAAAATTCTGAGAAAGTATAAGAAGTGGATTAGTAACCCTTTCTTTGGTTATGAAGAATTTCTGCAATCTCTACCCAAGACCTCTTTACAAGATAAACAGCTCCTTATAGAATAGAATTTCAGTGTCATTTAGGTTGAAAATGACCTTTAAGATCACTGAGTCCAGCCGTGCACCCAGCACTGTAAAACCCACGATTAAACCATGTGCCTCAGTGCCACATTTACATATCTTTTCTATATCTCCAGGGATGGTGACTCCACCATTTCCCTGGGCAGTCTGTTCCAATATTTAGCAACCCTTTCAGTCTAGGATTTTTTCCTAATATCCCATCTAAACCTCCCTTACTGCAACTGGAAGTCATTTCCTCTCATCCTATCGCTTGTTACTTGGGAGAAGAGACCAGAGAAAATGGCAGTCAGGAGGGAAAAGAGGAAGACTCTTCTCTGCTTCTGCTAGAGCATAATGCAAAGATCCAGCTCCTACAGGCTGCTGTTTTCCCATAGTTTTGTTGCTATAATATCTGAGCTGGTATGTCTTAAAGGACATTGTACCATCTGGTGATACCAGCCCCCTTCATTACACAGTATGTGCATACCTTATGACAGCTCCAATTAGGACTGATAAAACGCCTGGTCAAGATGATGATGAGTCCATGGTGAAGCAACCCAAGTCCAGAGAATTGCTGCAGAGATTTAGGAATCCAAAGGGTTTGCTCAAAGGATTGGTAGTAAATCAGTATTTCTCATTATCCTATCCAGAAGTCATTGCAAAATCCAAAAAGGCATAAATGCTGCTTTGTTTGAGGTCTTATTTGAATTGAAGGTGGAGATGGAGCATTGGCAATATGCCAGCATTCCCAGCTCAGTGATAGGTTTTTTGTTTGTTTTATTTTGTTTCACTAATGTTTGTAGACAATACAGCCTGCTAGTCCAGATTTTCCAACATATTTGAACACTCAAGGATAGATAAAAGCATATATAGCACTCACAGTAAAGCCTTTCAGATATATATTTATATATTTGGAACCTTAACATCACTAGTTCTGACACCTAGCAGAAGCAGCATGACTCAGGTGGGGCAGGTTGCCCTGAAGCAGCAGGACACTCGTGACTCAGCTATCAACAGATGATACTGAGTTTCATGTAGAAATTAACACTGTATTGCTGCCTGCTACTTTTTTAAGAGAATGGGTCATTATTATACGTCGAATTCCAGAGGAGCACACTCGGGTTCCCATCAGATTTCAAGCAGCAGATTTCACTTGAATGTTTCAAGAGTGAGCTGTAACTTGAGAACAAGCACAGCTTCCTAAGTCAACCACAAGTCTTGGTATGTTTGATGAAGTACCTTCTCTTATCTTTCTCATAATATAATACACTGAATGATTATGACAATAAAGATATGGAATTCTTGATTACTTGATATGTGGTCTTAGTATGTATTTCATTGGTATACAAAAGAACTAAAATCTCTCGGTTAAAATGAAATTCTTTAGTTAAACCATTCAAATGATGGCAAGAACCCAGTGATCACCAGTCAACCATGTTATACAGGAAATGAAATGCATAAAGTTGTGACACTTTTATCTTATTGCTGACACAAAAGTAATAGCAAGATACCAGCTATAGGCAGGCTTTCTGTATTATTTCATAATGTGCTATATCAGATTGGAGGCTGACTAAACAGTCAGGACAAATGAGTACAAGCTACAACACAGCGGGCACATAAGAAGTTGTAGACAAAACTAAGAATGACTGTGATAGTGATGAAAGACATGTCTTTGCATGTGTTCACACACACACACTTTCCCTCTCTGATTAAGTATGGTGGTTTGTCCTAAGATAACACCAGGTAGGTATTTCAGGATGAACTGTCTTAATACTTGCATAATTAATGCGTATCAGAGATGGGAAGGTGAGATATTTGCAATTGGCTTTGAGACACATCAGCCTGAATAAGGGTATAAAATGCTGCTGAAGGCTGGAGGCTGGCCCAGCTGTGCAAGCTGGTCTCCTGATGTTCCAGGCAGCTTCTGAGTGGATTGCCCCTCCTGGCATGGACACCTGCATGAAGATGGGAAACACTCACTTTTGGATGGGTGAGTAAAAATGCTAAGATCTGGTCAAATATGGAGATAAAATCCGAAGTAGCAACATAGGTGTTTTGCTGTTTTATAATTGGGAACCTGCAAGCTCAAAAACTTTAACCTTGTATGTTTCTAGCTGAACCATTGTATATTATAACCCTGTAGGCATAAAGTGTCCATCAAATCTGAGACTAGCCACACCTAGGTGTGGACCTAGCCACACCTAGATATCTCTGAGAAATTTAAAAAGCAAGGGAATCTCACTGAAGTTCATGACACAACAGGAGGGACTATGATGATACTACTATAATCCTTTCTAATAGGTGATAGACCTGTCATTTTGATACAGCATTGACAATATTTAGATATTGTATTAGCAATAAATCTAATCATAATCACTGTGTTCTATTTCTTGCACGTGGCCAAGGGCCTTCTCTTTGCTACTCTGCCACAGTGACAAGATCTTTTACATAAATATTCTTCTGTGTTAAAAACTGTCATTTCTGGAGAGATTTAAAGTTCTGACTGAGGCATTTGCTTTTAAGAAATTATGGACCATCCAGCCTAAGCTGCTTACAGATTAAAACAGCAAAGAACCTTGCAGAGAGATACATGGAAAGAAGCCTGAGTCAGCAGGATTTGGACTATAGCTAGACCTACAAATGTTCTGTCCTGATTGCATTAAGGTGTCCTTTGCAATCTGGTCTACTCTGGGATTGTTTTTGCCATATCTTAATATATAGTAATAAGTCCTACATAAATCAAAATAGAAGTCATTGCTTTCACATGAAGATTTATGGTCGCTAAGTCTGGGAACCAGAACCGCAAGCAACAATGAGCAATTGAAAAAAATTCAAATGTTAAAAAGGATAAGATTTGTTTCCCAATTGGATGATAACCAGAGATCCACTCATATTCTTTCAAAGCCTTCTCAGAAGTATTTGTTCCCTTTTGACTGGCCCACACAACTCATCATAAACTGTACAAAATGGGCTTTTTATTGCTTGCCACTTTACTTCCTGAAGCTGAAAGATCCCCAGGAAAGAGACAGAGAAAGTGACTGCTGCATGCAGTGATAGACCTTAGCTTTAATTAAGATCTTCATCATATGAATCAATGATCCGACGCAGAGGCCAATTAAGTGATTAAATCCGTAATTCCCCCTTGAAGAAATCTAGGAAGACCAGTTTCAACAGCCTGAGCTGTTCCTTATATCGAAGTCACTCTTTTGAAAGGCACCACACACAGCTTGTTAGTTGCTGCAGGGAAGGCTCCAGCCTCCCAGGCTCTCCTTTGCTTCCCAAGATCAATAACAGTTCTTGCTGAATCACGTGCTTTCCCACTGTGGCTACTGCATGAAATGATGGCCCGGTCTGGGCATGCACAGACCTCTCTGGTCACAGGGCTTGGAACACAAACCACCTGAATGGACCTTCTCTTTGCCTTAGTCCAGACACAGCAAGCATGAGGCTGAGCTAAAGGACATGCCTGCAAGCTGTGCAACCAACAAGAATCAAGGACGCTTGGGTGTATTTGGGGAGGGCTCCTTGCTTTACCAAGGTGATGACAAGGAATGATAACTCTGTCTGCGGAGCAGTACTGTTGCCATAGTCACTATTGGTGCTGACACTCCTGCAGTCACTATCGGGAGCAGGAACTCCTGGGTATATAAATAACACAAATATGTGGGGCTTGATTCTCCTACGGCTTTCACCAAAGGTAGTGTCACCGCTGTCATGCATTATTTCAGATTGATGGAAAGCTTAGCAGGAGAATTAGACCTGGAAGGAGAGCGTGTGATAAATGCATAAAAAATTTCAGTCACTTAATCCTTTAGTAAATACTACTAAACAAATATACAGATCTTAGAAAATCAGAGTTAGAGAATAAAGCGGAAGTTTGCAGTCAGAAAAGACACTTGTAAGTGCCATGAAGAAAGTGCCATGAAGAAAGTGCAACCAGTGTAAAACAGTGCACTCTCCAGGAATGGGGCTCCACCCGCTTATGCTTGAAGAGGACCAGGCCCAACATCTTGGTCTGTGTTCAGCTCAAGCTTCCTCTCACAAACTTTGAGCATCCCACTTCTGCTGTGCAAGAGCATCCCTTTTTTAGAAACCTGATATTTCCCAACTTCTGGAAGGTAGGAGGAGGGACAGGAAATTTGTCTTTTCTTTCATTTGTCTCCCCCAGTTGCATACATTGGTACTTTTCCCTGAAAAGACAAATTTTATGGAAAATTTTACAGAGGCTTCTGCTGCTTAGAAGATCATACAATTCATTTTACTAGCAGCAACAATGAGTAACCAGCACAATTTCCTCCAAGAAGCTGGCAACAGACAATTCCAAAAACAGCAGCCTTTCTCAGAGAGCAATACAGTTTAAAAAAATCTGTCTTACTAGACATATTCTTTGCCTGATTGTAAAACGGACAAATTAAAGTGATCTGGGGGGGAGGTAAGGGGGAAAAAAAAAAAAAAAAAAAAAAAAGCCAGTTTTGACAAGTATTGTGCACAAGTTGGCAGTTTTTAGAGAGAAAGACTATAATGCAATTTCATAAAATTCTGACTGATGTGACAATTTGTAGCTCCCATGACATATCAAAAGGCAGTTTAGCCATTTGTAGATTTATACACCTTTAGTCAGTTACAAATCACAAAGGAGCTTTCATACAATAAAGAAAACATCAAAGCAATGGAGTTAAGTCACTGTAGCACAGTTGCGGAATCAGAATCATGAACAGAGTTGTGGAATCAGGATCATGCCAAAGTGGATATGACTTTAATAGGACTCTCAAATTTGTCTTATATGGTAGTCTCATAAAAAAGCTTGGAAAACATGAGTACACAGCAAGTAACCTGGCAAAACTCCTGTAGGAGTGGACACAACTAGAGGCCTCTGTTCAAAGACATCAAAAGAACCAATCACTAGTTTGGACTTCACCACTCTCTGGACAGATTGCAGAGCTTTCTGTGTATACCTGGAGCCAAAATTCAGATTCAGTTTCATCTCAAAGGAGTCTAGTTCACACACTCCCAAATCTCCTATAAAACTAAATGAACACACATAAACAGCCCAAAGATAACCCTACTTCTCTGAACTAGATCTTGCATGGAGACACAACCAGAGCAGTTTGCACACAGACTAATTAATAATGGTTTACTATCAGCATGAAGACAGTATTGAATGGAGAACCATGAAAAGCTGTTCTGGATTTAAAGACATTTGATACTTTCTTTAACAGCTTATACAAAGAAACAGAGAGGATTATTTAGCCAATTAGCCAATGACACAAAAGAAGAGAGGTTTACAAGTATTCTGGAGGTCTACAAACTGGGGAATTGATCTGAAAAAATAACCTGAAATTCATAAAGGACACCTATTTTAATTCAAGGTCTACATTCATGTGGGGCATGGACCCACTGGCTTCACAGTAGTACATTAATAAGAAGCGTAGGAAGACAATGTGTCAGAAGTTTGCCATTTTTGGTAAGAGAGAAAAAACAGAGATTTTATAAGATCTGATGCCATTTGGTTTTGTTGGCCCTTATCTGTGATAATCTATTTGAGCGGTTGTGTGGAGCCACAAAATGTGTGAAGAATTGATGCATAAAATGCCTTACATATCTGAAGCAGAGCTATTAACTATAAAAATGTAAGAGAAATGTATTTATTAATATCTAGCATACAAATTTGAGTTCTAATGTGCCTGTACAGATTCATAATTAAGGGAAGAGGTGCAAGAAAAAGTTGTTTTCAAAAGCCAGTTGCTTTCAATTTAGGTGTAGGTTTCCTTTGTGAACACTTGAGAGTTTTCATGAGAGATAACATAGAATTCAAGCCATTTTTTAGCAGGAACTGTGTGTGAACTTTTATATAAACAGTGCCATCTTCTTTGTACATAATAAATGTAATTTTTTTACTCCATGCCCTGGTAAACACTTTTGGTCTGCTTGGACATGAAGAGAATGAATTCAGGTGAATGGAGAGCAAGTTTTAATTGACAGAACACAAGCAACTGTAAGGCAAAAAAACCTGAGAGCCAAATACTAAAATCAACATTCATATATCTTGTGAAAATGGGTGATGAATGTCACCAAAATGCCAAAATTCCTCATGGTGATTTACTTAAGAGATATACTTCAGCTTTTTGATATGTCTGATTTAGCCAGGTAATTTTTAGATCCCTAAATTAGACCAGATTCGTTCCAATTAATGCTACTGCTTACCAAATCTCAATTATGTTATAATTGCAACTTTACAAACTATAATTAATATTGCAAATAAAATGCAGCAGATCCCTTCCCTGGGCACTTTGAAAGATCAGGGTACAGCAACTACTTTTGGGATCACCCTTCCTATGGCTCCCAAAACCAGGGTTGGCCCATAGACCACATGTTGAGTGATGCTGGTCTCTGTGCATTTAAAGAAAACTGCGGCACAAGCACAGGTCTGTATGGAGCACTCTGCTCAGTGAAGCAAGCCCCGCTCTGCCCAGGGCTTTGGCAGTCTGGGATCAGGGCCAATTTCAGCAGGTGTTAAGCCTAGACAAGGGTTCTTTGAGACTGCTAGGAAGCCTCAGCAGCCACTCTTCCTTTTTCTCTCCAGAGCAGCATTTAATCTGAGAGTCTCAGTTTGGGTCAGAGTGGCTGCATTGCAGCTTGCCCAGTCCTGACCACCATACCCTGGCGATTTGCATCTCAACCCTCACCTACTGAGTTGATTCCCTGGCTTGACCATGGGCCTGCCTCATCACTATGACCAACAGACTGTATCTGACCCTGGCAACCACATCCAAGTACAGACTGACCCTACCACTGACTTTCTGACCTGCTTGCTTGACCTTGGACCTGCTGTGTCACTGTGGGCTTCTCTGGCAACCTGGACTCTTTTTTGGCTGAAGATGTCACCATGAAGCATGCTCTGCTCTCAGGTACTGCAGGATGGCACCCTTGCTGACAAGGACATTCTCTGTATTTACCACTCTCAGCTCTTGTCTGCCCTTCCCACTGAAACCTGTGATACTATCTTTTGCCTGATATTGGAAATAAAACCACACCTATGGGCAGACCAAGAGAAGCAGGATGAAGTCTTCATGGTTAGGTTGGAGAATGTCTACAATAAGCAAAGCATACTGACAATATGAAAAAATGTCAAAAAAAGTCTGGTAAAATTGGAGGGTAATTTTTACATTAAAAGTTCAGGTTTTCAAAGTGTCATCTTCAGATGAGCAGGAATTCACTTTTACATGGTCTCTTCTTCAGAAGCTGCATTTGTTGTCACACCGAATTAGGATAGATATGATTATACGTGGGTATCTCCTAATTTTTCTTTAAGCTTCACTCTGGTGAAGGGTAGAAGGACTGCAGCGTTGGAAAAAGATGACACTTCTGACAAATAAATCCCAAATGTTGTGTACATTGCCCCATGTTTACAGTCCATCTCCCAGCTGTGGTCTGGGAACCACCAGCCCAGAGAACTCTCCTGACACTGCACAGAATGGAAGACATTTAGTCAAACAGTGAAAGAGAGGGTTTTGAAGAAAAATTGAGGATTCCTATGAGGATTTTCCTCTCTGTGTGAAGTGGTTGACCAGATGAGAGTGCAGATCAGTCAACAGCATTCCTATAGTTACATTTTCTTTGAACAATGTGAGTGGGTGTTACATCTCTGTACGTGGTGAATAAAAAAACCAACTCCCCACAGCTCCCCATCCCTGTCAATGCTGAAAAGTCTACTGCATCTCCTCATGCCCTGTATACTAATGTACGCACTCAATACACCATAGCATGGTTTTTTCCCAGCTAGTAGCTTCTAGGCTTCTTTGAATTGAAACTTCTGCAAGCTTTCCTGTTTAAAGAGGAATGAATGATAAGGTATGAATCACTTTTTGTTTTGTTTTTTGACTTCTAAGTCTATTCTCAATGAGCCTTCTCCACAAGTCTTACTCATTCAGGCACTATAACACATAGACAATTACAAGGAAAACTCAGGTTGTTCTTTTATTTTGTATCTCCTGAGCTACAACTATCTTCAACCTACTTCAACATCAAAACCAGATTTTTATTAAACAACTTGATTTTAAAGGGAAGATTTAAAGGTGATATAGGCAAATGCTTGTGAACAACCACATCCCTCTTATCTGGAGTAAGATACTTAAATACCAAAAGAAATTTTGCTATGCCAGCCTTTCAGGCTTTGCCAGCAACCTGTGTTAGACAGAAGAGAAAGCAGGTATGAAAAGCAACAAGATTTCCCCAAACTGTTAATGGAACAGTATCTGTTCACTACAATTTCAATTCTGTTTCCTGGGGTTATTAAAGTATTTCATTTAGTTTCTAAGTAGTTCTAAGAAAAAAATCTTACTGAGGCTGGCATGTAATTGTTGATATTTAACATAATTTTTGATGATAAATCATTATTTAGGCAGAGGATGCATCTTGTTGCTTGTGACTTATTTTGAGTTGCAAACCATAAGACCCACCTAGAGCAGGAGAACCTGTTCTGCACAGCAGGTACATCACCCCATGCACCCAACAACTGATGGCATGAAGGCTGAGCATGAAAGAACAATTGTGAAGACACTGGAATCAGTCTGAAGAACAAATGTCTAAACAGAGCAATTCTAAAGTTGTGTTGCCTTATATTTTAAGTAGCACAAGTAACTAATGTAATAATTTTAATTTTTACAATCTTTTTTTCCAAACAAAAGCTTTATTTTACTTTTGACTCTGGAAGAAGTAAAAGGATTAACTATTCATCCTCAATTTTGAGGCCCAGATTACCCCTTTAATGAAGGGACAATGAATGTACACTGTGTGTGGACCAGGACACCTGTGGTGACAGGTAACAACTAGTATTATTTGGTGCATAGTGGAAAGGATGTGAAGAGGAAAGCAGAATTACATTATCTAATAAAAAAATGATAGGAAGGGGAATGGTTTCTCTCAGCAAAGGTTAAATTGTTGTGTGGAAAGGAATCTTGTTTATGCATTGATGGCAATTTATGACTGTGATGTATAACATAATGTCTTAAAATGAGATGACTCTGCAGGGCTGATTTTAACCCTTTGATGAAAGAGGTCACACTTCCATTGCTGGCTGCCCCTATTAACTTCAGTAGCGTATTAGTCTTCATCTACACTGCATATGTGCAAGAATACCCTCAAGGCCAGGTTAGAGTACGTTGCTTAATATTCTTGAAAACAAATCCCTGCTGTGCTTAGTTTCAAGAAGGTTCCCAAAAGTGGCCCACTCTGGCTTTGTTTTACCGTGTGTCTTTGTTTTACCCTTGCTCTGGTGGGCCACGATAAACAGGGATCAGGGCTGAAGGTCTCCGTTGCCAGCTATCATGAAGGGAACTAGAGATCAAGATGAAGATGACAGAAGGGGTTGCTGTGTTGTGGAGGGCATGACTGTACTGTGCAACACCACAGCGACTGCAGTGTCAGTATAAATACAGAACCTGGTGGCACACCTCTGCAGTTGGCTAAAAGTTGAGAAAGGTCTCTGGTGCTCACTGCAATAGCAAATAAAAAAGTGTGAGGCTTCTCCTCCAACACTGACTGGAAACACAAACTTTCAAAGGAAAGGTATAGGTCAAGGATTAAATGGCTACAGATTTTTTATTCTCTATAGAAATTATCTAGTTTGAAGAATAGATCATCCTTCTGTCTCTCACAGTCCTTTTCTGAATGAAGTGGCTGAAAAAGGATTTCATAAGATGATCTGTGAGAGACACATATTTCAGGTACCTATGGAATGTCTGAAGACAAAAAAAAAGTCATACTATGGAGTTCAGACCCTTCTATGAGTTGGTAGCAAGTAAGCAGTGGTTTTTTGGATTGCAGTTTTAAATCTGAGCACCTACTTCTTTTACTGGCTTGAATTCCAAGGCACTAGAAGAAATTAAGGAGACAGACTCCTTCAAGACCTCCCAGTCTGAACAGAAGGATTGCACTGCAGGTGAGATGATATTTATTTAGACTTATTTAAATTCCCTAAATTTTGGACAGTCTTCAATTCTCAAGTCAGTATCTTCCATTTGATGTTGGTGGGCAGCTACAGCCAAAAAGGATAACCCAAGACAAGTCCTAAGCAAAAAACACAAATAGTCCTTCTGTGTAAATTAAAATAACAGGATTTTTCTCTCTTCCCTGCCCCCTCAGAAGTTGTTGATTTATTGCCCTGAATTTTCAATCAAAGCATGTCATTCAAAATTGAGAAGTTAAATAGACTTCGAACTAACCATTTGTGTAGGAGAACTCTCATCTAGAAATTATGGCAAAAACATAGAGTACACTGCAAAAGGAGAAAATAATAACTTTCTAAGAGGAAAGTTTATTAAACTTGAAAACCTAGCAGAAAAAGTAGACTCAAATGTCTTCCCTGTCCCAGTAGTATTTATTTCTCTGTATTTTATTAGTACAAAACTATCATTCTTCTTATGTCATAAAAGACTACACTTTCAAAATAAACACTTATTGCTAGAAAACATGTTTAGTTAGAGCTCTATCCTGAAACATGCCAGTGGAATCTCCATGCATAAGTGTTTGCCCAGGCCAAACTTATATTTGTTCATGCAAATGTCCAGCTAGGACACATAAATATTGATTTGTTTGCATAAGGAAGATATTTTTGCTGGCAAAAGTTTTTGCAAGTGTGGCCTGACATCTAGGGCCAGACTATTAAATGGCCTTTAAAAACAGAATGTCAGAAGGCAAATTTTTTTGGAAGTTTGCAAAAATATAACAAATTTGAAAAGCGTATGTTCAAATATTCAGGTTCAGCCATTATGAATTTTGAACACAGCGTTTCAGACAGAATAAGGTTTCACAGAAGGAAAGACGGTCTCTATTTAAAGCAGGAGCCTGGGAAAATGAAGACATATGTTCAATTCCTGTTACTGCAATAAACTTTACTGACACTGGGCAAGTATCCTAATCACTCAGTCCCTTAGTGCCCAGCTGGAAAAAGCAGGAACACTGGTGCTTATTTTTCTTGTCTTGCTTCATTTGCCTTGAAGGTCTTGGAAGCAGGTTTGCCCCTGATTATGTACAGTTAGTGCTCGCAGGAGTAGGACTCGGATCTCAACTGGAAGCTTCAGGAACTGCAAGGAGCAGGACTGGAAGGTGTGCAGTTAAAAGGGTGAAAATTTCAGCACACATTTCCTTAAATGTTCCTTTGAAAACAGGGAGAAAAAGTTCTAGCTTTCTTCTATTTAATTTTCAATTAATGAAAATATTTACTGTGCTTTTTGAACACTAAAAAATAAATCAATACCTGTGAGTATATTGTAAGAAATTGTCAAGTGCTTTAAAATTTAGCTAGTGCTTTGGCTCTTTTATGTTTTTTGAGAACTATGACAGTAAAAGCAGTTTCTGCTGCTACTCCTCAAACTAGTGGTATTGAAAATTATTCACATGAAGCTCTGGAAGGTTGTGCGAGATGGGGGAAGAGAGTAAAGATACTTTCCTTTCGCAAGGATACTTTTCTTTTGTAAAGATTTGCTTCTGAAAACAAGAGAACACAGCATGATGCAAGATAAAAATTGTCAAAGAATGTAATTATTCCTTTGCAATAAGGACTTTACATTAATCACTTACTTGGGTGCACACAGCCTTCCACAGCAAACCTGCAGTGTTGTGTCAGAGGTAAAAAAAACACTTTTTCCAGAGCTCCAGCTTTTAAATACTTGTAATTACTCATCTTTTCCATGATTAAGTAAAAAAAAAATGCACAGTTCAAGGACATGGATAATATTTGGGGTTTTGGTAAAAATGTGCCATAAGAAAAAGAACATCAAACATGCAAATTGTTTTGAATTGTCACAGAACTGAACAGCAGTTGCAAGTAGGGCAGCACAAACAGTTGACTTATGTCATCTGACCATCAACCACTGGCTATTTTTTTCCACAGTGAAATAAAGGAGTGAAGGCCATCCCACTTCAGATCAAAAGAAACTGTTAAGCTTGGGTGGGTGAGGGGTTTTTATTTGTTGTGGGTGTTTAATTTTTTTTAATTTTTCATTTATTTCACTATTAAATGTAACTAACTTCTAACATTATTTTTTTGATTAAAAAATAAAATTTCTCTTTGGAAAACCTTGATATCAAGTTGGTAATTTTTTACTTAAAATAACCTGTGTTCACAAATATTTTATTTATTTTACTTACTTTATTTTACTTATTTATTTTATTTATTTATTTATTTACTTATTTATGTACAAAGAAAGCAATCAAAAATGTCTACTTCAGCTTCACTTGGCAACACTAGACATCCTTTAGTTTATGTTACTAGCATAGAAAAGATTTGCCAGCCTTCAAAAGCTCCTGAGATTTACTTCACACCATTGATGTAAATATGTATGGCAAAACTACAACTGTTTAAAATCAAGAAAAGCCTGACCATGCTCTTCTCGAGGGTGAGCTAATTTCAAAGTGACTGAGCCTTATTGAATTTCACTATATACCCAGGGTAGCAATAACCTGGACTCACCTACATGGAGCTTTGCAAAAACCAGCAACTAGAGGGGAGTGAAGACCCACAGTCTACTGAGATATGTTGGCTCCTCAGGAGCTGAGGAAGTGGTGACTGAGCAGCACACACGCTCTGTGGCATACCCAGCATGATCCATTTTGGCCAATAAAATGCTCTGATATACCTGTTCAAGTTCAAAAACTTCTCTAAGTAGTGGCATCAATATGATAATTGCAGAGAAATTATAGTGTTAATGTAGCTTTTTCTTTACAACTCTTCTCTTTCTTGGCCTTTTTTTATTCATGTCATTATCAAAATGAGACCTAGATTTTGAGAAAATTAAAGGGTGCTGTTTGTTTTTTGATATGCATGCTCAGAAAACAAACAGCTATTCCAATAAATTGGCTTCCAGCTTCCATGGCTTTTTTCGTTGCAGAGCCAAAGCATTTGTGAAACTACCAGCTCCACTTGCCACCCATAACTCTTCCCTAAATTCATCTGGTGAAAGCCCTGTTTTCCTCTTTCTTTAGCAAGTAATCAATGCAGAGCTGAATTAAGTAATTCTCAAGTCAGCAAAAGCTATTTAGGTAATCATATAATTATTTTACTTCCTTTCCCCCTTTTCCCCCCCAAAAAGGGCCAAGCAGCACCAGTGCCTGAAACATTAGGAGAACATTGGAAGTTGTATCAGACCACAGACCAGAAAAGAAAATCTGTATGATAACATCCATCCTTTATTTCAGAAGGGATGTATTTTGCCTTCTGTGGAAAGATCTGTGCCATTTCCAAACAGAGGTTACAGAAAGTTATACAAACCTCCTGGTTCCACATTTTTTCATGAGGATTTTACATGACTAGGTTATGCTCATAATTTATTTGTTATTTTATAGGGGTTTTTTTCTTAAAGCAATTACTATCATGCTACCAAGCAGTTGCTATTGATTCCAGCCAAGCTCAGACATCCCCTGGGTGGAAACACAGAGACAGAACTGATATATCAGTTTAATAGCACCCACATATCCTTCGTGTCATGAGGATCTCTGTGTAACCTATTAGGAGCAGCTCCCTGTCCCATTTTTGCTACAGAGCTGTACAGAAGGTCAGAGAAGGAGTCAGCAGAACATGTCCTGAAAGGTCATTTTCTGATCTTAATTATTCTGAGCCAATTCCTTTGAATTATAGGTACCATTTTTTGCCTGTGAAAAGATGATCTAAAGTCTGCCCTGAACCCTGACTTTATAATCATGGCTTTCTTGTTCCCCTTTCCTGTTTGTCTAACAGATGGCTTTATAGAACTCCAAATACCAAGGAAATTTGGTGTGCTATAAGGAGTGGAACAGAATATAATCTGCTTTCTTATTATTTTTTTATTGAGTACTGAGAAAGCAATGCCAAGCCTAGTGCTAGCTGGCAGTGTTCAAATTATAAGATGCACTCCAAATCCCATGAATTCAATCACTCAGCCTACCTGGTGAATGACGTTGCACGGTCTGCATGGTTATGATGCTTATTTGATCCACAATATAGCAGTTAATCACAGGGAATAGGATTTTAGGCTCTTTAAGGAAATGCTCACACAAGTGTAGTAATATTGTATTTATAAAAATATACCACCAGGGAAAATACAGATTAAAAATACTGGGTTTTTTCTTTTCAGTGAAAAATAAGTGGATTATTAATTTCAGTTGATATCTTCTGATATCAAAACAAATCAAGAAATACTCGTCTGAAAAAGAGCTCTTTTAAAAAATACAATTACATATGCTGCTTGTTGTAGAATTAAACCAGGTAAAACAGAGAGGGCATGAAGGAATATTTTGTACAGAGCTTACTGGTTCCTTCTTTGTTTCATGTACAAATACATTGGCTTCAAAGGCCTTCATATAGTTTAATTCTAGGCAGGACTGTTCATGTGCCACTGTCTTCTACAGGTACAGGTCTTTTGACTCTACAGCAAACATTCTTGGCCACTTGTCATCCTTTATCTAAAACAATATAAGTTCTTTTTTCCCGGAGTCTCCTCCCTCAGATTAATCTGGAATCATATCACAAAAAGCACTGTGAGTTTACAATCAATTAACTCGTTTTCAGTAATTCAGAAATCTGATGGCTTAGACGGACATCTGGAATTGATACAAATTCACTGGACATTTTTTAATTTTTAAAAAGGAAATAATGGAAATGTAGTTCTAATAGATCTTATTTTTGTTTGTACACAGCAATCCAATCAAAAAGATCATATTGAAACACTCACTGTTGTTATATATGCAATAACAACAGCTATTTCAAAAGAGGTTTTAGGTACAGTTATTACAGTTATTAATCTTCATTGACCTCCATGAAATCCTTATCAGAGTTTTATTTGTATGTATCAGCTGCCCTTCCTCACTAAAAAGGGTGTCTCAACACCAGGTGGTTCTCGTATTTGTTGCATGTGCTTATCATACATTCACATTAAAAAAATGTATAGACCAAGCTACAGAGATGCAGCATTGCTTCTCTTCAGTGGTTGTTGGTGGCTAAATATGTCATCAGAGAAATTAAAAATCATGCTTCTGATGCACATCCTAAGTTCAACCATCCACAAGCCATTATTAACAGAAAATGTTTCCAAGTATTACACTGTCTTATTTGCTGGAGATATCAGATTATTACTAAGCAAGCTCGCTCATCATCCCCTTGTAGTTTTAGATATAATTGGGGGTTCTTTCCACTTCAATTACAGTTTTCAAACATTCGTTTATATCCTAGTTTTTGTTTATTTCATTGGTAATCACCATATATCAGCACAATTTAAAGTCAATAAAGACCGCCTAAATGAAAGACAGAATTTTGCAATTATCACAGCACTTTTTCCATTTCCATTTTAAAAATTACTTCCTTTCCTACCGTGGAATAGAATCATAGAATTTTTTTTATTTGGAAAAAACCCTTAGGATCATGGAAGCCAATTGCTCATCTGGCACTGCCCAGTCCATGAGCCTCAGCGCTACATCTACCTGTCTTTTCAACAATTCCAGAGTTGGTGATTCCACCACTTCCCTTGGCATCCTGTTCCAATGCTTGACAACCCTTCCAGTGAAGAATTTTTTCTTAATATCCGATCCAAACTTTGCCTGTTGCAACTTGAGGCCATCTCCTCTTGTCCTATCATTTGTCACTTTGGAGGAGAGACCAACACCCACCTCATTACAAACTGCTTTCAGCCTGTTGTAGATTCTGAGCAGCATCACTTCATAACAAATTAGGCAAAGGTCTCATTCTCTTGTTACATTCTGTAAAGACAAAGTTTAATGTTTTTCCTGGAAATCTGATTTTTCATTGTGTCCACATTACTGCCTTGAGCTACATCATCTCATATCTTCTTGTAAAATCATATGTTTTTATCATATTTCTATCTTTTTTCAATCAGTTGACAAATTGAAAATATTTGAGCCACAACATACTTTTTTTCTGTAATGTCTTCATATCTAGCAGTAGTAGATATCTAGTAGATATGTAGTAGCAGATACACAGTAGTAGATATCTCATAGCTAGCAGTAGTAGATATCTAGTAGATATGTAGTAGCAGATACACAATAGTAGATATCTCATAGACAAGAATTCAATTTCTGAATATTAATATATTCTTGCAAAAGCCGATTAATCTGATCCCACTGTAAGAAGTTGTGTTATAGGCACAGTTTCTTCTTGTTTTCCTACTTTAATACCTTAGTGTAAAGAACATGTTAATGTCAACACTGGGAGCAGGTATAGGCTCCTGCAAGTTCTGCCTAGACTCAATTTACTGTTTCTTCAGTGAGAGCACATATGCTGATATCAAGTTTTCTCGCAGCTTGTTCCAAAGACAGTAACTGCACTGGCAGATTTTTGTACCCAAGGGTTCCATTTCTTTTTCGTTCTGCTGCGATTAGGATGTGTTTTCGAGATAGTTGCTCCACCATATTTGGCTGGGATTTTTGCCTTTGATGAGATCCAGATGTTCCATGTTCTCAGTTTTTAGTCTGATTTCCATACCTGGACAATTTATCTGTATTATCATTTATCTGTAATATTTATTTGGCTTTATATCAAAAGGAGATGAGTATTCAGGCTTTGCCCAAAGGCCAAGCTAAGCAGACCAGATCCTGACTCTGGCCCATCCCCTCCAGCCTTCCCTGTTCAGAAGGCTCTGCTTGCAGCAGAACATATTTGGCATAACTCCCAGCGCCGTGGGAACACACAAGAGCTGCCACTATGACTGGAGACTAATTTAGAGTAACAAATATATTCAAGGAAGACCAAAGCAGCTCACAAACAAGCAGCAGTCAGAGACAGAGCTAAATTTGTCAAGCAACACATTCTGTCCACTCATTGCTCATTCATCTCTAACAACTCTGTTTGTGAGCATAATTATATTTTTCTGCAGTGGTTGTTTGAGAACATTTTTCTGACTATATCATGAGGCAACATTCTAACTACCCCTAAATAAAGCTTTTTTGTTTGTTTGTTTGTTTGAATAATTAAATTCCAGATGAAAGATTTGGCTTCTCCAAGGAGGGCATAGAAGGTCCTTTCCAATATTCATGATCAAGAATTTTAAATCAGATTTGTTCCTAAGTCACAACATGCATAAAATCATTCTTAATGTAATTTTCTGGATTTTTTGATAATACAATAAACTTTGAAACAAGGTATTTATGAATGATAACTTACTCTAGAAGAAAATAAGCAGGACACTTGACTCCTTTGAAAAGCAGAACCATACTAATTTACCATTTTTGTTTATGTCTGCTAAATTACTCTTAGGACAGTCATTGTTACAAACCCAAGGGTAATACTTTACAAGATGTGCTGCAAACAATTTTTTAAAATAATATGTTGCAATATTAGAATTTAATATTTATGGAAGGTAGTAAGCATAATTCAGAAAGCCTGACAAACATGTAATTGTTAACCTAAAAATGCAAAAAAAAAAAAAAAAAGAGAAGTTGGATGCATCTGAATGAAAGCTGAAGTTTTAAGTGGCCAACAAACTATCATAAGTAACAAATGAGGAATGTTCCACTTAGTTTGTCTTGACTGTAGAAAAACCTACTCAACATCTTCTAGACTCACACTAATTTTTAAAAAAAACAAACATAAATCACTTATAAATAACAGAGAAATATTTTTAAGTGGATCTGTGGTCACACTGTTAGAATTTAGTACACAATTAAAACTTTCTGTTCCAGACAATACTCAGAAAAATTTTGTGGCCCTACTGAAGCTGTCCACAGACTCTGAATATTGTGTCCCCTATCATGTCACAATATAATACCTTTAAATGTGAGGATCAACTCCAGAATGTTTATTAGGGAATAAAATTAAAAGAAAATTAATCAGCATACTATACAACCAACTGCTATCTTTTACACTGCACTTGAAGGATTTGATTCACTTAACATACTGACATGTTTGGTCATGCAAAGCAATATATATCAAGCTCCTTCCAAAAACTGATGTCTGTTTTGAAAACCAGGGCTTTTGTGAATCTCTTCTAGGCTTTAACTGATGTCATCCTGGGATATCCAGAAGAATGTTTTTCCCTACAGAACCTCAGCTGCCCTTGGGTGTGTTTGCTGCTCAGCACCACTGAAACTATCAACTCAAATAAATGGGAATTTATGGAGAGCCAGACAAACACTAAAAGCTCACACTTAGCTCACAACAACCAGAATTTGTAGACCATGCAGTGAAATGAAATGAATACATTTAGAGCCTGGTTTTTGATTGTGGCTATTTGAGACAATAAGAAAACACACTTATCAGATCTTAGTCCTTTGGCTTGAAGGTGTACTCATGTAGCAATGATGAGAGAGGAACCCTCAAGACACTCTTCATACCATACTCAAAGCAAATGACAGACCAGGAGTCATAAAAAGGGGCCAGGATGTGTCAAGAATAATTTTCCAACTACATGATGACCTTTCTACTTTCTTTCACATGCTTCTCATTATAAAGCAATTAACAAAAGAGAGGGGACATCATAAAGTGGATGGAAAAGAACTTAAGAATTAAATGGCAATTAAATACATGACAAGAAACTACAAATTCACAAAGAAAACAACAGACAGGATTAAATAGCAGCAATGCCTTTAAATCACAGCCCTCATGAAGTATTAAAAACACCGTTCATAAATGCATGTTTGAATTCAGAAGCAAAACTGTATCTGCAACAAGACAGTTACTGGATGAGCAGTCTCTCCCAGAATCTGGATGTTCACTCATGTATTTTGCATGTTATTGCAGATTGTGAGGTTTTGGTTGCTTGCGTGTCCACTCACTGCCCTCTTGTTTAGGCTTGCAGACTCTGGTAAAACAGATGTCTAAGTCAAGAAAAGTCCTCAAAGGCCAGTAGAAGGCTAACAGGCAAGACATATGAGTGACAAATTCAAATTTGCCTCAAGACCAGCATTTAGGTCCTAAAATGTAGGTACACCAAAAAACATTGTTTCTATGTCCTGAACCTTTCTTCATTGTGGCAGCAGCACAAAACCTGTCATAATAATATCTGGTTTTAATACAAGCCATATAGAAATCTAGATAAGTAAGAATAAGCAGAACAAAGGTAAAGAAGAAAAGAAAGAAGAACTAAATAAAGAAAGAAAGAAAACAAAACAAAGAAAAATCACTTTCTCCAAAACACCTACAGAAAGTAAAAGAATGGGCAAAAATTATTCATAATGAAGGACAGAGAGTACAGAAAAACAGCAGGAGAAGAGACAGAATTAAGAAAGTATATAGCACTTGTAAGCATTTTGAAGAGGGTACTGATGAAGAAGTGCTAAAATTTTATCAGCTTAATAGGATCTCAGCAGTAAAGTTTAGAGACATCCTAGGATGAGTGAAGAAGGATTTCTCAAATAGAAAAGAAACAAAGCAAACAATGAGTACAGAGTTTCAAGAGCTGCTAAACAAACTCACACCATAAAAAATAATATTAAAAAAATACTGTTTCAGGAAAAGAATTGTAATATAGCACATCTCAAAGGAGCAAAGGAGTCAGTAAAAAAAGATTACATCTAAAAACCTTACATCTGAGGAAAGTTTTAACAGAGGACCAAGGTGCTGATTCAGAAGCTGAAGCGTTGGGACAGTGGAAAAAATGTGGAAATCCACCACAGGATTAAAAGCAAATTCCTTAAAAGAAAATACTTTGGAAAAATGCTGGTATTAAATAAGATGTATTTCTAATAAGCGCTAAAGACTTGCCAGAGTTCAATTATTTGTTGCTTTAAATGTTATCAATTAAAAAAGAAACAAAAAAAATATTTTTTTCAAGGAAAATCCTGAAAGCGAAGCCCATTATTGGGACAAAAAATGGAGTTAAGCTAAAGCATATCTCTGAAACAGCACTGAAGGGGAATTTATGGACTTCGAAGCAAGGGACATGCCAGAAGCAACAGACACAGAGGTGTAACAGAGCCACCTTTGTGCTCCTGGCAACGTCATGGCAGCACAGAAAATTTCAATTCCATTTTTTGCATGCTAGAACATTCAGCTGCTGGGAAATGAAACCTATATAGATTTTTTTGTGTCATGATAGCATTTTTCCGGGGGTGGGGGGGAAAGAGCCTTCCTAACTTCTGTATCTGTGTTGGTGTGTATAGGATAATGATACAAAAGATGCATCATTGAAAAAAAATAACCCTATTGGATTTGAAGTGTGGTGTATTCCTGGAGATTGAAAGCAAAGTCTTGAGAACAGGGGGGAGTGGAATCAATGTTTTTCTTCAAAATCAGATTCAGCTTTAGCTCAGTGTATCACTCTTACTTCTTTTCAGATGCAAAGGTCTAATACTATGCCACCCTCAGGGGTGGGATTTGTTACAAATAGAACACTCTTCTGTTGTATTTCTGTATTGTGCACTTTACATATGAGACTTTGCAATTTTACCTCTTATCAGAATGCACTCGTGTAAATGCTCTTCCACTTTGTATTTGACTGAAATTTTGTATATTAATGAAGCACTGTGTGTATGTGTTAGCTAATGTCCAGAGCACAGTGTTTAGGCACATATTTCATTTTTATATCATTAAATTTGACTGTCTTCCTTAGTTCTTAAATGCTACTGTGTCCAGCTTGTTGAACTGGAGTCACAAAGAAGAATGTGCTTGATGAACAAAGATGGTACAAGTTAGGTAGGTAGAATTCTCATTCTCTGTGGAATATAAGATTCTCTATGTCAGGTGAACAAAAGAAAAAACTTAAGGTAAATTTTCTGTCTTTTTTTCATTAAATCCTTGCAGCTCTCCTTTCTATATGTTTGCTTTAACACATTAGATCATTATATTTTAAATTGTTTCATACTTTTTCTTAAAAGAAAAATTGCCTACAAACTTCTGTTCATGCTAAAGTTTATGGAAAAAATATTTTACGCACACATTGACTAAATGTTATTTTATTTTGTGTATATTAGAAGTTGAGGTGGTGCACAATAAACACTTTTTTCTAGGAGGAAAATGGTCATATGGCATTCCAGGATGTGACCTAAAGAACATGACAGTATCAGTTGTCAGTCAAAATGAGTGTAATTGAGGTAAGAAAAAAAGAGCCAGTTATTGCACATAATATAGTGTAAATTCCTGCATATAAAGCTTTATGAAAAATGCTTGTGTTCTGCTATAAGCTACTAAAAATCCACATTAGGAGAATAATCAAATTTGAAAAGTAAATTTTCAGAAGTTGTGTAATGTTAGAATTAAAATTGCTGTGTAACTTTTACTGAGTTCCATTGTACTTTCTTATAGCACTGAATAAGTGAACTAATTAATTTTGTACCAGCTTTTCTTCAGGATTTCTACCTCAGTTCAAAACTGAGTCCATCAGTCAGTGATGAAATCTGCAACATTTTAAAATTAATTTTCCATAAGCTCACTAATGGCGTTCATCACTGCTACTTCTGTGTGAAAGTTATTTGAAAATGTCAACTGATTTATCTTTGCAGCATTCCTGTGAAGAGATGAGGTTGACTATCCCCAATTTATGCTGCCACGACAGAAACAAAGGGCAATTAAAGGCAAAAACATTCAGTAAGTATGGCTGTCCATTTTGGGATGCCTCCTACTTGGATTTTTAAAAGCACTTAATGATACATATGCAGCATTTTATGTATCATTAGGATTCGATTGATTCCATCCCATCCACAGGCAAGAGTGTAAAGTGGTAGCAGAACAACTTTTAAGTGATGGTGCATAAAACACTTAATTTAGGGAATTCTCACATGTCTACAACAAATAAAATTCAATTATCTGAACAGCATCCAGTTCTCTTAGAGGAACCTTTGTTTCCCACACACACACAACCGCCAGTTGCCTTGCACATCTTCCAATTTATGCAGCTAATGAAGGGCTACAGGGCAGACTCCATGGCTGTGCAAGCCTTCTCCACTATGAGAGCACAGTCTGTCCTGTGTAAAAAAGGAGAGGGGAGCTAAGAATGGGCACAACATGTAATTGGAGACTCTTTCATAACGCACAATGAGGAAGGAAAAAAAAGTATTTTTTTAATTGTTTTTTCTTTTCTCTTCTTCCCCCTGTCCCTCCCCCCCAGTTGCGTGATTTGGCTTGGAATTCTGCTCTTGTAGGGTTTGGAGACTTGGAACAATAAATCTGTTCACTTACCTTTGGAGAACTAGCTTATGCTGTTAAACTACATTTACTGATAGTAATTTGTTAATACAATAAATGTTGTATTAAACACATTTCATAGATGTATCAGCAGATATAAGATATGGCTGAGCATACCAGTGTAACAACTAGAGAGGAAAATTATTTGCCTGGACACTACAGCTACTCCTTCCAATCCACATGTGAGGACAAATTCTAGCATTTTTTCACGGGTTAATTTTACATATGCAAGCTTATGAGAGCAATATGTACTTCTAGAAATTTACCTTGCTCAGCCCTAAACAGAGCTACTCAATTTAAGATATTTTCTTTCTCTCTCCTTCCCTGTTTCCTCCAAGTTAACCAAGATTTGCTCCAACTTTGCTGTGATGTTCTCCATGCTGAACCTCCTTTTGTGATTTCCCACCCTCATTTTTCAGCCTTCTACAGAGGGCTCAACTAGCTGGTTACATTAACAACCAGAATGCACAGCAGAATCAGGAGTAAGCCCCTTGGTTTTAATTAATTTCCCTCATCATAAGTCACCATTGTGGTTTCTTCATGGTTCACCCCTGAGCACCTTCTTTTGAAGATCCAGTTTGGGTCTGTAACTTAAAATTAAGATTTCATCATTATTCTCTTCTGGAGACTGTATAACTGCTCTCCATAAAGCCATTATTCATGGCTGCTTTTCATACTACTGGATTCAGACTGTGACTTCTAGAGGAAGGGAACGAGAAATCAGCTTCTAAAGACAAAGGGCCTGCTTCAGCCATGCCCCCTCTATTGCTTATGTTGAGTAGGGAGTTGGTAAGGGTACAGACAAAATGAGCCCCAGATGATCAAAGATAGCAAGACCAAGGGAGAAATTGCTTCCCTTTCTCCTTCTGTCTCACCAGTGTCCATGTTTTCTGCTATCCAATTACCTAGATATATCTAAAAGAGTTTAGGCTGCAAATGTATCATGCAGAGAAAATTCTCATGAGCATGCCAAATAAGCAGCACAGACTACCTTGAGGAAATAAGGTGAAGTTTGTGTACTGATGTTAAAGAATCATCTTTCAACCAGTAAGTAAAACAAAATCTGATAGAATGACCTTTGAGAGACCACAGACATGGAGGTCCTAGATGTCATTCTCACATATTCACTTTAAAGAGTAGAACTGCACTTTAATGAACCAAGTTTGAATGTTTGTCATCCAGCAGATGTCCGCATATTTAAAATTTCCCCATGGGTAATAGAACTATGTGGGTTTGAGTACCAGATGAGTTGATCTGGGATATTTTATTATTCTGATCTAGCCTGGTGGTCCCTAGAAGACGACAATTCTATTTTCAACTTATTTTCTTCTTTCTTAATCTTCCCATAAGCATTTAAATTAAAATTGCCATCATATTATGTCTCACTGTTACTGGACACATTTCTGATTTTTTATGTCCTTCTTTTATCTCTACAGTTGTATTCAGACATTTCCTTGGTGTTCTGGGGTTTGCGTGTTTACAAGTTCCCATATGACAGGAGTTTCCTGCATTTTCATATTGTTTGCTATCCTTGACAAAGACTTCAGCCTCAGACAGATTGCTGACAGATTGGTTCAGAGCCAAAGCGTAGGTGAAAGCACTCAGTGGAGCAACAAAATCTTTATTATTTTTCTCTATCAGAAATTAAAAAAACCCTTGGTTTTGGGCTTCTTATGTCACTGAACTTCTGAGAGAGCAGTTATGCTACAGGATATAGCTAAAGTCAGTTTTATTAATGTAGTTCTTGAGCCCAACCAGGAAGACAATTCAGGTCAGTTGTAGGCTGGGTCCAGTGTCCTTCTTGATCTGAGAAGAAAGAAACCCTCTGCCTCTCTTTGTCTTGTCTGCAAGAAAAGTTAAATATCCTCTAGATGTACCTCAAAAAGAGAAGCAGGAGGAAGAAAAATGTTCTTTCAGGGTACTACTGTCTAAGTATTCTGTTTCTTAATCTCCCTACTGCTTGGAGCTGGACTCCACAACAACTCTGCATGTGTCAAGGAAATCCAGAGCCTTGGTTCTGTGTTTGGTAGGAGATTAAAGTAATGTGGGAATACTATGCATCTGTTCATGGCAAAAGGGAATATGTGAAAATAAAGGAAATATGAAAGAAAGCAATCATCACTCCTGTCTTCAAAGAAACCAAATGTCATTTCAAGATGAACAAGAAGGAAAATCTGGGGAGCTACAGGCTGGTTCCCCATGAAGCTGTTGGGGCAACTAATTCTGGAAACCCTTTCCAAACACACAAAGGACATGAAGGTGATCAGAAGTAGTCAGCACAGATTTACCTATTGGAATTCATGCTTGACCAAGCAGGTAGCCTCCTACAATGAAATTAGTACCTCGTCAGACACAGGGAAGAGTAATAAATGTAGTTTGTTTCAAATTTCTTGAGGCTTTTGACACAGTCTCCTATAAGAACCTTACAGACAAGGTGACATTTATGGGTTAGGCAGGTTAGATAGATGGACAGTGAGGTGGATTGAAAGTGGCTGAACAGCCAAGCCCAGCTGGTGGTGATCAATAGCACAAAGTCCAATTGGAAGCGAGTCGCTGGTGGTGTCCCCCAGGGGTCAATACTGAGGCCAGTATTGTTTAACCTCTTAGTTAAAAAACTAGACAATGGGATTGAGTGCAAACCAGCAATACACCACATTAATAAAAGTGACCAGCAGCATTTTGGGCTGCATCAGGAAGAGCATTACCAGCAGATTTAAGGGGTTAGGCTACCCTTTCTTTCTACTCAGTACTGATAAGGCCATATCTGAAATACTGTGTTCAGTTCTGGGCTGCCCAGTACTGAAAACATATGAACTTACTGAAAGAAGCCCAGTGAAGAGCTGTGAAGATGGTTAAGGCACAGGAGCCTCTCATATGAGGAGACCTGAGACTCTTCTATCTGGAGAAGAGATAAGCCAGGGGAGAACCTCTTCATCTCCTGATGGGAGGGAATGAAGAAAAGCCAGACTGCTCTCAGTAGATCCCAGTGACAAGACTCAAATGTCCAAATATTAGTTTGGACATTTGGAATTTTTTTTTCAGTAACTTAATAAATAAAAAATCCAATTATTTTTTTGAATATTTCAAAATTAGGATAACTCCAAAATATTATTTCTAAGAAATTTTTGTTCGTTTAACTACATGTTTTATTTGTTTTGAGAACTGTAAAACTTTCATTTTTAAACAATGAGCGATGGACTTCTGTGAGATACGTTTCATGAAAGTAGAATTTTCATTTCCTGGAAAACTCTGACATATTAACATCTCTCCCCTTCTGAACTGAAACAAAGCAAATGTTTCCCCTAGGACTTTTTTTTTTCTTTTTTAATTCACATAGGATAAACTTTTATGAAAAGTTTTCATTCTGACTGTTTTTTTTCTAATTTATAATTTCAAGCACAATCCTGAATGAAATGTGTTCCAAAATGAGACACTCAAATATTCTGTCATGACAAGATTATAAAAAAGTTATCGAAAAGCTTTGTTTTGATTGAAAGCAAAACAAACAAAATATAGTCAATCCTCACACATTCCCACAGAACATTTACAACTGAATTAATTGGCATTTTCTGAAAAACATTCTGCTCAAAATTTCTGAGCCCCTCCACTGACAAGGGTATAGAATCACTGCTCTGTCCCAGGCAACCCACCACACATGCACACATCCTGTTGAACTGACAAGATGCCTCTTGAAAATGTTGGCTTTTTAAAGGTGGAATTGCATTGCTATGTTTCTATCACAAAGGTAGAATAAGGAGGAAAAGCAGAGGAACTGTTCCCAGTGGGGTGTCTCAGATTGGTAGTTTCCTCTCGTGCCTTCCCTCAGACAGCTTTTTATCCATTGGTTTTGGTCCAGACTGGATCTAGAAGTAGCATCTAGTCCTTTTGTAGGTCATTTGCTATTATTGCATGATTATGAGGAAGACTCTGGATATTTGTCACTTAGTAAAACTAACCTGTGGAAGAGGGGAAAGCATAATCGAGTTAATGGGGTGCTTTTAAACCATTATCTTTAAAAATGTTCAAAAACAGTTCCAAAGTGTGCTACCAGACGGATATGAATTAACAATGAGCGCTTGCTGATGCACACCAGACTTTACTTAACCATGTTAAAGCATCACATATGTTTACCATGATTTACACGATTTGCTGCTATTGATTGTCATAATTACATTAGCATTTGAAAGGTGATTTACTTTTGAAAGTTACTGTGTTGTTTTCGTTTCAACAATTTCATATAATAAAGTTTAAAAAACAGACAAGAAATTAATGTCCTACATTCCTCTTCTTTCGACTTATCAGAGAATTTATAAGGCCAGAAGTTTTCTTTTTTGTTCCCCACTTCCTTTAGTACTGTGACTTGCTGTAAAGATCTCTGCCTTTACCCTTAGACACAAAGGTTCATGCAGAGCACTGTTGAAAACTGAAAGGTAAATATTCACAGGGAGTCCCTTCAGCAGACTCACTTCAAGCTGTCTAAGGTCTTAAAGGCTTTGTGGATAGCAAATTTATTGTCCAACCATATCAGAAAGGAGAGTCTCACAGGAGGTGTAGGACTGAAGATGTACATCATATATATGTGTACATCATATATACCATTTACACATGGTGAACTGTAACTGGCACAACCAGAAAACTTTAGTCACAACTGAACTCAAACAGGAAACTAAAGCAAAACCTGTTGTTTTGGATCAGTTATGTATAATTTTGCATGAACTACACCAGTTTATTCAAACAGAAGAGCCTTTGCAGATCTCAATCGATATGACAGGAAAAACTGAATATACAGTGGTGACCACTACACATAAATATTCTGAATGCAGTGAATTTAGTTATATCTGAGATATGGGTTTCAGAAAATGCATTGGTACTGGGCACATAAACTTGTCTCCTATTAAATGGAAACTTCTAACTTAATATTGACTTTGTAATGACAAGTAGCAAGATAGAAAACAAGAGTATTGTCAAAAGAGCTTTTATTTTCCCCTAATGTCATCTGGTCATGTCACTCATCACAGTTAAATCCAATCTCTAATTGCAATAAGCACTATGAACAGCATTCATGAATTTATTATGTGGTGCTATGCCAAGCCTGCATTTGAGTGCATGCTATAGTATTTCTACTTCTACAATTTTCTCTTTCTACACTCCTCTTCACCTCAAAAGGACTGAGTTTATTTAAGGGGAAAAAAAAAAGTGTGTGCATTTTTAATGCATAACATAAAAAAAAAAAAAACATAAGCACAAATATTTTCTTGTCTGCATGTGTACCCTCATCTTCATTCTATTATGTTTCACAATTTCCTCTGCGGGAAGGATTGAATTTTTAAAACTCAGGAATCTTGCACCTGTTGCTCCATTTACACATGTGGAAGATGACTGCAAAATGCAAGCAAAACACAATATTGTCAATATGAAAATGCTTCACAGCCACACTGCATGAGCAGAGGCAAGTGTAGGAAATGACAGTAAATGAACTACTGTCTTCTGTTTTGCATCATTCACATATTGGGCACTATAAGTCATTATGAACTCATCAAGGCTGCCATGTCTATGAAAGCCTCTGCCAAATCTGTAGCTCTTTTACACAACCAGACACTTGGAAAGGAACACAAATATAAATGAGTGTCAGCCCATAATATTTTAGTGCTAAATAATAGGATTGGATGTAATACTGCATATCTGAGACCAGTAAAGACACAAAATGTCTACCAGTCATATGAAATGTAGCTTTATTATGATTGTATGGCAGCAATATTGTTCTGAAACATAAAAACACAAGCTACCAGATGCTGAAGTGCACGTGACTTTTTAATGTTTTTCTTTAATGCTGGCAAATTCAAAACTGAAGAAGTGAATGTCTGTATTTGCAATTATTGGTATCAGTTTAGTTTAGAAAATTCAGTTCTAGATCTTTTTCCTCCATTTGCTCACATTTTTCTACCCAGAAGGTTTCAAAATCACAAATTAAAATGCTTTTTATTGATAATTGATCAAGAGGTAGAAGATAATAATTTCAGTCTCAAAGCCCATGCACATAATTTGCACACACAAGACTTGGAAGAATATGATTTTAGACACTAAAATTATCTCTGCTTTCCCGTTCTTCAAACTCAGTTTCTGGATGAATCATTCAAAATGCTCAGGGACTACAACATATAGTGAAACAATCTGTTAAAATTAAAAAGAAGTTTTAAATGCTTCCTAGGTAGTGGGGATCTCAACAGAATCCTTTGCAGTGGGGGCACAGGGGTGTGCACACAAATGACGTTTAGCAGGGCAATTTGATACAGAACATGAACAGCACCAGTTATGAAGTATCAAAATAATACCATATACATGAATGCACAAGAAACCTAAAACATTGAAGTTAAAAGGTTAACCTAAATGTGTTACAAAAGCAAGCATTTACAGAAAATCTTTTACAGCACAGAAAAAGTTACAACACAAAGTGATTGCTACAAGGTGCAGCCTTTGGTGAGGGTTTTGCTGCCTCTCCTCAGCCTCACGGAGTCAGACATGGCAATTCCACAGAGGGAGAAAAAAGCATGCATCTGGAAAATTACATGCACATGTATATGAAATGTTACAAAGTCCTGCTAAAGAGCATGGGCTATTTTTTCCTCTTTTGCAAAGTATGGGAGCTAAATAATTTCAGCTTCTTCATATTGCCTTTACAAAGTATAACCTATACTGTTCTTGTTTTGTCCAAAATTCTCTTAAACCTCCATTCTGCAATAGCACTACTACATATCAGTATTAGAAAAATTAAGAAAAATGTTGAAATTACAGTATCAGAATCTTCTATAGTTCTTAGCAATGTTTTCCTTTTCTGGAAGAGAAATTTTCAAGTCTCCATACACAATACATATATAATGTCCATACAGACAATATAAGGTCCATACAGACAGGAACTGCAAACTCTTTTCCTTTAGTCATTATTTCTGATTTTAATTTTCCTTCCTCAGTCAATATTTCCAGAATAAGTGGGG
>JAWWEE010000074.1:90105245-90122150 GCA_035221455.1 Xenops minutus | reverse complement strand
GGGAGGGGTGGGAAGAGAAAATATTTCACTAGGGCTTCATTATTTGACCAACTAATAATGAATAAATGACTGCTGGCAGATTTGGGTGAGTGCATTTTTCAGCTGATGTCTTCTTTATCATTCCTACTAAATATCTTTTTAAATTTGCGCTACACATATGGAACAAGGATGTAAATAATACTCTCAGGAATATTTTTCAGTACTTTGTTGCTCCCATTAGGCTGTATTTTTGCAAGAATTTTTAAGGGGTTTCTTATAATTTTAAACCCTACCCCTCCCATTCAGCTTAAAATGGATGCCTACATTGCCAAGGGGTAATATTTTCATATATGTTTCTCATAAACATTTGCTTCCTTGCTTTCAACTCAGAGTTTCTGGGATCTTTAGAAATTATTTCTTCCTCATGTCTACTGTGATCCTGCAAGCTGTTAAGAGACTAACTGTGGGCAGAAAAAAAAGATCATCTTTGTCTGTACAGGGTAAATTCTTCACTGTCTTTCCTGGCACCATTCCATTCAACAGCTCCTTTGGCACACACAGTGCTCTGCCTTTTTACACTAGAGCTTGACCTACACATCAACTGCCCTTTTTCTCATACCAGATACATCCATTTTATTTTTGATATGCAATTTCTTAATACTTTAAGAAATAGCCAGTAACTGAACGAAGAAACGATGATTTCAGGCACGTACCCCGAATGATTGTATTCACATGAACATTCCCACAGAAATCCAAAAAGACCTTGCACTTTTGCACTTAAAGCTGCTTTACAGGCTGTTGAGCTGCTGAAATATCTTAGACAAACAAAACTGAAAGAACCCAAAACATCTGAGACCTCCCTTTCTTTTGAGTGTCAGTTCTGGGCTGCTGTCTTGATAGAGTCTACACCTTGTTCTCCATGTGTTAAATCTTCTGAGTCTTTATACCTACAAACAAGTTACTTCCCTGCCTTTCTACTACTTTATTATTGGCATTAATTTTTCACTTTCAGCAAGAAAAACAATATGCAGTTTCTTTAACTGCATTTAATGCTGATCATTTCACCTAGGCATGCAAGTTGCCGCTGCGGGTGTCCCCCTGAGCCCTTTCCTGTGGCAGTGCTTTAGCTTTTTCAGGAAGGTACTGGTGACAAAAAAAGGCAGAATTTCACGACACAATTTCTCTTTCCTTTAAAAACCCTTCAGTTTCCCTTGTCAACAGCTCCTACGCTTCAGATACCTCAACCAACCTCCCATTCTTGCTGTAGGTTGCAGTATTTCTTCAGTGACCTCTTTTCCTTGTTACCCTAGGGATGGTTGCCCAGGCTTTTCCAAACAGGGATATAATCATGTTCAGCTGGGTTTTGGTTTCCTTTGTTTAAGACATGTTCTCCCTCAAGTTAAAAAGTATCCATGAACAGTAAACCAGCTCAGGCCTGGCATACCCAGCCAACATCAGCAGAATGCAAAGATTTTAAGATGGCAAAAAGGCACTGTCATACAGGTTTGAAGGGATATGTGCAGGCACAGGAGCCAAGGGAGTAAGTTCCTCTAGTGCTGCACCACATGTGACCGCTTAGTGCCTCTGCAATCCAGCAGGCTCGGGGCTCAGCTGGACAAGGATGTCAGGTCAGGATGGGGAGAGGTACCACACAGGGCCTCAAGTTTACAGTAGTTCCAAAGCAAGAGAGGAGTGCTGAGGAGCAGGGAAGATACATGAAGACCTAGCAGTCCATACAGCACATGTGGCATGTGGTGAACAAGGTATATTTAAGTGGAATTTCTTGTATTATGATTTGTGCCCATTGTCTCTTGTCCTTTCACTGGGAACCACCCAGAAGAAGCTGCCCTGAGCCTTACATCCTGAACCAGATCTTTCTTATTTGTCAGTACAAAGTACGGAGGAGTGCCTCCCCTTGTCAACTCCTTAGTCACCTGCATTAGAAAGCTATCGTTAATGCGCTCCAGAAACCTCCTTGATCACTGGATCATTTGTGCCCTTCTCTGTTGTCCTTTCAGCAGATTTTGTGGTGGCTAAAGCTCCCCTGGGAGCATCAGGGCCTGTGAACGTGAGGCTTCTTCCTGTTTTCTGAAGAAGTCATCACCTACTTCTTCCTCAGAAGTGACCTATAGCAGACACCTCTGGCAACATTGCCTACATATCTCTGCCCTCTAACACTAACCCCTAAGCTCTTGACTGGCTCTTGATCCATCCCATGGCAGAGCCCATGCATTCCCACTGCTCTCTCACATGAAGTGTAAACTTCCCATCCTCACTTTCCCAGTCTGTCCTTACAAACAGCCAGTATCCCACCTTGACACCTCAGCCCTTTGCCTGAGTAGAACAGACAACAACAGGAGCCAGTTCATTTGCATTCACTTTACTTCTGCTGCTTAGGTTAGTTGATTCCACTGATCTAGCTTTACAGCAGACATTTCTGTAAGCATGTATGTAAGCATGCTTGTACATTCCTGAGAATGGCCAGAAGGAGAGGTAGCTCTCCAGATCAGAAAGACAAGGATAATGCAATGTGATGCTTATGTACACTCGTAATCATGAGGAAAGGAAAGCAAGGTCCACAAATGGAAACATCTCCTGCAAAAAAATGGAAAAAAAGAATAGCACGCCACAGGGTAAACTACAGAGGGATGTATGTTCCAACCCTTTGTAAGGTCTATTCCAGATCCATGGCTCTGTAGGAGAAAACAGGAAGCATAAAATGGAGAGAAAAAAAATAGAGTGAGAATACAAGTGGAACCAAGGGCAGATAGATACAGGCACCACTACAGAAATGCTCTGCCCAATTTCTTGCCCTCTGAGAAAGAGTATCTGTCAGCAGATAGTCTACACATGGAGTTTACAAAGAGCTCCTGTTATGATAAAATTGCCAAATATACTCCCTCTACCCCACCCATTTTAGCACCTTCAGTAATGGAGCAGATGTGCATGCCCTGCAGGCCAGACAAATTGTTCACATGTCATGTTATGTGCAAAGATACAATTTGATCGTCAGTGATTCCTTATGCAAATATAAAAACATCAAAAACATAATGGCTATTTTGTTGGAAGGCTGCTGTGAGTGCAGCAGTTTCTTCACAACCTGACACACTTGTGAAAAATTGCAGCCACACAAACCCAAAACATGAATCACAAACCAAATGAATTTCTCACCCTCAAAAACCTTCAGTGATGGTTTCTGCAACATGAACCATAGAATGGTTTGGGTTGGAAGGGACCTTAAAGACCATCTCATCTGACCTCCCCTGCCATAGGCAAGGACACTTTCCACTAGACCAGGTTGCTCAGGGCCCCATCCAACCTGGCCTTGAACATTTCTGGAGATAGGGCATCCATAATTCTCTGGATGAGCCAGTAAGGACTTTTTAGGGGCCAAGAATGGGACAAACAGGGGCAGTTTATATACTGAGTGCACTTCAGAAGTCTGCAGGTAGAGTCATTTTTACAATACCTTTACAGGATGTGTAATAATAATGAGTTAAGGAATGTTATCTGGGCCGCATCATCCTCTTTGTTCTTGTGGTCAAAGAATAGAATGACTGAAATTACAGCTGCATTGTTCCATTTGGTGGACACATAACAAGTTGAACCATACATTGAATTAGTCATGATTTTATTTTTAGATCTTCATTTCAGGTAGTCCTGCAACTATCTGCTCTGGCAAGACAATGAATGGCTAGGGAAGTCAAAAATAGTAAGAATTCTACATTTTTAGTGAGAGAGCATATTGGAGAGCACTCATACTGTCATACCCTATACAATCCTGCCTCTCTTGCTGCTCCAGATACCATCGTTGAGACTTCTGTCAGCTCCTAAAATGGAACCAAAACTATGGGATCATCTTCTGTGCAATGGGAACTCATAACTGGCAGAGAACAGTTAAAGCAGCCTTTAAATTATCAATGCACAGAAGAATCCCTTATTAACTCCTTTAAAAATCTTCTCTTTTTTTTTTTCATGCCCTTTCCCTGTAAATAGATGTCTGTCTCAGCAATTGCTTCTGGATGACTGCTATCCTCAGATTTCCACTGCCTACTTTTGGGTAACTAGAGAGTTCATGTTTGAGCTAGGATGTCCAAAAACATCCTTAATAGTGGCACCTCACTTACTTGTGAAATGAATGACATTTCTGGCTTCATTCAAATACTTTCTTAGAAAAATATATTGCCTTTTTACCAGCTCTGGAAAGGAGTAATATATGATGTATGCCTTGCCATGCCATCTGTGCAAACTTACCACAATATATAGCAGTTTTCACATCTGTAGTTCCAACTATCCATTTTAAAACAAATATATTTTCAGTTAATTCCAAAACTTCTGTTTTCTCCAATCAGAATTCTTTCTCTCGTAAGGCAAGGAAGATTATGCCTAACCAAAGCATGTAAGTAGTCCTACTGCTTTTCAGTGATCTTTACATGTGTGGAAGCTGGTGTCTTGGTAACTGGAACTCAAGGGCCAAATTCTCTGCTACTGTTGTCCTGTAAGAACCATGTCCTTCAATTCAGCTCCACTGATTTATATGCCCAAACCCTATAATGAAATTTAGCCAACTGGAAAGTGGAATATAAAAGCATTATGATGTTGTCAGGCTTTAGAGTAGAAAGCCTTGTAGCTAGCATTTCTTTGGAAAAATAACAAGCCCTGAAGATGTTGGCTAGATTTCCTTAACAAGTCGTCTTATTAATGTCAATTCTCTGTATGGAAAACACTGTGTTAGTCCCAGAAGTTTAAACAGAACCAAAATTATATTAAACTTCTTTTCATTTGTAAAGGTCTTTTGAATTAAAATTAAGTTCGCAATGACAAGACCAGCAAATAGGTGCATGGTTCCCTCACAACCTGCAGTTCCCCACTGTACTCCCCTGTTCTTACAAAGCCTCAGGATCAAGGATGGGAAACTGCAATACCTGACTAGTTATCCAGGCATCTACTACTACTACTGCTGTGTGCAGGTAATGGTTTCAAGGAACACTAGAAGTTCAAAACAACAACTGTCTTGAGAGACTTGGAAAGCTGAAATCACTCTCTGCATCACTTGCTGGTAATGTCATTCAACTGGGTGTTCTGTTTGTTTCCTTTGGCTTTGCTTCTTGCTTGTTTGTTTCCTGTTGTATAACTTTTGCCCAGCAAAGCTTCAGGCTGACTAAAGCTCTGCAATGCCCACAGGAAGGTGGAAGGGCAACATACTGTGATGTTTGGGCTATGCCAGAAGTGCTCTATGCAACAGTATTTTTGCTTGCAGTTCCCTGCAGGTTAGGTACAAACGTATAAGGCTTATCTTGCTCCCAGAATCATTCAGCCCTCACACATTTTCCTATACCACAGGTGACTCCAATGTTTAATATAACTCTAACGTAAAGAGTAGCATAGCTAGTTAAACAGACATGAGTACCACTCCAAAACAAAATCTGTTTGTATTTATATTTGAAAACAGGAGGTGTATCCTCTAGGAGATATTCCAGTCTGCCTGGAAAGCGTATATGCGCTATTAAGGGAGGCTTACAAAGGCTTTGACGATTCCTATGGTAACCCAGTAGAAAGGCTGTTTCCATGGGGACTAGCCAAGCCTATATAAACCTTCTGTCTTCATTAGAGTATCTCTGGGACCAAATGCTTTAACAGTTACTGTTCTGGAATAGTTAACAACAATCTCTGCTTTGGGCAAAGAATTAATTCCTTTCCAGTGGAAGTCCAGTTATTTTGTCAGCTTGCAATAATACTCAACAACCTGAATACCTGTCATGTATCAATATAGCAAACAGAATAAACAGTGGTATACACTTTAAAAACACTTTGATTTACCACCCCCAGCATTACAATATACTTACATTATGCATTTGAAAATGCAGTTAATTTAAACATAAGAAGAGAGTAAATCATACTTCTTAAGTTTCAATAAAGGAACTTGTATCAAAAATATTTTTGTGTGTGTGTGTGTAGTTGATTATCTGTGAAGGTGACATTCTGATTCCCATCCAGATTCCTCTTAGTTATTCACAACTCCTAATATACTCTACCAAAACAAAACAAAATAATTTCTTTTGAATGTAAATGTTGCATGCTTGATCTCAGCCAAATTTGCTTTTCTCCTTACCTTTTTCCTTTCCTTTCCTATAAACTCAACAGTTTTTGAGTTATGCCAGTAGAAATAAAGCTTTGTTTCTTCCATATGCCCTACACAAAATGTTTATATTTTCACAATTCAAAAATGCTTGAAGAAAGAAATTTCAAACTTGATCTCAGCAATTTTGGAGTCATCATTAATCTTCACATCTCTTTCCTATTTATTGAGACTAGTTTCTCTTTTTTATTCCCTTTTCCTTTAATTTAAGGGTCTTTTTTATCACCTTCTTCCCATATTATTCTCCATGTAAAGACATGCTGTCTAAGCTATGATATGCAGACCTCAGAGTAAATAAATCAGAGGAATAAACTAACTAAAATCTCTGAATAATTCTTAAAGAGTTTTAAAATGTGCCCCAAATTGTCTTTTCTCCAGTTACAGCACCACATGTGCCAATGCAGTATGAGTTCTTGACTGGAATCTTAGCGTCAGCTTAAAATAGATTAAAATTATTTCTCTCTACTTCAAAAAAAAAAAAAGGTTCAGGTGCTCTTTGTGAAAATACTTGAAATCTTTCCTAAAATTAGTATAAACAGCTGTGGTTCTCTTGAAGTTCATAAAGAATCTCATTGCTGTTCTATTTAACAATGGAAAGTTCTCTTTAGAATAGGAATTCAGTGTTTTTCAGAAAAAGAAAACCAGACAGGACTAGTTCGTATTATATAACTTTGCCCCACATTTGCAGATTTAAAAACAACAAAGAATATCACAGCACCCTTCCATTTTGGATGGATAATGACAAAAGTGATGATTGATGCACTCATCCAGGACCACTGTATCTCTGCTCACTTCATGAGCTGTTGCTAAGAAGCACCCTCTGGTATGGGATGTTTAGAGAACTCAAAGCTTTCATGTATCTATTTATGAGGCCGAGTCTTGCTCAGTCTCAGCAGTTGTGCAGGCTTAGGTTCTTCAAATAAGATACCGCTTGGACTAATCTGTCACTTATGCAGAACATGTGACAAAGCCAGAAAGCACCATCACGCTTCACAGCTTCGCTTTCTGTAAAAGATGCTTTGGTTTACTCCTTGAAGTTCAGTATATGGTGAAGACAGAAATTAAAAATTGTTCTGCCATCTCTCATGTTTATATCTCTTTTCCATGCAGTAGCATGCTCAGAACAGCACCACACACACACCACCTGAAAAACAGATATCTTGTCATTTGATCTTAACTGCTTATTTTCCAGTATGTGTTTAGACACATTGCCAATGACAGTATCTGAATCATAAACTTGATTCCAAGTAGCACTTGATTAGAGATTACGGGGTGTAAATGCACCTTCTGGCATGGTATAATCTCACACAGCTCCTGGATCAGTCGCACCACTTTGGATCATAATGATTTTCTTCTTCAGATTAATGCCAAGGTCCAAACTTGTTGTTAGCTATCCAAACAAAAGTTTCACATACTCACTTCGACTCAGTGCAGCAAACAGGAGGATAAAGAAGGCTTTCCTATTTAATAACTTGCTGATTGCAGATATGCCATACCTTTCTGAAAATAAATGGCACCTGATAAGGAAAAATTAAATTAAAAAGAGAAAAAGAGAGAAAAGTACGTAGCGTAAACAGTAATGCTAGTTTATGCCTCAGTCTATGTGAGGATCCAAGTTTTCAGGCTAGACTGGTTTTCAGAACTGCAATGGAAGTGAAATCCAATTTTGGGTGAGTGCACTATTCACTCAATAATTTTAGGCCCTGGCACACAGGCCAATAGTTATATATTCCATCCCTTACATTACATTTAATTGCAGTTGTGCCTCCACTTATGGCAACTGCATATGCCAGCTGGACACAAATGCTTGTACCATTCTGAAAAATCTGGGTCTTAACATGTTGTGAAACAAGACAGAGTCCTAACCAGTATTCTGTGAACCCACAGTGCACTGCTGGGCAAGCAGTCTCTCTATTGCGTTGAAGCATTGTCTATCCCTATCTCCCTGTCACCATACTCTACAACTTCACAAGCATTCTGAGTAAAATGAAATGATACCCAAAAGGCATTGTAACAGAACCCCTGTGAATCTGAACAATTAAAGCAATTCTTTTGAGGATGAGCTCTACTAAGGAGATGCCACATTTTACAAAGCTCTTAAAATTCCAGTTTTTGCATGATGGCATAACATTTTTTGTATTGGACAAAGACTATGCATTGAAATTTGCAAGGTGCATGAGACGGGCATTACTTCCCAAATTCTCATTGTATTTGGAGAATCTATGTGTGCTTAGTTTAAAGCATATTTTTAGCTTTTTAGCTCATGTTTTCTACTTAGATTTCTACAGAGCACTGAAGTCTTGATATCTCTGCTAACTCAAATGGTAACATTTAGACACTGACAATACTACCAGCACCCCTTTAAGCAGAGCCCAGTGAACGCCCCTGAATCAGCAGTGTACATGCCAGCTGGACAGAATAAGGTCATTTCTCTCCCTTACATCTCGTTCACAGCAAGTAATTGCTCAAAGGAGCAAGCCTGATTCGATGTTGTTGTAGTCAAGAAATCGCTGCCAATTACTGCAGCTGTGAATGATCCCTGACCAGACTGGAGCAGGCTCCTGAAGCCAGTCCCACAGCCAGATATCGGGCGCAGAGCGTCGAGGTTATGACACCAATGGCCTAACAGTGTCGTAAAGGGAGAAGACTGGGTGGTGAGTGATACACTCTTTCCTTCTGCGTGGTGAGACTTACAGTTTGAGATGATTCAGTTAGGGAGTATGTCAGCAGAGAGTTTTTAATCCTGTTAAAGAAAGCAGCCTTCCTTCCTATTGGATACCTACCGGCAGTCTCTAGAGAGATGACTTCTTCCCAGTGCTGCACAGGATCCCACTGCTTGCTGTGCTGGGAGGAATGTGTCAGAACTAATCTTACAATAACAAGTTGCACTCACTGCTGACATGAATCTTGGCACTGACGTAAGCCTGAGTTGTTTAATTAGTATTTATGAAAGATGAAGCGATACCACTCTTTAAAAAATGGTAACATTCTGTTATCATAATCTGTTATCATAAACTGATATAAAGATTTCAACCAAGCTAAGATTACTTGGTAAGGGGAACAGTTACCTACAGTTTAATAAAGCAGAGAAGCGCTTTGGGGAGGACATCATTAAAAGGAAGCAAATACATATGTTTAGGCTTCGTGATATTGATTTCCTATTTAGCTTTTCATTTAAAAAATAATAATTTTGAGATAAAAACTCAGCTCCTTATCATGAATGTGTTCTGAAAAATAGGTGACCACCATGAATCTTGTAAATTGTGGTGTTCCAGCGGTGATGTATTCATTGACCACATTGGCAAAATAAGGATCAGTATTTAGTATCTTCCTAACTAAAAACCAAACTCCTTCCTGATCCGTAGACCACTATTCATAATTCAGAACTTCATAGGCAGCACAAACTAATAAAACTATCTACAATTAGTCTCTGGTAGATTTCTTTAAATTGTTTATTAATGTTAAATTCTTACAGATGGATAATAGCATATGTAAACACAAATGCAACATATTCTTCCATCTTCAAAGAAGTCCATTAGGAATTGTTATTAAGAAACTCCTGGAGATATTTTCAGGGATTTTTCTACTGTGGTACCATTTGCTCATGATAAATTCTGCTCATAGATTCTAAAATGTTTAATTTCCCACAGTCAGATTGCTTTCTTCCATTGAAAATCCGATGGGAAGTGGTTTGAGTAAAGGGATACTCAGCAACATTCCTCCACTGCCGTATTTTTCAAGCCAACTTCTGCGCGTCTCTAGGGAATGACCAAGGACATAGGGCTACCCTAAAGGGTGGGAAAACATTTAAGCATGAGTACTTAGCACAGTGATATTCCATGTTAGCTCTTCTATGAATTTACATTGGGAATGAAGCAGACAGCTACCAAATGTTGAATTTGCTCTTCTTCAAACCTGTTTCCCATACACCTGTTTATGTACAACAGAGGGCTGCTGGAGGCCATGCAGAAGGAAGTCTGATATTATCAAGGTAAATACGTTACTTTCTTTCCCTGCCTCTCATTTTTCTTCCATACAGATAGGGAGAAACCTGTGTTTGTCAGGTTTTTAAAGGTCTTTTTCCGAGACTTTTCTCATGTCTTCACTACCTATATCAGTCTAAGTTCTTTGCAGTCAAGCTTCTGCACAATTTGTGAAATATCTATCTCTCTCATTACTATGTTCCTTCCCAGTAGTCACCATTCTCCACACATGTGGTGCAATTTAATCATGTGTTGAATTTTTTCTCCAGGTGAAGGCTTTATATTCACTAAGAGATTGGTTTTGCTTTATTATATGTCCACAATAAATGGTATATACACAACATTGCTTTGATCTTCTTTTATCTTAACTACATATAATAATGTAAGGATCATAGAATCATGGAATATTTTGAGTTGGAAAGGACCTTTAAAGGCCATCTACTCCAGCCACCCTGACATGGGCAGAGAACCTTCCACTAGACCATGTTGCTCATAGTTCCATCTAACCTGGCCTTGAACATCACATCTTAATTTTCTCTGAAAGCCCACCTGCCTCACTAAGCCTCTTTTATCCCACTACTGTGTAGTCTGTTTCTCACTTAAATTCATTATCTCCTCTCCAGCTTCCCTGGGTGGGCTGGGAACCACAATGCTCACATGAATCATCTCTTCACCATCTTTAATTCAAGATCCTTCCCTTTCATACAATGCCTCACACTTAGATCCATACTGTTCACTTCATACATTTAGCCTCTTCATGCTGCTCCGAACCCTACTCAACCAGTCAGGCACAGTCCATTTCCATTTCTATCAGTGACTTCAAAATGCCTCAGAGTCATATATAGACACATATACACACATACATATATATGTCTTAGACATGGCAGAAAGGTGAAGACTTCATATATGAGAGAACAACATATAGAGTTGACTATGACCTCTTTATAGAGATGTGCCTGCACCTGAGGTGACATTCAGGTATGAAAAACAGTCCTTGGGCCAAGGAGAGAACACCAAAGGCTTCGATCTACCTCCTCACGTGACACTCTTCCCTGCTCATTACTGCTGGACTGATACCGAGGGAAGCAGGGACAGCACTGAACATATCCCATCTAGATTTTATCACCAAAAGGTAGAAAATGTTTAAGGTGCATGCAGAGGAAAAGTTTAGTTCTCACTGATCACTGAAAGAAACTGAGTACTGCAGCATCAGTAGGCCTAGAAAGAAAACTATGTTATATGTATTTCTGTCCTGCACTATTCTTCAGACTCCCTCCTACCTCTGATTCACAGAGGGTAAAAATCTGTCAGAACCCTGGAATTTAAGTCATTTTCTGGCATCTTGAGGATTTTCCACATCTTATTCAATCCCAAATGATGTGGAAAAGCCTATACAGAGACAAGTCAATGGATCAGCCCCCTCTAGCTGAAGGGTTAGGAGCCTGTTTCACATATCTGACAGCCTCCAACACCAAGACTCAGAGCATCAAGAGCCTCTCAAAGTCCTCCTGGGTCGGTACAGCTTTCTGCCACCCCCAAACAGGCGGGTGGTTGTCAGGCACAATCTGGCCTGGACTGTTTTTCATTGTATAAAGTTGCTATGGTATCACCAATTAAAAATTCTAAAAAATAATCTGCATCTGTACAGCATGCTAAAATAACCTACGAAATGACACGTCCTTTCGTAGAAAGCGAGTCTACTAATTGCTGAGGGGCAGATTCCTCCACCCTTCCTCTCGCTGAACAGTGCCTTCAAGCTGCAAATACTCCCACTGCTTTCAGCATTTGCCAAGCCTAAGTTTTCCACAGAAACCATGAGTCAGGCTCCAAAAATCAGGAGACAGGCTTAAAAAATAATGAGATTTAGCTACAGCAGGTGAAGAATTTTGCCCTGATGATGGATTTGGCAGAGCAGGCATTCAGCATAAGAGTCAACCTCACAGCCAAAAACAGGTGATCAGCAGCTTCAGCAGAGTAAGCCCAGGCACATCTGAAGAGATGTGGTATAACACTTCAAAAGCTTTTTGTTAGTGTCTAGCAGAAGGAAACTGAGATTCTAGTTTCCCTAATCATTTTCTTCCCTCTCCATTTTTATCTTTCTCCTTTAATCTTTTTTTTTCTGTCTTTTTCTCTCTCTTCACTTTATTTCCAAAGGCATTTCAGTAGATTGGTTATTGCAGGAAGAAGATGAAAGTCAAGACTCAGATAGCAAGAGGGTCTGACAAAGCCACGGATGACTGAGCCAGCCTGTGGAGGCAGCACCAGGTCCCCTGGGAGAGAAGGATTTGCTGACAGGAAGGCAGAGCCTGGCATACACCATGACCTGGTGGACCTGAGCAAGAGGACAGCGTCTGGTTTTGCAAAGCTTTGAGTTCCCATCCCTTACCCATTGGCTTAATAACAAGGGCTTGAGATCAAAAAACCCAAAAAATAAACTTCAGTCAACAGTATGTGAGATCACAAACTCGGGACCTGTTTTGCCTCTTCCATCTCACAAGCTCCTCCTTCACAGCCAAGGACTCAATCTCCCGTCCCCGACTGAGCACAGATGTTGGGTCTCTGGGCACATCCACAGGCCCTCTGGGCTCTGCTGACCTCCATAGGCCCTCCCTTCATGGCTGAGGGGCTCCATGTACCCTTTGCTGCAGCCTGAGCTATGTCGCTTGGTAGGCTTATCCTTGGCTGCCCTTTTGGCCCTGGTGTGCTGACTGGTCCTCCTCAGTGAGAAGGCCAGTGTCCATCCTCAATGGTGTGACTATTCCTGCCTTTATGCTGTCCCCCTCCAGGTCGGCTGGGTGACAGAAAGGCTCATGTCACTACCTGGAGCTGTCTGAAATTAACCCTGGGCTTATCATGTGCCAGGAGTCCAAAGGAGGGTCTGTGGCAACCATGTTCAGCAGAGCTGAGGGCCGTCACACCTTCTGTGATGACAAGAGTGCAAGTACTGCCTGCTGAACATGCAGACAAATCAGAGGACAGATTTAGACTGGGTCAGACCTGATGCAATGAGAACCTCCCACTTCACATACTTCCTCCCACTTTTCACACCCATTTGTATTACCAGCAATCTTTTATGCCTTCCGCCAGAATAGGGAGCCAGAAAATGGTAGTGCACAGAAAATGAGACCTTGGCACATTTCCTTTTCAACTCAAAAATTTCATCTTCCCCACACACAAAAAGCCTGAAAGCTCTAAAGCATCAGCTTGTCAATGAGGAATGATTTGCCTTCAAGAAATTATCAGCACTGATTAATTTCATGAAGTTTCAAAGCAAAGCCCAGAAACAAGTTTGATCACACGAGTTTTGCAAGGTTAAAAGATACAAGCATTTGTACATGTTCTTGTTATTAATTTGACTAATTAAATGCATGATTTATTTCCTAGGGGTTTATTACACTTTAGTCACAAACATATCGGTGGTAGCCTTTACACAAGGGAACAAGCAAGTCCCAAAATGCACCTGGAATTTTGCAGGGAAAACATGGGTTTGTAATGTCATAAGATCGGGAAGCTGTTGCTAAGTAAGATGAAAAAGAAAGACTTAGGTCATCTCCAAAAGGAAAATATTAGTTTGCTTTTTTTCAAAATGGGTGTTGAGAAGAGCTAAGTGAATAACTGTCTGTCTGGGTGCTGTAAGTGGGAGCATGTCTAGATGCTATAAATTTAGAGATGAATAATCTTTCTTTATAACATGTATAAGAAAAGTACAGAAAAGATGCTCCATCTCAAGAAAAGTCCATATAAGCGGAATCAGCTTCCCTATGAGGAAATAATTACTGCAAGCTGCAAAAATAGAAATAAAATCTCTGACGAATGGCTGGTGTATGAATTCCTGTTACAGTTTATTTATGCAGACAATATAGTGTCTGGGATGAAACAGCTCTGTTGGCAGAACAAGCATGAGCCACTGTATGTGGGCTCTCAGAGCACTGCATGGGAGTGTTTACTTCAGCTCTCCTGGAACCATGGAGAAGTGACGTTACCATCCTAGAGCCTGAAATAAGCAGTCATACTGCCAGCACCAAGAGAAGGCTGAGCCTGTGGCTGAGATCTTCGTCATCTGACAAAAAAAACCCCTCAACCCTAAACAAACTAAGATGAAAAAGTGTTTGAAACCTCTTGCTATACAGATCTCACTGAAGTCACAGAGGGGCTGCTAGACTCGGTCACTCCCATTTTGCTGTTACCTCTAGTGTTTTCTGCAGGACAGGACAAACTATTACTATTTGCCTCTTCACGCCTGTATGTTTATATTGCCTTATTTTTCTAAATAAGAGTTAAAATTGTACTGGATGTTGCCAAAACCCCCCAGTAATCTTTTTCTAATCTAAAGGATGAGTCTGAAATTAAAATGTATTAAATAGAAACCACTTTTACACCTAGCAGACATGCTAACCTCTTCTGTTAGAAGACACTATCAATAGGCCTTTTCATAGCCCTATTGCTCAGAACAGTCACAAATGGAAAAGGGGGGGAAATGCATGGACATGAGAACTAGTGAAGCTGTGGCACACGATTGTGATAGAGCAGACCCTGGGGAGGCTGTCAGCATGCTCTGCTTGCTGTGCATCGCCCATCCACAGCACCATCACGCTGCTGCTATGTTATCCCACTGAGCTCTGCATGCTCTCACTGCACCTGGGGGCTTGTGGACAGCCACGGGTTAAGATCAGCCTTGGAAGAAAAGTATGAACACCCACCACAAGGAGTCTACACCTCAGCTAGAAAGAGATAGAGCAAAGAGGGGCAGAAAGACAAATGAGCATGCTGCACTGTCCCCCTAGGAGAGGAATTCCCCATCAGTCATAATATAATTCTTAGAAACCAGTGGATCAGAACAAGGACCAAACTCCAACTCACAGCCCACCTATTTGGTCCTGCACCTCTTGACATTAATGAAAAAGCTCCATTGGCTTCAGGGAAAGAGCATCATACCCTGTCAATAGGAATGGCACACAATTTTTTCCTGAGACACTAAGTTTCTGAAAAAACACAACTTTCTTTTGGCCTTAGTGTTCAGCTGTTGGGAGATTTTTCTGTGAGTCCCAAAAAGATATTTCTGAAGGGCCCCATGGAAAACTTGAGCATGGCCAGAGAATAGCCACTTGTGGGCCTGCAAGGCTTCCTCGTGTATCCAGACATGGGCTCAGCAGTGACAGAGCTGAAGGAAGAGAGCTCTCTGAACTATTTAAATCTTAGAAGTTTGCTGAAGTGATGTTTCATTCCCTTCCATTGAAGACATTTGGAATATTCCCATCAATTATGTAAAAAATAGGACTGAACTTTGGGGTTAGCTTAGACTATATATTTGTCCCAAAAGATATTGATACACCTCAAAAAAAAAAAAAAAGGTTATTTAAAATGTATTCTAAGGGGCAGAAACTGAAACAGACTGAAACAGACACACCTGAGAAAAGCAAATTGCACTTGCTCATTATTATGACAAAATTATCAATGTCGGGCAGTACAGTGGAAAATTATCAAAAATTCATGTGCCCCATTGATGAAGAAGAAGAAGAGAAGGAGGCATGGAAATAAACATTCTAGTGCAGAATATCCTTTTCCTGCCTACAAAAGAAGAAAACAAAGAAAACAAAACACCAAACTGAAACAAAAAAAACAACAACAACAACAATAGAACCCTAACCAAACAAAAACAACGAGCACCATGAGGAGGAATCATTTCATATATTTTGAAATTCAAATATTTTATGGTCCTATCTTAGCATGTCTATGAGTTCTCCAAGCACTGCTTTTGCCTTGTATGAATTTCTGGGTTTGTCAGTATGTGCAGTGAATATTACTGTTTATAAAATGCTCTGATTTGGCCTTGTTCAAAACTGGAAAGAATATTTCTTGGTGTAAAAAGTAGAAATTACATTAATCTTCAATTTATCAAGTTTCATAAAAAGAGGAAAACATGCAGAACATTTACTCTATAGCAGGAAAATATAAATTGCTATATTTTTTAGAAGTGTCTTCACTAGTAAAGTTGGAAATTCTTAACCAGTGTCTCCACTGGTAAAAGAGGAAATTTCTGAGCCGAGATATTATGTACGTGCTAAAAAAGATGTTAGTGACTGTTGTAAAAGCCTTTTTTTAAGTCTTAGAGATTCGAAACACAGTTATTTTTTAGAGAGTGAAAGATCTTTACAGTATCTACAACAGGCATAAAAGCAGTGATAGCTGATAGCATCAGCCAAAGCAGAGAGAGTAGATGAATGGGTAGTGTCAATGAGCATTAAATAATAATTCACAATAATTTCCAATAAATTCAATGCAACTGCAGTCTAAAATCTATAAGAAGGAAAGAAAAACCTCATTTCTCAATCATATAGGTACCTCTTCTCTTAATTCCATGAAGAGATATCTAATTACCTGTATACAAATACCTGTTAGTTTTAAGACACTGTGCTTATTTCAGAATATGATGTAGAGATCCTTGTCAGGCATTTAAGTATCATTTCTGCTTCTCCATGTGTTCCTATGGAACTTTATTAAAATTTCTCAGAGAGTTTTTAAACATTCCTGAGTTCATATATTTGCAAAGCATTGAATTTTGAATGCATCTACTTTTGAGCCTTTTAAACATGCACTTATTATATGAGTACATCTAGTCACTATGCATTAAAGAAGAAATATCTTTTTTGCATAGATATCAATTACAAAACTTAATCTGGATCTTCAGCACTGCATTTCCTCTGTATTTTTTCATGACATTACAGATGTGTCTTCTCCATGGACACCCCCTTGTCGTGGGGGAGAAGCTTGCGTGCCCTTATGAGGTTGTGAGCTGTGCTGGCG
>JAWWEE010000074.1:90069546-90105145 GCA_035221455.1 Xenops minutus | reverse complement strand
CCACCAGCGTGCTTGTAGCAAGCGTGGGTAGAGCCCTTGTAAATCTTCGTTCGCGAAGCCTAGCCATGATGATGACAGATGTGTAGTCTCAATTTCTTTGATTATTTTTAACAACTTCTAGTAACAGAAAAGGATGTATCATAATGAGCATGTGAAGCGCTGCATCTAACAAAAGCTATAGCTTTTCGCAATATGAATACAACGTTCCTTAAGGCATCCCTTGGTAAATGACATTAGTATTAATACCAAAACCTTTAGACAGGAAGGCTGGGTTGATAGCTTCTTTTTACTCAGGTTTACCATTCATTTCCAAAGGGCTTAGCTTAACCATTAAGTAGTTTTATATTTTTCTGAGACTATTGTTACAAATATGTAACATTTGACAGGACCAGTAAGAAAAATTACTGAGGTGGGTCTCAACTGGCAAGAGATATAATGGCAAGAGCAAGACAAGCTATCCCACAAAAGCAGTTTGGAAGCCCATCTAGGGAGGACTTCAACTGCTTTAGAGCACTTTAGGGTATTATAAGACACTACAGAATAAGAGGAACGTCAGCATGCCCTTTGCTAACAAAAGAGCACCCATGAGAATAGCTAACATTTCTCCCATTGCCCGTCCCAGCCCAAAACAGATTGTCCACATACTAGAATTGTGCACTCAGTTACCTGAGTTGCACCTAGTCTCTGAAATAAAAGGTTTGAACCTGCAGTACTGCTGAAACAGTGCATCTCTTCCTACCTATGGTGGCTCCTGGGTACACTGCAGGTCACTCACTCAGGCCAGCAGGGCTTGGATGTTTTGTGGTAATAAAAAGGCACTGCAATGATCTATTAAAAACATTTGGAAATTGGACAAATATAAAAGTCTTCAAGACTTATGGAGACTGGTTAAGGGATAGGCTTCTGTGCTTTGGAAATAGCTCCAGATGACTTAAAAATTAACTGGGAAATCCCTAAATTGTAGAGAATTTGTAGTACTTGAGATAACGGACAGCTGGTATAACAGTATATACACTTTTATGGATTCCTTTAGTATTACACTCATGCAGAAAAATCATAAGGGCAAGAAAACACTGCTTTCATCACTGCTGATCTTTTCAGTGTTTCCAAAACACAGACATTTTCTTCTTGGAAGCATGGGGTTATTGTTCTTGTTCCTAAAAGCTGAGGTTGTGTTGCTGTGAGCTGTCACTTGGGCTGGATAGGAAGCAAGTCAATACCTGGAGATAACAGTAAAGGAGTCATAATCCAGAGGTTGATTCATCTTTTATTTTTAGACAACAGTGTGTTAAGAGGGGACAAACAGTGAAATACTGTAGGATGCAGCTGGGAGCTAAGGCCACACAGTGAGGTTGTACAAAACAGATAAGAAATGAAAGTATCTGTTGCAGAGGTAATTTTAAGCACTGACCTTACGTAATAGATGGAATGAGAGTAGATGTTGTAGTCATCTAAGAGAAGAATCTAGCCAAAAATAAAAAAAAAAACAAAAAATTAAAAAAGTGCCTTTTTTTTTTTGGTCTTAAATGATGTTTTACGTTTTAGGCATAGCAATGTAGACCAGAACAGAGCAATTTGTAGATGATGCTAGTTACTCACTGTGAAAGGAGCAGAATGTTCTTTTAAGGGGTATTAAGACAATTTAAAAGGATCTGAGAGCCTGTTCTTATGCAGAGGCCTAGATCACTGTGGTGCTATAGGAGATATTAGAACAGAGATGAGGTTGTATACTCTTTGTGAGTGCTTCGTGTTTTCCTGCTAGCTGTATGTTCTATGAGATGCTTTGCCATCAGAGCTGCCTTCTTTCTATTCATTTAGAGTCTCACAAAGTCCAGTCCTGTTGGTTGATATCTGAGGTGTCCACGTAAAGAGATGTAAAGTCTAAAGGCTTACATATGAACATAGATTAGCTATGGGCAACAGTTCTGAGAACTAAAAAAGGGAACACTGCATCACCGGATGAGCTCTGAGAGGAACAAAAGGATTAGCTTAAATGCACGCTCAAAATAGAAAATAATTTTAGCAATGTTGTTCGACTAGGAGGCTTTTTTTTTTCTCAGAACTGATCTGCAAATTAAAAACTACAGCAAAGCAACTTCTCTTCCATTGAGATCTCAGGGCTAAATTCTCTTTCAGTACAAGTTCCACAAACTAATTTAAGAATCTCATACAATGGACCAGATGATTTGGTACAGTCACATTACCACAAGCATTGTGAATGTTGCTTTTTTTTGTTGGAGAGCTTGCCAACTTACCTTGCTGTTCTCTTGCTGCCCCACGGCCTGGCTGACCTCTCAAGCAATGACTAAGTCTTTGTGGAAAGTTTAGAATTTGCGAAAGTGAAAGCATAGGTTAACTGTGTGTATACCTTTTCTTCTCAGAAGGCATGTTGTAGTCGAGACTGTAAAAGTCACGTTCTCTCCCTCCTTTCTTGCTAGTGCTGATTTGGGCAAGAAGACAGTTGCGTTTACGGGGCAAATTACAGTCTGATGTGATATACACCCCAATTCAGAGCCCTGGATCAAAAAGGTTGCCCAGTAGGCTATTGGTCTGATCATATTTCTCATACAGAATTCTGCTTCACAGTGTTTCTGCTTCAGAAAAAGACCCAGGCACAGGCAATTAGGCAAGGCTTAATAGAACTACTGTATTTATCCAAAGCAGTTGCAGGGCACGGATCGCTGGCTACCAAAAGTATGTACTGCACTCAATATCTGCTCATAGCTCCTATAGCAGATGGAGGTTAGGGAGTAAGTTAATATAGTTAATAAATAAATAAATAAAAATAATAATACATTATTATTTTCTCTCACACTCATTTTGCCTTATTGTCTGTCTCTGGGAGATGTACATATCTTCACAACCCAATCCCTAGCTTCATTTAAACTACTTAGAAAGTTGCCTTCCCTTTCCAGACCTTCAATAACTGTTGAAATATAGTTAAAAACTCCTCAATCAAGCCATATCAATTCCATAAGAGTATACCTAGTAGTAGATGTGCATGTTTGTTACCAGCCCTTTACCTGAATGCCTCTGTTACTCAAGTACCTGGCAGTTCAATCAGACTTCAGAAAGAGGAGATCATTAGTTATTTTGAGCACCTCAGTACAACTTTTTTGATAGCTTTTAAGATGACAGCAGCTTCTAATGGTCAAATGTAGGAATCCAGTTTTCCTACAAAAGCCCAGAGGGCATAGGACTAATGTTAAATGAGTAGAGACTAGACTTCACGAATACTGAACACAGATCAGATTTTTTAAAATCTCACCAGCTTCGGATATTGTTGCAGCCTTTATTTGCAATTACTTGACTTAGTTCAGTTTGAAAGGCTGTCTGAGAAGTGACACACTAGGCACCATTCAAATATTTTAGTTCAGAGAACTCTCTGAACTAGGGACATAAATTCATCCTTTCTGTTTTTCCAAGTAAAACTCAGTCCACCATCGCTTCTGGTTTAGATAGAGTTTCCTCTTCTGATTTTATTCTTTGCAGCAGCAGGAGGAAGGATTTTAAAGCTGAGCCATTTATAGCCTTAACCCATTGAATTACTTTCTGGGGAAGTAGTTAAGAAAATTTTCCTTTGGAAGAACTAGCGACAGTGTGCAAGTATTCCAAATCAGAGTGCACGCACCAATAAGGAGCTGGGTTTAAAAATGCCTTCATTTACTTGTGTGCATAAATGAAGTCAGTGGGGTTTCAAATTAAATAAAACTTGGCAATTCTTCTCAAAAAGCCATATTTTGTTTTGCTAGATCTGCATAACTCAAAACTGCTTAAGTGAAAGTTTCTTGCACATAAGAGAGATGAATTTAGCACAAGAAAGAAATTCTGTCTTAATTTAAATCTCTAAGGCAAACAGGTGTTAGTCTGTGCAGAATTTGGCCCTCTGGGCCCTTTTATTCTACCTCTACATTTATGTTCTCTCTAAAACAATTGCACAATTTCACCATCCACTCATATGACCTGTTGCTCTGAGACCAAGGCATGGATCTGCCAGCTCTGAGCAATGTCAGTCCTGATAAATGAAAGAAACAGAGAATAAATGTAATGTCAAAATAACACTCAAGAAAGCCATGCTTTCTTATTTTGATTTTCTAGTTTTGCCTAAGATATGAAGAAAACCATGGAAGTATGGCAGATTTATTTTTTTTAATCACTGGTCAAGTATGTCTAGGAAAAAAGCAATAAGGGTTAAACACCCTTTTATCATGTTTTTTATCATCTTGAGGTTGTTACTTTGTGATCTCAAAGGTCTCAAATGAGTCACCAATGTTTCTAATTACATCATTTTTTCTACAAGTTGCAAATAAAAGGTCCTACTTGCATTTACTTCAGTATGATGAGTTAAGAGTAATTTCAAGCTAGGTAAGCAATGACAATACATTTAGCACTTAAGTGTATAGATTTTAAGTTGTTGTAGTACACAGGCACCCCAATTCTCCAGCAGTTCTGCTAGAGTATTTAAAGCATAATACTTTGGGCCATTTTAAAGGCTCTCTTTTGAAGGAAGCAAGGAGAAATCTTGGTTCTGGACCACATGAATCTGGATATGCGTAAGTGTCTTCTGGCAGACAGCAGGAACCAAGGAGGCTCCCTGGCTGTCTCTCTGAAAAGATTGCAGGGAGCAGACGCTCAAACTCGAGGCTCCCCAGGGAACCACCAATTATTATATATGAAGAAGCGGGATAAAAATAAATCTAATTTCTTTCCTGTCCTCTGTTTCAAGATGAAAGAAAAAATGGTCTAAATGGGTAGCCAAAAACCTTCAAAACAGGAACAACAAAACCCATTCACCTCCTTTTCACTGTTACATCATTAAAGCACCATGTAGACAGGAAGGAAGGAAGGGTATTTCTTGGGGAATATTTATTTTTATTTTTGAATTCAAGGGAATATACCCCTAGTGTGTTCTGGAAATGCAGAGAAACGGGGTGGGATCTGGTAGTATCTGACATGCCGAAGAATTGACTCTGTTACTGCCAGTGATCAGCAGGAGACAATGTTGCAGTGTGAATAAACCATTATTAATTCCAACTCCTGAATAACAGTGAGCTCTACTAACTACCTAGCTATTCTCTAACAGTCGGTAAAGAAATACAAATTATATTTGGGAATCTTTAGAAAGGACCCAAGCATAAACAGCATTAGGGTGGGCTTTCTGCTGAGCTGTGCTAGTTTATCTCTCCTACTGCAGCTATGAGAAAAATCCTTCAGTCTTTGGATACTTTGCAGAAATTTTTAATAATTATACTACAAATATGGCTTCTGTGAATGTTCTTGTGTGCCTGACACCATAAGGTTACATCATCCTAAAGGAAGGATTTAGAAGATATTTTCAGACTAATTTTTTGGAAGTGGCTAGTTTGCAAATGGATTTATAGAGAATTTTATCAGTTTGAACACAAAAAGAATTCTGGTATTCTGTTAATGTACAGGGCTGTGACAGATACACCCACACAGTCTGTGTGCAGAAAGCAAGAGGGGCAAACACACAGGCACTTTGTTCTGGTGGTGACTCTGTAGCTGCTGTATTGTCCAGGACATGCCGAGTTCAGGAGATGGCAGTTCAGTGGTGATGCCAGTCATTGATTAGGAAACCAGCTATACCAAAGACATTCCCCGGTCTTCTAAGAACTTCCAGGAGAAGGATTTGACTTCTCTCTGTCTTTGGGCTTCATAATCCACAACTCCTTGTGTAATAAGACTAGGATTTGAACCAATGTCTTCGTAATTTTTATGAGTCCAGTATTTTCCCATTTACTGATCTATGCATGAGACTGGCCACAGAGAGCAGTTAACACATCATCTTGTCCTCAGTTGTTCCTTTTTGCCATTCCCCTCTATCTGGTGCTATAAGCTGAGACTACATCTATAGGGTAGGAGACATGAATGAAAAAACCCACTGGGCAGCTCCAAAATGTTTATTTTACACATGTTGTTTTATGTTGTTATAAATCAAAAGAAAAGAGAAGAGGGAAAGATTAAAAAAAAAAAAAAGCTGAGCCAAGTTTACAGATGGAAAAATAGATATCTGGAGCAGTGAATTATGTCTAGATACACCTGGAGTCAGTGGTCACCCCAATCTGTGTGAACACCTTGCAGATTCTGGCCATAAAGCCAGTGCAGTGTGTGCAGGGAATTAGGAAGGAAAGATGTGGTGATAGAATCTACTTAAATCTCCTCTAAACTGAGGGGTAGTAGTGTCTGTCCAAACATGACGGGTCTGAGCAATAGCTCCATGCACTGCTCCTTTGCTCTTACTGAGAAGCTGAACTGCTAGCAAAGCCGTGATGGCTGGCTTAAAGTAGTGTCAGAGCAAGGAGAATGGAAATGGTGAGTAGCTGGTGTAGGGCAAAAGCAGCTCTGACTGAAAGATCACTGGCAGCTTCAATTACACCAACTGACCGATCTGCATCTGGCACTTCTCCATTCCACACTGAAAACGAAGTACTAGCAGTGGGAGTGGGAAGCCATGAAGTGACCTGTCAAGCAGTCCAAGTAAAAAAGCAGAGGAACAGTATGAAGATCTAGACTTCAGGAAAAAAAGTCATTTGACACTGCATGTTACTCTGTCAATCCGCCTTCCTGATTATTTCCTTTATTCTTTTGATAAACTGCTGTTTGTTATGTCAGTTCAATCATGCATGTCAAGGGAAAACTAGCAGCCTGAACAACAGAAAGTTTAATTTCATTTTCTCAGGGTATTCTTTTTTGTTTTGTTTTGTTTTTTTTTTGTTTTTGTTTTTGTTTTGGTGGTGGGATGGAGCCAGAGGCTCAAGCTGGTATTTCTTTTCTTTAGTATTTTCTCAAATATAAGCCCAGTTCACATTGTGCCTGATCAAGACTTGTCAGAAGGGTTATAACCAAATGAAGAAAAGCTGAAAGGAGAACAAAGTTTCCTGCAAATACTTTTCCTCCTGTGCAAATCAGAATACAGCCACATTCCTACTCATCCCTCTTGGAAGTCTAGGTCAGAATACCAGATAAACTCAGAATACCACGTTTGAGAGTTTGGTAGAGTATAACCATTAAAAATATGCTTAGAGAATGAGACCTGTCAAGGGAGATGCTATCATCCACCCTTCAGAAAGACTCATCTTTCCTATGATTGAGCATGTCTTTAATAAGAGTCTGTCTGCAGAAGAGGGACACTGGTGCAGCTATTCTTAGAGATCAGTCAACAGGACGAACAGGCTTGTATGTCATTCCTTATGGCTCAGGAGGAGTTTGGATGCTGAGCTTATCAGTTCTGACAGAGACTCTATGATCTGTGTCAATGTGAGAAGCATGCCTCTTGTATCTGAAGGCAAAGTAAAAGGAAAATGCTATGATAGTTAACTGCTGTTCACAGCTGAGCTGAAGTCACAGACACTAAGCTTTACGCTCAACCAGAAGAGCCCAGTTATGGTAGGAAACAGCAAAGCTGGTGTCTACAGAAAGCTACTTAAATTCCAAGACATGTTGCTTTCTTAGCTATTTAACTTGTGTTTTATGAAAAAGCAGGCAATAGATAACTCAGACTGTGCGTAATACACGTTTGTTACTATGGCTATTCCCAGACTAACCTTGAGAGTTCTCTGCTGCCTTGAACTACAACAATTACATAATCCCTAGCAGAAGCAGTTCTAGACCCTTTGGCTAAGTAGTGAGCAGTGAGTATTTCTGGATAACTACTTGCTACCTAATAAAAATGTCAGCACACTGGATATTTATTTGCAGAGCAAATCACTATTATAAAGGGTTACTTCATCCAGCTACAAGTTAAAATTTCTAGCACAGAATAAGAACAAATATCACTGTTGATACATAGGTTGTTGTAGTTTCATAGTCGCTACTCATGTTTTTTGCTAGAAAAGCATTAATATTTCATCTTTCTTTATCCTGACTCATCAGTGACAGCCAGTTTGGAAAAGGATTCATACTTAGGAGACAAAAAGTGACAACCCTTGATAACCACCACAATCCACATATCTTGCAAACACTACAGTGAAAACAAACTTCAGTCTTCAATAGCTGCACTTTTCAAATTAATAGGTCAGCTTACCTCTAAGAAGAAAAGGGAGGAGATTTATTTATATTAAGCTGTGAAATGCTTCACTGAAGAGTAGGACATGCTCCATTAAAAGCAACTTGGAGACTTTGTGTGGGCAACCATGAGTAAGGCTACATAGCAACTGCTAGTGTTTAGCCCTGCACTTCATGTACCAATTACACAGGTTGTAGAGACTGCCTCAAGCACTTCGTTGATAATTTAAAATTAAGATTTTTTTTTTTAATTAAGACAATTAGGTCTTACTTCATAGATACTGACTTGCTAAGCTCATCTGCGCTAACTGCTGTGAGGAGCAGTATTGTCTTCTAGGCTGCATCTTCACTATGCCTTAGGCTTTATGTACAACTTTTTTTGCATGCTGACTGGCTTATTCTTTATGGCCTCTTCCTCCTTTGCCTTGTACGTAGATGTCCATATTCCATTATGCACAATCCTTTCTTGGTACCTTACTGAGTGGTACTTCACTTTCTCACTTTGTGCTGAGTGATGTTATGCTCTGAATTAAAGACATCCTCTTTTGACTTTGCCACATCCAAGTCCTCAAAATCAGAATATATCATGCTCCATAGATGAGGTCCTTTACTTGTGTGGATTGTCCAGACTCAATACAGAGTTGCCCTCTGTTCATTCAGATTTACTTGCCTAAGGATATAACCAGCTCATTGGTTAAACAACTTCTACATCACAGCGGTACATGTTGCAAACCACTTCAAGGCATAAATACTTATTTGAATAATCTTGCACCATGATGGAAATATCACAGGATTTGTTATGTATGCTATCAAGTGGTTTGCAGTTGGCAACATAGCTGATAGCACAGTTGAGTTTTATAATAATTTGTAGTTCTTTTGTAAAAGTAGTAACAGACTTAATCTGACTAAAAACCAGCCCGCTTAAAATGGTCTGGGTACTATAAGTTGCTCTCAGTAGCTGTCACTATCTGGCCAATGCTTGGAGATCTAACTATATCACGAAAACAGGCAAACTCACAGGGAGTCAGGTCTGTTTTACAGCAGCAGGTTTAAGAGAAGATTATTTCTTCCCCAGCTGTACAAATAATCCCACAATACAGAGGAAGACCCTCAAGCAGCTATTGCAGTTGTCCTGTTCAGTAACTGAATTCTGAACCACATCCCTCACCCACTTCTGATCCCAAATGTGGCACTACGCAGTAATAAATGTAGCCTGCCACTTTATTTATTATAAATCCTGCAGTCTTCACAGAAAATAAAAGGTTTTGTCTCAGAAAGGTAAAGCTGCTATGTGTTTTATTTTTGTTTGTCACTCTCCTTAAAGACACAGTAAACAGAAAAGCAGTATTTACTGACAGAAGTTGAAAATTACTTTGCTGATATCCATGGTCATATGTTAATCTGCCATAGATAAAATCTGTCCCTTTTTTTCCCAGTTCCACTCTCTACAGGTGAAGGCCAGCCATATCATTTCCTTGATTTTTAAGACCACAGCTTGGCTATATGTACCTGATCATCAGTTATTAGTGTCTGCACAAACTCTCTTTTTGATGCATTATATTGCACTAGAGATGAGCCGAAGGTCACAGTCGTAGTTCTGGTGAGGACAGATGGTAAATCTCAGTGTTGCAGGAAGTGATGCTCGTGGTGAGAAGACAGATGTACAAGTGATCCTCCTGGTTTGTGTTAAGGAGACAGGAGAGTTATACCTATAAGTCTTTCTTTAGAAGAGATACCATTCACTAGCATAGGCACAAAGACAATATGACATAACTCTAAGGAAATCTTTTTAACTCCTTTGAGCTTCTTAGTTTTTAGAACCACAGAAAGACCAGAGAAAGAATTATGGCATTACAAACTAAGGGAAGAACAACCAAGAGTAACATAAGGAGCATATGGAATTTATTCGTAGGCTAGATATGGTCAAAAGAAGTAGCCTAAAGAAGACAAAGGAGAGAAGGGAGAGGGAAGGAGAGAGGCAGGGGGAAAGTGAGAGAAAGAGACACTGTAATTTGAGGGGAAGCCCTGAGATGCAAAACAAGAGGATTCTAGTTGTCCTATAGGATTCATTAAGATGTTATAATCTTATGTGGAAGCTGAGAAATACATGCAGGATATTAATTTTTTTCCAATTCTATAAATCTTTTATGCTTGTTACACTGAAAAATAATTGGATTTAGAACCCTTTACAGTTCTCCTTTCTTGTCTGCTTCTTCTGTAACACACCTGAAGACGGGGATGTAATCTTCAAACACCCAAATGGGTTAGAGAGATAGAAAAAAAAAGTGAGAAATAAGATAGATGAGAATTTTATCTTGAAGTTCTAATAAATCTTGATCTATGAATTATCGGTTCTGTGAAAAAGTGATAACCAGAGAGAAGCTGTACTATAATGGCTGAGATTGCATGGTTGCCTTTTCGAAAGATATGCAGTTTGATCAAGCATGTCCAGCATGATGGCACTCAACCACAGTTATTTGTCACTGTCAGCTGGAGGGATCTCTCAGGACTGTATGACAGAATCATCTGCATTAGGAACAACATGATCCTAATGAAGATGATCCTTCCTCTCTGCTCAGCACTGGTGAGGCCAGAATTGGACTGTTGTGTCCAGCTCTGGGCTTCACACTACAATAAAGATACAGACTTACAACAGCAAGTCCAGAAAAAGGCAGAAAAGGTGATTATGGAACTGGACGAAAAGCTGAGACAGCTGGGACTCTTAAGCCCAGAGAAAAGAAAGCTCAGGGGGGATCTTATCAGATGTATAAATAATTGATCAGAGGGATGGTTAAGGAGTCAGGAGGATTACAGTATTGCCCAGGGACAGGACAAGAGCCAATGGAGACACACTGAAATACATAGTTTTCCATCTGAACACTAGGAAACACCTTTGACCTTGTGGCTTATACATATCATTTGCTACAGATGAGGTAGAAAACTTAAATCCCAGCCATGTGAAGACTTTGTAGAACCATGGGATATGCCTGAAGCATCCCAGCAGCACTGACTGCCTAGAAACACTAAGGTTTACAAATCCAGTGTGATCAGCTGGGAGGAGCAATGCATTCAGCTCTCACCAGCTGAATGTGTCTGTGAAGAAAGAATAGAGGGGAATATCTTGGAATAGTTGCTCCCAGTTTCGCTGCCCTTTGGTGCTTGGGGCTTGATCTAAGTAATTTACTGCCCAGTGATAACCATTGACCAGAAGTTAGACCCACAAAAATTAACAAACTCTCTACAAAAATTGCAACATTATTTATTTCATATCATGAATGCCTAGATTTACTACTCAAAACAATCAGTTTCACAAGATAAGTATGTTCCTGAGTTATAGATGTTTCACACAAGTGTATTTTGAGAGAAACACTTAAAAAATTTGATTCAGAGCCGTCAATATTGAAGACATTAAATGAGTGGGGCAGCAGTGTTGATTGTTGCTCTTAATTATGACTTAATTATGAGTGGATAATTAGAACTGAACCCAGCATTCTTTGTATTGGTTTTGTACTGAGCAGAGTGACTAATCTAAGGCCATTGGGATGCCTGTGCTCTCTTGCAAACATATTTTGACATCATGAATGTGGAACCACGTGTTACCCTCAGCTGCTGTCCATATGCTGCTTTCTCTAGAGATGGTGGTCATTCTGTCTATGCCCTGTCCAAGGGCAAGAGCCCACCCATGTACAGACACCAATGCAGGAATAAAGAAGAAAGAAGTGTGATAACATGTTATGCTACAGCCCTCATCACCAGAGGGAAAGAAAGCAAGCACACTGGCTACTTACTCAAAAAGAAAATGTTGTGGCAACAATTTCCCTTACACTTGTGCATGGAATACCCAGACTAGAGTTCCTCCTCCTTTGGACTATTCCAAATCTGTAACAATTAAATGGAACAATAATTCAAACTCTAATGTACTTTATAAAGCAGATCAGTACCATTTCCTTCATTTAGCAGCATGGAAATAGGGGCAGAGGAACTTGCCCAAGGTGCTCCAATATGCCAAGTGGTGGAGAAAGAAATAGAAGGTTTTCTGTTTGAATCCCAGCATCATATTCTCTCTACTGTACCTCAGTCAGGATCCCTCCACATTTAGAAGACATGTGCAAGTGGGAAACTCAAAAAAGTGAAAATAGTTATTAAAAAAGAATAGTTGCATCAGGAGAAGAAACTCTTCTCCGAAGTCAATAGCTATGATTTCAGGTAAGGAAGACAGTAGATGGCACTGTCCCCCAATACTTCCTAGGGAGACACAGCTTTCACACTCAACATCCCCGCTACAGAACACGGACCCGTACCCCAACTAGTGACAGATGCTAGACAGGACAGAATTCACTCCCCACTGCCAGTTAAAACCAGGCAGTGTCTGCAAGAGTAGTGCTATGCAGGCTCCTAGCTCATTTCTCCTTAGGAAAGCCCTTGTAGCTCCCTTTTCCTGTCTTGCAAGTTAACCTACTATAACTGACATCTGTCAGATGACAGTAGATGATGATGACTATTTCTGGACTGAAGGGAACACTGGTCAGTCAGCTCATCAAATATGTTCTATAGTAACAAATCATGACAGCTTTCCATTTTCTAAAGTCCTGACAACTGGCCTTCAGACACAAGGTATTAAAAAGCCAGGGAACAGGTCCTAAGGGAGTACAAAGATCTGGCTTCAAATTATGTGCTTCCACTGGCTTCCTATGTCACAACAAACAAGACACTATGTCTCTCTGCATTCTGGTTCCTGTTGCAATACAAAAATCTCTGCTTTGGGATATATACTAAACATTAAAAATATTCTGCTCTCTCTGTTAATGAAAGAATTCAGAATAACTCAAATGACTCAGAGAATCAGATTTCTGTGGCAGATATCTGAAAAGCTGCTGAACTCTTCTCACAGGAAATTGTCAAGATTATTCCATTAATGTTTGCGAGACAACAACCGTATAGAAGTCCTAAAAGAAACATAGAAGACAGATAAAGAAAATAAATAATGGAAAGAAGGAGCATTTTGAAATAGTTTTCTCAAAAACAAATCAACCCTGGGAACAGTTGTGGGTCCCTTTCAAATTTCTCTGAAAGAAGAGGAGCATAGCAAATTAAATCAACAGAAAGGTCAAGAATTAAAACACCTACTACTTCCAGTGCTGCTGGATATTCTGTTCCCTCGTAAAAATGAACATAACTCTGACAACCACAATATTGACACGTACAAGCTGGCCAGTCCTCCGACTTCTTCCTGGGCTTCAGTATTGTCTTGGACTCTGAAGACTTTTATTAGACCACTTTGCAGCAAAACAACTGGTGTAGAGCACAGTGATGTGAACTTTTAACACCAACAATGAGACTAGAGCAGGACACAGGACCTTACAAGTGGCCTTGGATTCAGGGATAAAGAATAATGGCAAACTAAGCCAACCTGACAGGGTATGCCACCAGCATTTAATATTAGCCTTAATGAGTCATCCAGACGTGCTAGAAGAGCAGATCCCAAACCATCCACATTCATAGCCTCCTTCCTCTAAAGCTCCATAGTAATATAAAACTTTTAACTACAGCATGCTAGTGATCTGGTTTCATTACACAAAAGGAGATAAAAACCAGTAGTTTTAAATACGCTCAGAATATACTGTGATGCATCTCATGTCAGTGAAGGACAACACATACAAGGCTGAAGAGCGATAAGGGTGGCAACGGGCAGGAAATAAATAATTGCAATGCTCTTTGTTTTTCCAGCATATTGAGGGAAAATTTCCCTGTAATTACAACAGCACAAAATGAGGAATTTCAACATTTCATAGGCAGGATGGGGGAAGATGCTCCTGCAGAAACTGGCAAACTGCTGAATTTGCAGCTATGGTCAGTTGGAGCACCATCTCACACGGTGCATCTTATTGTTTCGTTTTCAATGGCCCAGTCACTGGAGCTATCGTTGTGGGGAGAGGGGAGAAAACAGAAAATAAGGGCCAGGCAGATGCACCTGAAGCTCCCTTATATGCTGATTTTAGAGTTCTTGCACAGTCTGAAATGATTCCTCAGCTCTTTCAAAGTGTGAGGAAGATAGACTTCCTTTTGTGCTCACAAAGATTGGTTTCTGTGATCTTTGCCAGATACATTAACTTGGTCATATATGGGCATTTCACGTTCTGTGGAATTAAAAGTTTGCCTGGTTTGTGTGTCCAGAGCTAGAAATTTCAGGGACTAATCAGCCACTCGATAAGAATCACTGAAGGACATCGAAAGAAGAGATTGTTCAGCTATTTAGAAAGAAAAAGAAGTATACTTGTACATTAAACCCTAATTTTAGGAGTCTGCATGGTAACAGATATCTTTTAAAAAGGCATTTTGCCACAAACTGATCAAAGTATGAATGGCAGAAGAAGCCTGTGTCACCAGAGTGACTTGAAAAAAGTTGCTTATTTATGGAATTACCTTTGCTTAATGCTTTTAGACTTTTAAAGGCATCATATTATAGCTATCCTACCTCTCAAAACATTTTTTCTTACAATCCCAGTACCATAGATGAACTCAAGAAGACCTTTACATGCTTTATTTAATAAAAAGTTGTCTAGGCCACTATTGTTTCTTTGCACCACCCATGCACAGTGCAGAGCACTGCTTCTTCTGGACCCTGATACCTCCACCCTAAAATGTGTTTGACATACACCCTGTTGCTGTGGGTTTAGCACCAGCTTACTAGAAGAATTAGCTTTTCTCAGTGGCATCATCAGCAGTATCCCAGGAACGTGCTGGCAGGTGTTCAGCATCACAGATCTTGCATAACTCATCAAGATGAATTGCCAAGTAGTGGCTTGGGCTGAGGTTCAAAAGTTCTTTTCTGCTGACACTTTCAGGTTTGCCACTGGTGACACTAAAGATAGGGAAAGGATCCAAATTTAAATACCTGACAGGTGTTGGCCAGGAGTTTGACTAACAGGATTTACAAACTTCTCAGAATCCTCAGTTTTCTTTTTAGAAAATCAAGCCTCGGGCTCATCTTGGTATTAGAGAAGCCAGGGACTTTGAAGATTATGACATTGCTGGGGAGTTTCTGTGAACACAAGCCATGGGGTAAGGCTTTGAAACAAACCACAAATAAAAGTACAAATCCTTGCCTTCTAGGTGTGTCCATGTTTTCTTTTTCTCCCTGAGCTATCAGGAGAACACCTAATCACTGTCCACTCCTCTAACCAGTGTGTCCTTCCAAGTCACCCTTCAGCCAGCATCAAGCCCCGGCAGAGTAAGAGCAGCACATACAACGTGACTGCGCAAGGCTCAGCTGTGCCCTCAGGCTTCAGTGTTTGCATCCAGCATACCTTGCCGTCAGACTCAGTGTCACATTCTGTCCTAGTCTGTGTGCAGGCATGCTTGTGTTTCATGTCACATATAATAAAGAGTAATTTTAAGAAGGATTGTCCTATTCTGTAAAGAGTTGCCACATACATACATACAGGTAACAGAAGCTCTTGACTCCCCGCTTTCACTGTATTGAACAGGTCTACACCAATAATTGATTCTTTTTTCAGTTCAGCAATATAAGCAAACAAAAAGAAAGATGAAGTTATACTCTTATTAACCAGAATATAATTTTTTCTTCTTCAATTCTCCTTCTTCCTTCCAACAACAAAAATGTATCACAGAATTATGAAATTTTCTGAGTTGGAAGGGACCCACAAGCATCGTCAAGTTCAACTCTTAAGTATCTATCACACTAACTAGCTATCACACTTCTTTCCCCCAAAAAATAGTGCTCTAAAAGAACAGACCTCTACAGATTTTATATTTTCCAGCTATTCTTTAAAAGGACATTACATTCTTTGTTTTACTACAGGATGTGCCAGAAGGTCCTGAAGATTGTAAATCACAATTTCAAAGCAATATTCCACAAAACCCAGTAACAGAAAAAAACCCAAATAATTAATTAATTTGGTGATCCAATACTATGGCATCTCTCATCTCATCTTTTGGTTCAAACAGCATCCAGTGTTTGCTCTGCTCTTTTACCAGATTTTTAGGAATCTATTTCAAATATGTTGAGAAAATAGTTTGGAGTATTTTCCATCCTTTTTATCTGTTTTCCAAACAAAACTTCAGGATTTACCTTATTTGTTTTGTTTACACTTTCAGCCCTAATTAGAAAACTATGCTATTTCAGTAAGGAGACAGTAATTAATATATGTAGTGCATAAGGTTCCAGAGGTCCCCCCCAAAAAAATCACAGTTTCACTTTCTATACGTTATAGTAAAGCTACTGCCAGCCTTACTAAGGAGTCCACAGCCCTCACCAGCAGGAGAGAGCAGGACTGGAGAACAAAAACAATATGAGAGGCATAGAAGACTTTCTGGTAGCTCCTATTCTGCGTGCATTCCACTAAGAGTGAAATGCATACGAAAACATTTATAATCTATTTTTACTGGACAACCCCCTGCCTGCAGTAGCAGCGTGCATTACTTCAATAACAGCTGTGGCACTGTGCAATGCAAAAGGACTTAAGAGACCTCACTGTCATCCCTAGCTGACCCCTGACTATCAACAGTTTACAGACTACTCCTTGCAAAAGCATGTACACCACTACACAAGTCACAGCAGTACAAAACCCTGACAGGAATAACCTCCTGAGAGGTTTTCCTAGTCATTTAGAAATCTCAAGAAATGTCAATCTCAGAGTGTTCTTTTTTCAAGGAACCTATTTAAACCATCTTAAGATAAAGTTACAGAGAGGATCCTCATGGTATAAAATACCCATGTCTCCCCCATCTTTAATATGACCAGCTTCTTTAAATCTTGGCCATGCCCTGGCTTTGGTGTTTCAGAACACGAATTTTAACTTGACTTAATAGACTTGGCTCGTCTATTAATCTATGTTAAATAAAATCAAAGCTGAAGCTCAAACACAAAAAAATCTAAATTTTGTGAGGAAGCTAATCTTTTCTGTTTTTTCCTTTTTGCTTGATAATCATTATATTCTGTTGAATAACCAGTGTATTTCCTAATATAGCTGCAAGGGGTTTCACAATAGCATTCATTCATTTAAAAAAAGGAGAGAGTCAAAGCTCTTCTGTCTTACATCACTTTCAATGAATGCTTTAGAGCGAAATGGCAATCATGAGACCTCCAGCCTACACGAGGAGGAAGTGGTTTTGCAGGCTTGCCAGATTAAAGAGTGACATCACATTATCTTCGTCAATGCTGATTCCAGCTCTTCGATAATCAGGCAAACATGGAAAGTGCTGTTCTCGTATCACATGGTCAGGCATCTCTTTCCATTCATTAGTGGAGCTAGCACTGCTTGCCTCAGCAGAAGCCCTGCCTCCTCTGTCGTAGGAAACTTGCAAAAGCTAAGAAAATGTAGTGGAAAGAACAACCATCTCTACTCCTTTTCTGATCTATTCAAGATTCACATTAAAAAGCCACTTGCCAGTGGTTTATGTCACAAATCAGAGAACACTGAAACCCTGTCCTTGCCATCACTTTCAAATAAGTTTTGCGATTTTCATGTATAAAGGTGAAACCCTTGGAGAGCTCTAGGTTTTCAAATTACTTATGAATTACAGAGATAAAGCATGACAGGAAATGTTATTGTATCCCCTTCCTTAAAATATGCTAGCACAAACTGCAAATGATGGACATGGTCCCAACCACCAAAAATTCAAGCAGTGCACTATGGATTTTTTGGTGACTTGTTTTTTCAGCAAAGTGCCAGCAACTACCAGACTTCTACTTTGCCTGTAAGGGTTCTGCACTGAAACTTTTCTGAAATGGAAAATAGCTTGGATTCATAGCAGACACTTTAGAGAGCTTTCCAAGGTTATAAATACATTGTTTCTGTTTACAGAAATTTGGGCTTAACCTGCAGCCTTTTTGAAGTGAACAGGAAGGAGTGTCTTTCTATAGACACCTTTATATAGGTTCTAGCATTATTACACAGAACAGCTAATACATGCTCCTGATCTGCCTGGAGAGAAAATTATCTGACTGTCACATATGGTCTCAAAATTACATTCATTACTGTCCCTGAGATTTAATGTTCTTTTCCACATAGGACACTGCATAGAGATGTATTTGTTAAACACTTTACAATTCATTTTCCACATAACTCAAAAAACCATGTGACATCTTTTAGAGAAGAACAGATTGTGGTCAGTGCCCCAAGGATACTCAGAGCTCTTACACCTCTCACAAAAGTAAATGTTCCACAACAGTACCACAGAAAACATCAGCAGCACAGATGCAGGCACAAGGCTTTCTAGAGAAGCCCAAGGTATTCATCCAGAACACAGTACAAGGCAGCGGCCAAGGTGAAGATGAGGCAACAGGTTTCTTTCTTCCAGCTCCCTTGCAGACTTTTCCTTTATTCATTTCTCCTCTTAGTTGTGGAAGGTTGGAAGTGGAATTCCTCACTGTGCATCTGGACTTAGAGAAGGGGACAGGCATGGAGACAGTAAAGGGAAAGTCTTCAGCTGAGACTGGGCTTTGAGAGAGCACTAGGCTATGATGCCACCAATCTAGAGGTAAGAACTCACATTTTCTGCAGATTTATACTTGTCTAATTTTGGAATCCAGTTAGGCAAGAGATTCAGTTGAAGTTTTTTTTTCATGGCTGAGGCTTTTATAACATTCCTTTCTTTACCTTTCTGGTGTCCAGAAGCAAATCATCTCACCAAAGACAGCCCTTTAATAAAGGCACAGGTAAGCTTGTTTAGTTTTATGCAGCTTCATGATTTCAGTAGGGAACACATCTCTTTAGGACCTGACCTCAACCTTTTGCTTGCCTGAGAACCTATTGAAGGAGGAAAAAGCATGGAGAAAGACAGCAAGAACACTGTACAACTGCATAACCAGAAGTTTTGTGAGAAACCAAACTAAAGCATCAGTAAAGTAGAAATCCTGCAGAAATTCATAGAGAGAGGGTACAAACAGGCCTTCAAGTGATCACAGAACCTGCACCCAAGTCTACAAATGCAGCACCACCACAGGCTGCAGTACTGTGCAACTAACACCCCAGCAGAATATGACTCCCAGCTATGAACCACCAGCTATGGGACGAAGGAGAAATGGCAGGACTCCAGAGTGATTAATTTTCTCAACCTCCCAGGTTCCACACCCAAGTCTTTAGGTGACCAAGACATTCACTGCATACAGTGAAAAGCCCCAGTGGAGAGGAAGGGTAGGGGGCACCATATGATTAATCAGAGGTGGAAAATTATCCTGCAAGGTCTCAGTTGTATTCTTTCAGGGGCTGAGGCTGGAAGCAGCTATATCTCAGGCCAACTCACCCAGTGCCATCTCAGCAGCAACTCCTGCCCTGCTTCCTCCTACAGCATCCCATCTGAGCACATCCCATACCAGCACAAGTTTGCTGTTGACCTGATGAGGCCCTACCATGCTCTCTCATGGAAATTGTTCAAAAAACACCTGAAATTGCTCACCCATGCATGGGTTCCAGGCCTGAAATATTTCCACTCTGTATCTAAAGTTTCCTTGATTGCTAAATAACTCATTAAAAAAAAACAACTAAAAAAAAAAAAACTACAGTGTTTAGTATTACTTTTTAAATGGCAAGATTAAAAACTCAGCTAATCTGATCTCAGTTTACTCACAGTGTTTAATCTCTAGGAACTCTGGGTAAGCTTAGAGGTGAAAGACAGCAAATCTTATCAGAGTAGAAGCAAGTCGTTCCCTGAAGTAAACTAAGTTCCCTTTTTCATTTGCACAGCTACGTCATAGGTGGTAGAGAGGAAATCTCCCAAGCCTGTCAGACCCAAAAGTGGTATCACACGACAACGCCCACAAGGTTAAATAAGCACCATTCTGATAAACCCCAGTCAAACAAAGGAAAGAATTACTGCTCCCTTTTTAAACTGGAAGTCCCAATTAAGATTATAATCCCCAGACACTATGGTCCAAAAATAAAAATAAAATAAAATAAAAAATATACACAAGTGTAGATTGAAAAAAATCAACGAAGGAAGTTTGTCACCAGTATTATGTGCACATTCACACAGTTCATCTGAACTAAAGCACTCTCTACAAATGGATGCATGTCCCCAGGAGTTTTCATCGTAAGAATGAAATTTCTCAGCTCTCAGGAGGCAAAAACCAGTAATAGTTTAGATCATGAAACCTGAATAGCTAGTAGCAAGTTCAGAGTGCATTTTGTAACAGAAATTCACTTCCTCAAAGTAGTGGCATTTGCACTGAATTTATAAAAATCCATTTTAGCCACTTCTCTTAACCTAGAATCTTAGGTTCATGATAGATGAAAATGCTCTGACCACAGACATTTCCTAACTGAAAAGGAATCAGGAAGTGATGCCAGCCTCTTCTGTCATTCAAAGGTTTTGGTTAATAAATGTCACTTTAGGTTCATTTGAAAAAAATCACTTGTAGTCACAGGACATTTACTTATTGCTTTTGTTGATATTTTTTATTTGGAAACTAAAGGTCTAACAGGAGAGCTAGGCCATCATGCTACACAGTATACATACTGTCATAAGTAGATTATTTTCTTAAAAACTTATATTCAATCAGACATTCAGGTAGGGTATTGGTGGTGGAAAGACTGGGCTGTGGACCTTAAGAGAGGTGAAAAGAATTACATTAACTAGTTTTGCACAGCTCAGGTCTGAATGTAACTCACTGTGTGGGAGAACAGTCCACAGTCTATATCCTGTGCCAGCACATTATGTGTAGCTTAGATGCCAGGTATGCACTTTTTCTGTACTACTGATCTGACAGATGAAAAATGTGTCATCTCTACCTGATCCCTCCTAAGATCTCAATGTCTAAAGGGCATGCAAATTGTGAGGCAACTTTACTTATGCAGGAAGAGAAAAAAACATGGCAAAGTATAATGAAGTATCACAAAGAAAACGTCAATCTTATTCAGACTATGTGAGTGTTACTCTAGATAGGCACCTTTTGGAATAGGTATAGTACACAATTGCAAATGGTTTCTTGAGGGAGTCTCTTCTTTGTCCATGCTTATCTCTTTCTCCCTGACCTTGCCAATGCCAGAGCCTCTCAGACTCTACAGCTAGCATGTCAAACAGAAACGAGCTTAACTAGTTAGACCCAGCCTGAGGCAAAGACAGGGGATTTGGTTGTCTGTGAGGGCAGTCAAACACTTATCCAGAGCGATGAGACATTCTAGACAACCTGGTTTTCTGGAGAAACATTTGGGATAGAGTTAAAACCAAACCAGTAAAAATTTAGTCTACTGTCCAAAAAAAAAAAAAAAAAGTTCATGGTGCAGCCAGGCATAGCCCAACAGCCCCCTCTAGAAAAGATGAGTACCAGCTGTATGAGCCAAGCATACTATCTGCACAGACAGTTTCCACCTCTTGCCTTCATAGCCTGCTACTGCTGCAGGGAAGAAACAATTTTTTTGCAATGCAGTGATTATAGTATGTTGCACAGGCTTGACTTGTGAGTTGGTTCAATTCATCCTTGATCCTTTTCCTTTTTGCAGCTCAGTAGGTAGGCTTATCCTACAAGACAAAAAAAGAAGAGCCTCGTGTTGGCTATATTTTGTTGGGAGTAAGGTTAAAGCTTGCCTTTGGCTTCCATAACCAGAAAGCCCTGTCAACAAAGACTAGTATGAGGCACTGCTAAGTATGGAAAACAAATCAAAGCATTCTAGTGAACAGACAATCCTCTGTCCAAGTAGCGGAGATGACACAGTAAGATGTCATGATTTGTCACTGCCTACTTATAACCTTTACTGCACTGATTTCTCTTCTGATATGCTATGCACTCCCTGCCTACCTTTACTGAATTGATTTCTCTTCTGATATGCAGTGCGCTCCCTGCCCTCCTCTAGGTTCATTAAACAGCTCAGTGAAAGACAGATGCAATGCTGCACTGCTCAGCAACCTCTTTCTTCCCAGGAACCACGTGCTGCTGAGGAAACACCGCTCAAAACACGGTTCCAAATTTCATGAGAATAAGGTTTCTCACAAAGATTTCTCGCACTTCATTGCTTCAGTGAGTCAGCAATACTCTAGAAAAAGCATTTCTCATGGCAGGGCAATATTTTCACTAATGGCTGAAACCAGAAGGTAGACACATGACCAGAAATTAAGGAAAAAGGATTAAAATGCTGAACCTTCAGAAAGGTCATTTTTCCAGAGAGAAATGAAGTCTCTTACCAGATCTTTCATCTGTTTTCTGTGGTCAACAAATAGAAAATTCTGATAAAACCTCCCCCATAAAATTCTCTTAGCTCACTGTTCTGCCACAAAAAGACATGTGCCCCTAAATTTTACCTGGCAGAAAATATTATTGCTCTGACATCCAAAGTGATAAACAAGAGATTCTGAAACCATAGATATCCATCAGGACCACATAGCTGTAACAAAACAAAACATAACTGAGAACAGTAAACAGCTTAATGAGAGTTCTGTGGTTTTAATCACAAAAGCAGCTAGCAACTGGACCAGGTTTAATCCCCTTCCTTCTTTTGGATAAAGGTATCAATGTCACTTGCTCTTACTATTGGAGCTACACACAGAGGCAGGTAGCACACTACAATTGGACTTTGCTTCTTCCACATTCTACAAGAGTCTCAGCACACACCAGGTTTATCATTTGCACAGGACTAGGAAACAGAATGGAGAAAGGTCACTTTCTGACATGCTGAACTCTGCTCACAGCAATACCAAGACAGCAACCCTACAGCACAGCAAATAGATTAGCAATTTGCAGTAACTTTCCTTCAGGCACTGGCATAACTGTCTTGCTGGGTTGAAAATATTCCCATTAAACAAGCAAAAGGAAACCTCTGAGTTGTAATATAAAAATACTTGTACATTGAGCACAATTCCTTAAGAAATAAAGATCAAAGTTGCCAGCTAGACTCAACTGCTTTCCAAAATAATCTTTGTAGCTGCCAGGGAAACCACAGCAACCAATGGCCAAAGGCTCATCTCTTCTGCGTGACATGGAAGTCCACAAACACAGGTGGGGGGAAGAGGGTGCAAATGAAAGGAAGTCCCTCTATACCAGGAGGATGTGCACACCAGGCTGCTGCCTGCTTCCTTACAATTCAGAAAGTCTATTGTGAATTGGGAACTGATAGTTGCTAGCAAAGGTAGAGCACATCTCTTTTACACAGTCCAGGTCACCAATGTGTGAGGGGATCCTACACTGAAAATTGATACAGGGACTGCTACCACTTATAGCAAGACAGGTTCAGTCTTTGGTTCTACATTTTTGAGATGGAAGTGTAGACTGCTAAACAGTCTATCCATCCACTGATTACACATATAACAAATTATGAAAGACTTTAGTACTATATATATGACCAAACAAGTTGTGATGGGACTAGAGGACATGGAAGTGTCATCTGAAAATGACCGTGGAAGTTTGTCAATCCAGCTTGTCTAACGACAACAAAGATCTGAAGATGCTTATGTTTGGTGCTCAGAGTTCATAGATGGACAAACCACCTATGTTTCTGGCAGAGACTGCAAAGAAAATGCACGAATAACCTTCATATTGCACAGAGTTCAGCTTCTTTCCTACCCAGAATTTGGCAGGCTGAAGAAGCAAGAGGAGGGAAATAAAAAATGAAAGTTGTCAGCAGCTCAGGAGCACCATCCACTTTATGAGCAATATCATTTCTATTTTACCTACAGACCAGCCTTGCTCTCTGATGCAAGAAGACTTGGTTCTGAGCTGAGCAATGTTCCACCTTGTACAGAGAACAGTCAGCATGAAAAGAAGATGCACAGACTCTCCAACTCTCCCCTCTGCTCCACAGTCCACAGAAAAGTACCTTCAATGATTTCTGGTTCCTTAAATGTGAAACTCCATCTCTGAAGACACCTACAGTCAGAGCAAAATGGGATTTGTGATAGAAGAGAGTTACTGATATTTGGGTATGTATGGAAGAGAGAGAGAGGGTGATAGAAGAGTGACGGGAATCAGGTAGAGCTCTCTGTTTGTATCATGTCCCATTATTTTCAGGGTTTAATGTTCCTAGACTGTTTATTCAGTTTAGGCTCCTTCCATGGCTGAGGGTTTTTGAGTTTTCAGTAACTGAAGTTACTAGATCTCTTTAATGCCACATTTGCTCAATTGCTGATTAGTTCCCTTCCTTGCTTGTGTATTCTGGGAGGTCATACCAGATACACCAAAATGGGGTCATTATGCCATATGCTTATTTACTATGTGTACGTTAGACCTTTTGTGTGCTATTTTTCACTTGTTATCCATCATTATATGTATTTATCTTCAAGTACCATATGGAGCAGTAGGATGGGGTATATATATGGAGTCAACAGATGGTAAGACTGTGTGTGATTAATATGTTCTCATAACTTTTTATTGTCTCTTTCTCTTCTATGTTCTACTTTCAAAGTGTCATTACTTTTGTCATCCATGTTCTCATTTCTTTATTCCTGCATACTATCAAACAAAGACAAAAGAACTTAATGTCTGGTTTTGAGATTTGTTTTCTATTGTACTAGGTGTTACTTTTATTGAGGTGATTCATAGGTCCAAAAGGGCCCATGTGTTCTGATCTTTTTGCATAACACCATACACAGGATTTTACCCTGCAGCTTCCTGAGTAAAAGGAGTGTTGCTCCCAGCTACTGTATGAACACCATCAATATTTTATTGTCTGTACTTCACATGGCAGTCATTCTGCAAAACGATAAAAAATCCTTTAGAAGATTTAACAATAATTCATGCTATTAAATTGCAACTTAAATACAGACAGGGGGACCTACACTGAGTTAGAACCAGTTTACCATCCACTGGAGGCACTTCAGAAACCTAGCTGAGACATCCACACATGCACTGAGACATATGACAGGGAAGAAATTGTGCACATGCTCTGGCCTGACCCTGCATATCACACCTCCCAGACAGCTTCACCCTGTTTCATTTTGACTGTCCTTACTCAGTAGTACAATGGTTTCACTTTCCAGCTGTGGCACAGGAAGCACAAGCATGTTTCCCCACTGAATTAATAGTTTCCAAGAAACCTTTTATATCTCCCTTATCTGAATGGGTGGGCATACTATCAAAAGGTCTCAGTTTAGCTGTATTGCCTTTCCTGCCAGGTATATTACTTCCATTACATGGAAATTGTGTGTCCAGCACTTGCTAAAATGACTCAGAGCAACTAATCCTAATGTCTATTGGTTTTTATTGCCAGGTTAAAATGTTGCCTGAACTGCCTCCTCTCCTTTTAGTACATTCTGAAAACAAGGATGACTCTTCATCAAATTCTTTAAGGAAGGGCTTTTTGTCTTATAGCAGCATTAGTTCAAGAAATCTGCATGTCAGTGAGTGCAAGCAAAAATTTCTATCTTGATCTCTAGGTATACAAAGCTTTATTTATACCCTTTATTTACCTTTTATTTCATTATTAGATGAAATGTAAAGTGTGACTTTCAGACACTGCTGCTGAAGATGAGACTGTAGTGAAAGGTCTAAGCACAGGTGTAAGCACAGCCTATTTCTAGATTGTATAGGAGAGGTGCTGCAACTCTATGCACCTATGATTTCCCTTAAATATGATTACTAAAAGGGTTTTATCTTACAGTTTTCTCTAGAAGCACCATACTTGACACTATGTTATTTAATAGTAAGCTACCAATTAGTAAAAAAGGAGCAGGCAGCTGGCAATTACATACAGGTTGAAGTAAATCATCAATAGCCTGTTATTCTCTAATCCAAACAATTTTGCTACCAAAGTCAAGGGGGATTTGCTGATATTAATAGTATAGATTAGTGTAAAAACAGGACTTATTTCAATGCAAAGTTCTGAGTATTACTATTACTTTGTTAAGGTGACACTATGCCTATTTGTAACTAGACAGATCACAGATAACAATAGTGACCCAAAAGCTGTTTTGAACACTAACATAATTTCAAACACTCACACAGGACTGATATCTCTATTACAACCTCTTCAGATCATACACAGAAGAAACATATGAGTTTCTTAATTAGCTGTATTACCTGGACAGGATGAACACAGACAGCAATCTTAGATGACTGTCAATGATTGTCAATACTGTCAATGACTATCAAAAGTTAGACTCTAGGAGGAAACCAGATATTATGGATGGAAACAACCACCTGAGGAATCAGCAATTAGTCATAGATCATTGAATGTTGGGGTTTTCATTTTGGAATGGTCTTAAGATTGTGTTATGCTAGTATTGATAATGAATTATTGCTATATTTTACTGATGAAGGGAGATATGTGAACACAGAACCAAGCCAGTTAGACATGCAGGTGTGACCCTGAATGTTGCATAGAGGTTGATATTACATAGCACTAGTAAGCTAAAGCTCAAATAGTCAGTGAATCAGACTGTCAGGCTTTGAGTGAAAACCAAACACCCACAAGCTGAATGAGAGAAAGCGAAAAAGGAGACCAGAGATATGTCATCAGAGTTGGTTCTCACCATCTGTAACAGCCTGATGACAAACAGTTGCTATTTCATCATCTTTCTACTAGACAAGGCCCTACTAAAATAAGAGGAAAATTTCACAGTAGATTTATAAATATGGAGGATAGTGAGAGAGGACCATGAAATTTGAGTGTATCAGTTACCTATTAGCTGTCTGATAATTGTTCCTTCAAAAAAGCAAACAAGCAAAAATGAAGAATTGAGTGTGATTCAAGCTTTTAAATCCTTTTTTTGATTCAACTGCTTTAAGAAGAAGAAAATATGCTTTTAGAAATTCAGAAGATAGGTTGCTGCCTTTGCTGACATCCTGGAAATATTAACATTTTGAATACAGGGAATAACCTGGTTGAATCAGAAAAACAAAACTGAAGAAAGTACTAATTTTCAAGATCCCTGAATGCATTAACTGCTGAGGATTTCCCAGTCAGAGTCTTCTGTATGTTCCCAGTCAAGAAGGATTTGGCAATGGATCTAGATATATTATGAATGTCTTTCTACTTCTGGAGGCTCAGGTTATACAAGCACAGCATGTTTATACTGAAGGAGGGGTAGTTATCTCAGAAGAAGAGGTGATGAGAAGACAAAGACTGTATATATGGCATAAATGTGTGTTAATGCTGTGCTGAAATTATGCTGCGATGATAACAGATGTTACAGCTGTTATTTTTCATGTACATAATGTATAGGCAGAAGCAGGAGTGTGAGTATGGCAGTATGCTGGATTAAACTTTCTTGGAAATAAATTGCTTTTACACAGTTCTTTTTAAACTACTTGAAAATGCATGGTTTCATTGCTTATGTGCTCACTATAAATATTTTCACTGTAATTAATTATGTGGTATCTTTTTATTAAATAACATCTGGCTACCTATACAAAAGACTTGAACTCAGTATTTTAATTTTGTGCCTGGAATTTTAGTCTGTCAGGTATCCTAAAATATGCTTGAGTTGACACATCTCTTTCTTGTGCTGCAGCAAACATCTAAACAGAAATAGAAAGAGAAACAATGACTGTACATGCTCCGTGTTGGTATTCTACATAGTCTAAATAACTTCCAAGGCAGAATGTGTTGCACTGATCAACATGCTCCAATTCTAAAGGCTTCTTTACTGTCTATGAACAGCACACTTCATTTTCTGGGACTGCATATTCAAGATTGTTTTCCATAAAGAGCTTTGGTTATTCAGCTACATAAGAGCAGATACCGGAAAAAAACACGTTGCTTGAATTTCTCTTAGATATTGATTTTTATTATTCTTTTTTAAGTTTTTTTTTTTTTAAAAAAAGGAAAAGAAAAAAACCAAACATAATCTGAGATGAGAAGACTTCTCTTCTGTGTTGCCTGTCAGTTTGACCAGGAACGTGGTACCAACAGAAAGAGAAAGACACAGTTTGAGTAGGCTAGTAGAAAGATAAAAGAAAAAAAAAATTATTGGGTTTTTTTTATGCAGAAGCCAAACTTAATTTTGCACCAGCTATGCTGACAAAGAGGTACATCCACTGCACATTACATGTTAATGAGATCTCACTAATCTTTAATCTAACCCCAGCTGAGCCCTTCTCTACATTTTTCCTTGATACCTGGGGTTTATACCATGTATTAGCCTTCAAACTTGCAAGTAGGGGGGTTTTTTAACTCCATATATGTCCAGTTTGATTATTTCTCCACACTGGTTAGTTCTTTAATTTTCCTGTTGTTCAGTATTTTAAATAGCTTTTTCTAAATTATTCTCTAAATTTTCTAAATTTACTCATAGTCTTTTCCAAATACATTTTATTTCTGTTTCATGAATGCTTTATTTTTACAGAGGAGCACAAATCTTCCTTGTTGCTGGCAGATGACAAGAAAGAATTCCTGTCAATCAGTTCTGTGCTCAAGACCAGGTAGGAAATTTCAGCTTCCACTTCAGTACCATTCACGGAATATAGACCAATCTGGTCTTTCCTTAGACAAAGCAACGAGAAATTATTGCTTCTAAGTGCCTGACAAAAATCGCACTTTTGCTTACATTGACGTAACACAAAAACAAAGAAGCCCTCTTAGAGATCACATGGTCCAGACCAGGTTGCTTATGATCAGCTTATGACCCATTATCATTTCATGCCCTGACTCTGGCTTTCTTCTGGAGAAAGGAATGAGTCGTGTGGTTTCAGCTACAGAGAGGTTTTGGTTTGCAGCTTGCCTTGCCAAGGAAGGTCACCACCCTGCACAGAGAGTGTACTTGAAGCCACAGGATGAGGAAATCCACTTGCTGCCCCTCCTCAGTCTCACAAGCTCTCCTGTCGTTTCCTCTTCAGGCAGACTTTGAGCAGATTCTCTTCACTCTGAGCAGCACTTTTCTCTAGTAAATGTGGTCCAGTGTATTTGGAAGCATATGACCCACTGATTTTCATGAGAGTTTTGCAGAAATGAAGCACTGCTCACCATTAGTGAGACAGACACCTGTGAAGGTGCTAGCCTGAAAAGGTTATGAATTATGACAATGCATATTTGAAATAAAACCAAAATGCTTGCACAGTATAAGCAGCTTCAAATGAAAAGACAGACACTGAATTGCAGAGGATATCTTTATCCCATTTGGAAAGACAGAAGTGTGGTGTTAAACTGGAAAATTAAAACATTTCCTCCTCTTCTTTTAGTTTTATACTGGCATGAGAACAGAGTCTTGAATTTTCTAGGCACTACCAGGAAACACATTCATAATGATACTCAAATATAGCTATTACCATATTTAAATATTTCCTCTACTGTTTATTACTTACACGGTCAGCTATAGCTGTTTCCAATTTAAGATGATTACGACATGCAGACGAAAAAGCTGAAGGGGAGGAGGGAACAACTTTTGTTCCTAAACAGCTTACCTCTTCAAAAAAGAACAATGTTTACTGAGATAAATGAAGAGAGGGTGGTTGTTTTAGATCACTATGACTAATGTTAAGAAACAGCTGGTAAGGAATATTAGGTAATCACATACACAGGCTGCACATTGGGAACATTACGCTAACATACCTACTATAATTTTATTCCTTTCCCCACGCATTTATTCAAAGCTGCAGCTGTGATACTGGCTTTTGAACATTAGAAACTATCAGGAAAAGCAGCATGAATCATCATCTTTTGCTTGTGTTATTTAACTTAGTCAGTCAAGAGCAGTTCTTCCAAGAGAACAATAATAAAAGGAAAATGAGAGTTTCTTTAAGAGACTTTTGAAGACTACCTTGCCTTTTCTTTCCCTTTTCCTCTTTTCTTTCCTCTTTTCTTTCCTTTTTCCTTTCCCCCTTCCCTTTCCCCTTCCCTTCTCTTCCCTTCCCTTCCCTTCCTTCCCCCTTCCCTTCCTTTCCCTTCCCTTCGATTCCTTTCCCTTTTTTGTTCTTTACTGAAGATAACCATTAGGTTCTACAACTAATTCAGAGTTCCAGCCACCACACAGCAACTCAGATACTTTGCAAATCTCACCCAGGACCTCAAACATGAATTTGGGTATCTGTGGTGGTCCCTATTTCTCTGCTGTGGGATTGACCTAAATTTTCAAGGTAGGTTTTGCCTTTCAGATGGCAACATTTCTGTTCCATGAGTTCAGAACAAACCTGCTGAGGGAGAAGAGAGACAGCGAGGTTTATTCTTTACTGATGGCACGTCGCATCCTCACTGCTTCTGTTTTCAATCCATTTAGAACAAATTCTGACAAAGTAGTTCCATCTCATGTCAAGATGTTTGTAGTGGCTTTGTGATTAAACACGCTATTGCTCATGCGGTCATCCATTTAACTGAGGCCAGATGACAATTAACTTTATTTTTTACACAACTGAAGGCAGTTCTGCAGCCCTAAGCAAGCTCTTCTTTGCTCAGAGCTCACCAGCCTGCTGCCTCTGTATCAAAACTGCATTCCTTGTAGTTTTATGGTTCTGTGAGCATGAGTAGGCCATAGAAATCAATTCCCTCAGAGAGGGGTCTCTACTGCTTCTGCAAAATGCAACTACACTCCAAGAAGCCACCCTAAAGACTGGAAGGTTCCTGGAAAACTGTGGTTCGGACACCAGGGGTAAGTGGACATATGCACAGACACCAGCAGGACCAGTCCTAAGGACCACTGACTATTGTCAGAGAGGGATAAGGAATTTACAGGACCAGCACTTGATGCCTCAGGCTATTTTGGATGCTCTGACAGTGAAACCACAATTCAAGTTGTCCTTACCTTTGCTGTTTGGCTAGTAGAGGGCTCCTGTCCCAGGTTTCTCCAATACTTTACACACATGCATGCACAGAGCAGAGCAGACCTTACCAGATGTGGCACTGTGTATCGTAGTTTAACCTCCAACCAGAGAGTGTTTGAATAAGGAACAGAGACTTTGATAGCATTTCTACTTTCAATTTGTCCAAGAGAACATTATAGGAACACTTACATGCAATATCTGGCCTTGCTCTGACATTTTATCAGTAGCCTTTGAAGCCTCCCCCATCCATCATTTCCCTAGCTAAGACTTTTCCTCTGGATCGCTGGTCTGTTAATGCAAGCTTACTGAGGTCCTGGGAACAGCCCTGTGCCCTTGTCACAACAGGAGGGAAAGAAAGCCATAAGGAATAAACATGCTGTGTCTTACATAAAATAATTACGAGTGGAAAAGAGCCTAACTTACATTTTCAAAGTAAGACACTGAACAGAGCAAGACTTTTTGCTACAGAGCTGTGCACAGCCAAATAGGCCAAGATCCAGCCAGTGACCTCCCTCCAACCTGAAACCTCTGGGATCTGGGAAGGATCATCTCACTTACCTGTCTCTAGTTTTCCGCTTCTAAATCTTCTCTTTGGTATCCAAAAGATGGAATCAATTTTTGCCCCCATAGGACTTAAGGTGCCTCAGGGTTGAAATATATTATCTCCCAGAACTTACTATTGGAAGAGCAAGCTCCCTGCTACACCATTTAGCACTCTATGAGTACTTGGTAGAGTTAAGTAAACCAAAACCAAGCCAGACTTCTGGACAAAGGTCATTAAGATACCACCACTACTTACTTCATACCATTCAAATACCATACCATATCAAAAACACAAGGCCTTTCTCCTTTTCACCATCGTATCAGAGCCTTCCTGTGAGCTCAGTTCTTTTGGGCCTCCACAGGTAATTTCCAATCAGATCATACTCTTCTCCTGAAACATGAAACCACCCTATTTTTCTATTCCAACCTGCCCATTAGAGCATCTTACCTGACTTCAATCTTGTTTCTTCCTGAAGACTTCCTGTGTTTGCCCATTTATATTTGACTTTTTTCTCTCTCTGATAGTTTTTTTTTAAGCCATACAGTCAGTTCAAAGGCAAGACAGGCAGAATTACTTGTTTTAAGCTTCAGACAATCCTTGACTAAAATGTTTTCTATATCAATCACAAACTATTGTAATTCATAAACTAAATAAAGTCCTTCGTCTGAAAGGATGTGACCGAGCCTCACCTACAAAATGGATGCACATGGGCAAAATAGCACCTATGATATAAAAGAACATATAGTTAGAACTAAAAAAGAACTTCATAATATCAACCAAACTCAGACAGAAGTTTCTCAGATTATGCAGGTCAGTAGGGTAGGAATGTTTAAGAATATCCCGTGTTTATTTTAGGAAATGGATATTCTGAAGTTTGCCAGTAGTACAGGAGAAGCAGATGTGGCCTCCAGCAGGCCAACCTTACTACTAGGCACCTTGATTCTACCTCCTCCAAGATGAGTGGCAGACAAACTCTGGAAGATTTATTTAGCAGAGCTGAAAATACCACTGTAGCTTGCTGAGTGCCTCTTTTCTGCACCTCTCTGCCAAAGATTGCTACCTTGATGGCACAGGCAGTGGTAGAGGACGTGGGTCTGCCTGCCGGTCCACTACCTAATACAATTGTGTAACTTGTTTTGGAGGTGGAGTTTATGCTGAAATACTGGACAGTGACCTGAGGCAGCCAAGCAATTGACGTGAATCTTCCTTTGCTACCTTTGCATCAGAGACAATAACCTCAGGGAAAAGACAAAGCTTCGGGCCAGCCATCCCTTCAGATCTCCACATTCAAATCCACCAGGGCTAGCCCCCAAAAACCAAGCTGGCAGCTCAGACATTTTTTGGCACAGCTTCCATCTGTTGACCAGTGGACTCTTCTTAGATGGCAACATGTAAGCCAGCTTGTAGGTCTCCCTTCTCGCCCTCAAAACCTGCTTCTGCTCAAAATCACTATGGAGCCTTACAAATCTCTTAAACTCCAAAAGAGAAAATGTTTGCTCTCAAGAAGCAGTATTCCATCAGTCTACTGAGACATCATTTCAGAACTCACAGAGGATAAGAACAATATCCCTGAGTTCACTGCTCCTCTGAGTTGCCTCCCACCATCCTACAAGCCATTACAGTCTGTCACAACAATGACAGAACAAAATAGGAGGAGGGATAATTCCTCCCCACAACTGTCAAGTTCTTTTAACTGAATGAAATTTTGAGGAGTTCTATAATTGATTTTAAAATGTCACAGAGAGGGAAAACTACAAACTTTGTTAAAATTAAACACAAATCAAAAGTCACATTAAACATCTAAAAAAATTTAAGAAGTTGTTACCAGAAGTCGCATGATTTCGAATGGTGAAAATTTAAAAATTTTCCATGCATCTAGGCATGTCAGCTAGCATATTCAACGTGGGTACAGGCAAGTAGTAATACCTTCCAAGTCTTGAAAACATTTCTGTTAGCTAACAAGGCTGTACATACCTGGTTGTAAATAGCACTTCTGAATCCACGGCTGAGTGCAAACAGGGCTGTCTGGTAACTGCAAACTAGGTTATTTGGAGGGGGAAAAAAATCATTCTGTTCCATCCACAGAGGAGGAATGCTACTTTTCAAATGATCCATCCAAAACTCTAAAATCTTGTTGTGCTGTCCAGTTTAAGTAAACTGGATCAGAGATATCTCTGGCAGTACTAACTATTCGAGATCCCAAAGGCAGTTTCTGCCTCACTTTGCCTCACTGCCACCACAATCTCCAGTTTTCTTCCCAAAAGTTTAGCTGGGTCTAGCAGAACAGAGTGTTGCCACATGACAAACAGGAGTCTCACCCAGCTGCACCCCCTCTTTACCATCATTTCCAGACAGGTGAAAAGTGCCTTGTTAGCAGTGAAATTTTCAAAGGGCAACTTAATATACAGCTGATAGTTAGACAACATACACAGAGTTTGCTATGAGATTACAAAAGAAGACACCTTGCTATTCCAAAATGCCATCTGGAGAGGTGCATAGCTCATCAGGAGGTATCAAGAGCATGCTTATGGACACTGGCTACTGTTACACACACTTCCCCATCCAAGAGACACACTCATTCACATAGCAAAAATCAAAACAATGCATGAGAAGAAATCTCTTAGTGTCGTCAGTGGTAATCTAGTCCCCCAAAGTTAAGGGCTGCCTTTCTATTACTTGTGCCCCACCAGACCAGCTCTGTTTTGGGGGCCACTGGCTCTCAAACTATGCCTTTTGGCTTGTTGGCAGGACAACAAAGGGATGGCTAAATTTGCCCAGGTTGCAGGTTACAAAAGGTTTTATTCCCATTTACTCTACCCATTCTTGCAAAGGCTTCTGAGTTCCCTCTTCACATTATACAAGATTAAATTAAAAAAAGCAATAGATTCATTCCAGCAATGCAAAGCTGATTCTTCTACTCATATTTTTCTAAATCTCATCACTATCATATACCAGAATTATTTGCAGGGCTCTTTTGATGAACCAGCGTTTTCCAAACACGGTACATTAATGGCCCTTCTTTGTGTTAAGGAAATTATGTTTAGCCAAACTGAGGAACAGATAGCGATCAGAGGTCCTTCCCACTACCTCATGTAGTTCCTGAAGTTCGACTTAAAAACCACTAGTGGGTTTCACTGCACAAGGTTTACACTGGCACCTTTTGAGGCTGGCAGGGAGTCATTAAGAGAATGCCAGTGTCCTCAGGCCTGGGTCAGGCATAGTCACAGTGACACCAGAATGCCTGATCCAGCTCAAGTGTTCCCTGGCTGAGGAAAGCATGCTGCTCCCCCGGTCTTCTTTACCAAGGAAGCAGGTTTGATACATGTGCTATGGTCAGAACAAGAAGTTTGGTTTGCTGCCCTAGTTTAGTCCACTGTGACTTCCCAACAGGTATCCGCAAACAGTGCTAATTACAAATTGCTACCTCTCATATTCCCTCTTCTCCTTCTCACTCTCCTGTTTCACCATTCTCATTCTCTCCTAAATAAACACCTATTATCACTGTTTACACAGGCTGTTACATAAATAGCTTGATACTCTAATCCAAGTGATTCTGCCACTCCTGATGGTATCAGCTGCTGGTTTTGCCAGCTTCTTACTTTTCCATGTCATGTTCAGGAATTTCTAATTTGAAGTCCAAGTAATCTCTCTTCTGTTAGCCCCAGTTCAGGCCAGCACCTAGTCAGTGCCTGCAGCCCTCATAGTTGTCATGCTCAGGACTAGCCACAATAAGTCTTATTGTGGTGGATTAAATTCAGTAGGGACATGGGTAGAAGAACACATCCATATGAGTCAATTTCATAGACTTTAATACACAGATGTGCATTATTAATGTTGGCATTACACTATCTCAAATTTGTTACTACAGAATATCTTAATGTAAAAATGAGCCTCGAACTTTTGTTCTCCTCTCTTCGTTCTTTATAATTTATTTATTTGGCTATATACTTCAGAATGTCTTTTTCCCCTAACACTTCTCCTCACACTCAAATCACTGGAATTTGTTAATAAGAGAGCTAAAGCTAATTTCTCTCACTGGAGCAGTACCAGTTTCACAGAAAAAATATTAGAATATTATATTTGCACACATATCATCAATAAGAAGATATTTAAATAATATTATCTTTTCTTTTTAGTGATGCCTTGACAGCAAAAAATGATCCTATAAAAACATATTCCTAGAAATAAAATTGCATGGTGCACCATTTCTATCCACTTCTGTCTCTGACTGAATGCATCTTAATGGAGCCCACTCAGTCCTGTTTTGATTTAAAATTGAACAGCTAGAATCTGTGATTGACCACTGTGGGAAGGTGTAGGAGGGGAGTCCAGCGAACACCAGGATTTTCACGAGTGAATCGAGCTGTCAGCAAAATGAGAAGAACACC
>JAWWEE010000074.1:90011591-90064826 GCA_035221455.1 Xenops minutus | reverse complement strand
CACTCTATATGCCATTGCAAAAAAAAAAAAAAAAAAAAAAAAAAATTAGAAGCAGTTTCTAAAAATCACTTTCAGGTGAGCTGAGTACTGAACTCCAAATGAGATAGGAACTGTGAGGTACATTTGCTTAAAGTTGCAGGATGAAGTTCCCTTTCTCTCCCCAAAAATGGAAAAACTTTTCAAGTTAAAAGCCAGCTTCTATTAAAGGGCCAACAAGAAGAGTTATCTTCATATAGATATAAATCAAGTGATTAGATAAGGCAGAAATGAAATTTTAAAATGGTTTGCAATAGAAGGTCCTCTGCTTATCTTATTCTCCTTAAGTTACATCCTTTCTTTTAGCAATCTAACAACCTGTTTTCTTGAGGTTGCAGCTCAACTCTGTGTAATGCCCTCCTAATCCTGAGAATCACTCTGGCCCAGTTGTGAGTTTGCTCCCTGCTCTCCTTAGCCATCTCCTAGCTCCTCAGAAAGCTTTCAGTCTCAGCCATCTCCCCTCTGCCTGACCAACATGTATCAAGGCGTTTTTTTCTTCCTACACACTCAGATGATCTCCAGTAGTGATTTTCCCCTTCCTCCACAGATCTCTTTGACTCTGTCATTCTTGTTTTGTAAATGAGCTAAATGTCATAGCAGCAGAGTAAATATAAAGCAATATCCATCACTGAGTTTCAGCCTAAATGATTGTTCATCCTAACTTCCACTTGTAACTCACATTTATAAAACTGATTGTTTTCAAGCATAAAACTCACCTTTCTTTCAATCAGTGCACATCCTGTCACAGACCCACCACCAAGACAGTGAACAACACAGTCAAGCCTTTCAAACCTTTGTGTTCACAGAAATACACAAAGGAAACAGACCTAAACAGAACCACAATCCACCTATATGGATTAGGCAATGCTTACCCAACAGCATAATGGTTTTGAAACAGCTGTTTGAATACATGAGGTAGAAAACTCAAAAAGAGTTCACCATTTGGGCACTTCTTAAAGTAAATTTTGATATGGAGAAGAGACAATTTCACATTGCAAATACACACCTGGTTATTCAAAGTAGGACTAGGATAAGTGTTCAGCATTGATTTCACTCTGCTTCCACTGGATTCTAATAGTCTGAGAGTATTTCACCACCATGATAAGGATTTCATTCTCAGGACCCCATGATCTTTTTCCAGATAAAGAATAACACCACAAAACAGAGATTTTCCCATCCACTGGAAACTATACTAGTTCTGTCATACATGTGATATATTCTCAGGTTATCAGCAATTATAAATAGGTAATGGCTCTTTTTCACTAAATAATGAGAATGTGGCCAGCACAGATGTCTTGCACGATTTTGACTCTGCATCTCAACCTATCTGGTACTTTTCCAGGAGCTTATGATTGTTCAGAAGTATGGCAGAAGACCTTGGAGCCTTGTGGCAACTGGCAGGGGACTTTTGAAAATAGAAATGCAGACCACTTAAAATGTTCACACACATGGAGTACATGTGAGCATGCCACACAGAGGTCTGTGCCTGCCTTTTAGTTGTTCATACACAGATTGCAAGAGGCTGGCTAACTGCAATATACTTAGTGATATATACTCCTACATTCTGGTATTTTACCAAATTTCTGCTACTAGAACATTATAGATAAAAGAGGTGACTGCAAATTGAATGAAATGCTGGGCTCAAAAAGTTGTCATCCACTGAATTGTATGAAGTCCAGCTGGATGCCATTCTCCATCAGTGACTGACAGGTTGATACTGGGTCCAACACTGTGCAGCATCTTCAGTAATGACCTAGGTGATGAGACAGAGTGCACTCTCAGCATGTTTGCAGTTGATATAAAACTAGGAATGAATGATAGGTCCAGTGAGTGTGCTGCCACTCAGAGAGACTTTAACAGGCTGAAGAAATGGGCAAACAAAAACGTTAGGAAATACAACAAAGCAAAATGCAAAGCTCTGCACCTATCAGTACATGCTGTGAGCTGACTGACTAGAAAGAAGCTTTGCAAAAAAGAACCCAGACATCCTGGTTGACAAGTAGAGAATGAGCCAGGAAGTCACACTTGCAGAAAAGGCAGCCAGCACCACCCTGCTGCACTAGGAAGAGCATCTCCATCAGGTTAGTGAATGGAGGTGATGACTCTGCACTGCATAGCTCTGATGAGACCATATCTGGATTGCTGTGTAAGACAGGCATGGAGATGCTGGACTGAGTCCAACAAAGGGCCATGAACACAGTTAAGGGTTTGGAGTGCCTGACAAGAAGTCAGGCTGGGAGAACAGCAATTGGTTTTACCCGGAGAAGAAAAGGCTGGAAGGATATGGGGCACATCTTAGCAATGTGTATAAATGTCTGATGGGAGGTAGTAAAGAAGACAGAGCCAAACTCTCATCAGTGATGTCCAGTGAAATGACAAGCAGAAAAGAACACAGACTGAAATTCAGGAAATTCAATTTAAACACATGAAAAAGCTTTCATACTGTAAGGGTGATAGGACACTGGGACAGATTGCTCAGGCCAGCTGGGGAGACTAAACCTTCAGAAATATTCAAAGTCTGACTGGACACAATTCTGAGCAACCTGGTCTGGGGGACCATGCTTTGAGCAGGGTGGTTGAACCAGCCAATCTCCACAGGCCCCTTCCAACATCAGCTATTCTGTGACACTGTGAAAGCTGTCCCCTCCCTTATCAGCCTGCTGCTCCTGCCAGCCAGGCAGCTTCAGAGCAATAGCTCAAAACAATGAGGAACATTCTCATGTCCAGTCCCTTACATTCCCTCCTGTTAGATGAGACAAGCAGAATCCATATTGCTGACTGCCCACTGACACAGTATAGAAAGTATGGCAGGAAAAGGGCCTTGCAAGAGAGAACCTTCTGAAGTAGGGCTTTGGTTTCAGGCTATTTGCATTATATGTTACAGTATCCTTGGTTTTGAAGATTTACAAATGCCTACAAGTGATCATAGTTTGATTTTCCATGATTGATATTGTATTCACTCCACAGCATGACAGGACAAGGCAATACAGACTTGTTGATTAGAAAGAAGGAAGCCTTCTACTGCATATCAAGGACTAACATGTCTAGTCCATTGAATATACAAGAAAACACTTGTTATTTCCTTAAGTTTAATATAAATTTCTCAACGTCATCAGAGGGAAGGAAATATCATAAAACTAAAAAATAATACCATGAGATATAACTAAGCCCTCAAGTTTTGCATTCTTCTGAGCATAGATACAATCTTAACTTTGCAGAAAAAAGAAGCAAGTTGTGGAATTTTTTCACAGATCCAATCCCAGTTTTCTTTTTGAAGTTGAAAAATGCATTGAGAATAAAGATACATTGCTAATAGAAAGGAAAAAAAAATAAAAAAGGGACTGTTGTTTAATTCTTCTCCTCCCTTTAGCCTTGTCTCCGGCTGCAGAAGCATTTGATCACACAGAAAAGACAGTGTTCCTATTCTTCCACAAACATCGTCAGCAACTAATAGGAGAGTAAAACAGTAGAAAACTTTGATAATCCTCCTCTATCTATGCGATAAATCAAAGTTCCCAAACTTCTCTGGAACACTGAATCACTCCTGGAATCTTGTGGATCATCCATGTGGGACTTGTCACATGCTGGAGAGTTAATGGTCATGTCAGGTCATGCAGCAAGAAAGAAATATTGCAGCAGAAGATACTTGTGGTAGGCTACAACATCTACCACACAGCACTGGTTAATTCATAAACATTGTATTTCCATGCAGTTTGGCACATCTGCTCCAGAAAACTTATCAAGGCCTTCCAAACCACCAGTGATCAAGTATTAAATACCACCAAATTTCTATCCATTACACTTCCTAACTGACATCATACAGAAGACCTGTAAATATGCTGTATATAATACCTAGCAATGATAGTGAGAACCAGGACTCATACCTGAGCTTCATTCCAAATTTTGCCACAGATACCTGCATCAGCAGTTACTTCATTTATCTATCCATCATTTTCTTTGGAAAAACAGGCTGAACTGCATGGTGTCTTCATCATTCACCCATTCCTCCCATTACAAGTGGAGAAGACTCTTTATTTTTCCACACCCACTGAGTTGCAAGAGGTCCATAAAAGAAATAACAAAAATAGTATTTCACAGAGGTATTCAAAATAGAGTGAAGTATACACTCCATTGCTGGTACATACCGGTCTGCCAGGCATCATGAGCAGCTGTCAATTTACTGATCTACCCACTCATCAATTTACTGATCTACCAGCTCTGTTTTGCCCTCTCCTTCTTTCCTCTTTCACAGAGTCATTAGTCAGAACAGTATCCAAAATGAACTGTGGACTGGCCCCATAGGGTTCTGCTGTCACTTCTATTCGCATCCTTGCAGGTCCATTCTCCCCCCATTCTCACTGAACGGCTACCTGAAAATGCTGGTGGAATTCCGAGCATCTTTTAGGGGTAGCACAACTAATCCTACAGCACAGTTGCTCCAGCACTTTGCCAAGATGGAACTAAATCCTAACAAGGGGAAAACACATGAAGCTGAGAACAAAAATCTTGAAGGCTGAGTTACCTGTATTGGTGTTTTGACTTCAAGATTATCTCAACAGTTTTTAGCTCCAAATAGAGATGCCAATAAAATTATCATTTTTACATGTGACATAGCCCTAGTTCTTTATTATAAGCATGGCTTCCATGTTTGGCCATTGCAAGACAGCTTTGCCATTTTTAAATGATGCCTGACTTGCTTCAGGAGTTCAAAGTGCATCAGCCCATCTCTTTCAGCCACACCAGTCACTCAGCACCCGTCATGCTGACTGTCATGTTGCATCAGAATGAAATGACTCCTCTTCATTTCACAGTTCTCCATGGGCTTTAGGTTCTCACCTAAAGGAAATGATTTGCCACTGAAACTTTCTCAGCTTCAGCAGTGACCTAAAGTGTGCTGGCAAGCCAAAGAACAGGTCTAGACTGACTTTTGAAGGGTGCCTTCGAAAGTCAATCTAGAAGTGTCTGTCTCTACAGAGTAACTGGAAGGGCGACATCAGGCATGCATCCAAGAAAGCCCAGGGCTTAGAGTGGCCTAGGGCAGCCTGCTGGTAAACCAGGCACAACCATAGTGGTCAGCTGTAGATTGCCTGCAAGACAGCCTTATGTTCTGAGGGCAAAAGACTGCTGTGCAGCATTCTTATGGCCACCTACCAAAAGCCATGCAGGACAGTGCTTCTCCAGTGACTGTGTCTTTAGAGGGATTCCTCCAGCAGAAAGGCCAAATGAGTGTGAGTCCCTGTGGCTTCAAGTTTGAAGGTAAAGCTCCCTTTCTGGCATGCCCTTTGTCATACTAAAGCAAAATACTATTTTTAAAAAACATGGATGTTCTTTACCTGTAGTAGAAAATGATCTACGTTGCCTGTAGTACTGGAATAGCTCACAAACCTATGGGGTAGACATGTAAAAACAATCTTAATATTTTAGTTATCCCTTCTACTTCACAGTAAATCAGTATAATCTGTCTTTTATTAGGTTACTGGATGCTGTGGCAAGGGAAAAAAAACCACATTTGGCTTTTAAGCACTTTGAAGTGAGTACTTTGAAGCCTCAGTAAGTGATAATCAAGAAAAATGGCACTAACATTTTATGATAAATCTTCTCTATATATTTAAGTAGGATTACTTGTGAAGCCTCAGAAATTAAAATGATTATATATAGCCTTACTTAAGACTTGAGTTTAATAAAGCATATGATATTGGTTTTCAAAATCTTCTCTGAGCTAAGGCAGCTATAGCAATGCCAGTCAAACAAGCTCTTCTGTGAGTAGCAGAATTGATGAAAGATGGTTCCTTTCACCCCATAAACCTCCTTGACACCATTTCTCATCATGCCGCTCCAACCAGGCAGGAGATCAAATGCAATGTGATAGTCCAAAGTTAGACTTAGCCCACTGCTGCCTAGTAAAGCATGGTGTTTGCTTTCTGCCTACCCTTCCTCAGCAGCATGCTAATTTGAGTCTCTCTCTTCCATGCAGCCCCTAATTTTTCAAGTGACTTGGAGGGGCATAAAGCAAACTAGAACTCTAAAAGGCAACTCAGATTTGGTTGAATTTGACCAAGGAATTCAAAAGCCATTAGTATCAAAGTGGCAGATGGACAGACAATGTCACTGCTTCCGTCTCTTCCAAAAACCTTGAAATGAAGTTTTAAAATAACTTCTTTTAAGCAGTTCATTCAACTAGAATTGCTGCCTGAGGTTTTGATGTTATAAAAGTAATTAACTTTTTTGCCATTCCAAAATCTCTTGTTGGTTAATTAAAAAAAATTTAAAAGCTCGCGAAATCTCAATCCTCCTCGCAGATATAAGATTTTAAATATGTTTGGACAGACATAAAGGTTTATTGTATATGTTATCTTAAACTAGCCAATAGTTCATAGACTGTGTTTAGTTTCGTGGTTGGAATGATCCTGTTAAAACTGAACTCTTCTTGCATCTGAAATAGACCCAGACTAGTGCAACAAAACCAAAGCAGTACCCTCTGATACTTCATCTCTGACAAATTTTTTTCAGATTTTTCAGGAAGTTTCCTTCATGTTGAAGCTCCGTATTTATTTTGTGGAACTGCCACTCTGCTTCTGAGTTTTCGTGATGTGAAAAGAACACAACCAGGCAATTTCTTCTCAGGTTATCATAGAATTTAATGGGAAATAGAAAATTACCTAAAGACTCTAATATCTTGGCAGATTTGGCACTATCCTATGTGAAATAAAACTTCAGATATGTTTTTCCATGGGGAAATGCCACTGAGATTTAATTTACGTACATAACCCACTATGTTTAATCAGTAGAAGCTGGCAGAAAGTACTCTGATGATGGTGATGACAATGATGATGGAGATGACAATAATGATGAGGATGATAACCATAATAATGCCATCACCTACCACCATACTAATGACACTAAAACCATCACCTAGTTGATGTTGATAGCATTAATCTTTTCAGTTCTGTGTTGACATTACAGATCTTTTCAGCAAAAACCAATTTAACCAGACTAAAACCCCTGAGCTAATGATCGTTGCTCCTTACTAAATACCTTTAACTGATTCCGTCCCAAACTATGGAATTCTTACATGTCAATTAACCACTACAGACCTACAATCAAGATAGATATTATATTACTTCATAATTGTTTTCCTAGATTCTGGCCTTAGTCAGGTAGTATTAACTAATTTTTTCCTAAGCAATGCATTGGTTTTTTACCCTACCTGTTAGACTCAAGTGTACTTCCAGGATGACTCTGTTTTGGAATAATCTTTATATTCTTCATTTAGCAAGAAAAAGACCAAAAATTTATATAAAAAATTCCTTGTTATATAAAACTGAAGATTATGTATAACTCTTTCTCTCCCTTTGCCATCACTGTTTGTACACACAGTATATTAGTGGCCTCAAATAGAGCAACACACATCAATTAACCTTTTTTTTCTTTTTATTCCACAGCAGGCTGAATGACTTCAAGGGTGCTGTAAAATCCAGTTAAGTACACTAACATGAAACAGAATTAAGATGAAACATAATTTTCAAAACATAAAGTCTTGCCTAGCCACCCTCTTAGCCTCTTTTGTAGGAATTATTTGGCCACTTATTCACCCCTTACTTGTTACATACTGATTCCCAGTTGAAACCACATATTATTGAAAGACTATAATTGCTATTTTCCTGTCAGAGATGACTAGCAGCTCAGTGCATAATGCCATGCTTGGTTTCATAAACTCACAATTGTTCCCAGATGCAATCAGGTCAGTGTCAAACACCTTCTCGAAACATACAGCAAAATAATTGCCAGATATTGCTTGACATTACTGCAATGATATTATTTGCTATTTGAGATAAGTTTCACTGCTGTGAATGCCAAAATCGAAATGAATAAGTATACCAAGTGAAATAATGACAAAATTTAAAGAATTCTGTGGCTGGCATCATTTGGTTACAGGATCAAAGCAAAAATATTACTGGATGCCAAAAGATCAAGTTCTTTTGTAGCAGAACTATGAGGAAAGAAAAATTAAATAAACACATTAGTGGAACTATTAAGTATGGCCAAAATCTACATTGCTAAAAAAATTCTGCAGAAACCTCCAGTGTTCCCTAATACTTGTTAACGAATAGTTCACAAAATAGAGAAAAGATCTTGTCTGTCTGTTTTTACAAACCTTATTGAATATGAAATTTCCTCAGTTTTGCTGGCATCCTTCTGTGGCTACAATCTGGAAGGAATAATCTTTATCAGATACTTCCTTAAATTGTTATTTTAAATCATAACACAGAACACTTATGATGGTCTATAGTAGTTGTAGGTTTTGTTTCTTTGTCCAGCTACTATGTGACAGATCAGTCCTCAACATCTGCATCCTAAATGCTTTCAAATGACTCGCTAATTTTTGTCCCTTTGCACAGAACCTTTATAATCTTTCATCATCAGTAAAGCTTTAAGATTTTTGTCTCACATGTGATGAAACTCGGGTTATTATACAGTAACTAATTGTGAGACAAATGAAATCTCTACCCCTTCAGGGAATCACTCTGGAACTGGAACCAAACCAGGTTTTATGTGCAAATTTGTCCATTCTGCTACTCTGGTGTCTGCTTTTTTTCAAAAAAAGAAAAATGCAAAATACAACTATATGATTTACGTAGACTAGCTCCTTGATTGTTGCTCTGGCTAGTACTCATCTACTGGTTGGTTTTGCCCTCCCGTGTTCCTCTTGTAGCATAGCTACTTCCAGCAGTTTGGACACAGCTCCACAGGCACTCAGAGAAGGCAGGCAAGAGGGCATGAAGTGCTTAGCAGGCACTGGTTTATAGGCAACAGGGAGCAGTGCTGTAAAAATGATGTGTAAGTACAAGCAAAGTCATGCACAGAGTGTACAAACAACTCAGAATGGCATGAGAAATGAAAGGTCTGGTGGGGGAAAAGACAACAACAAAACTTATCTCACGTCATAACATTGTCCTATTCGCAGTAAATGTTCCTCTTGATAAGAAGCAGAAAGGGGTTTTTTATAAGTGGCAAATATGTATTAAGCCAGGCTGAAAGCATGGCATTACTAGGGTGTACTAAGAAAGAAAGAACATAAAGAAAGTCATTACATGCTGCCTGTCCAACACAGAAGACGTAGTAGAAGTTTAGACAAAAACAGAAACAGTTCTATTGCTGAAGAAAGAAAATTATACTGTTCCAGAAATCATTAGCAAAACAAATCTAACTTATTCTGCACATAAAAATAACGAGGCAAATAATTTTGGAAGTGAAAATAAATGAACCATAAAGGGGTTACAGAATGCAAAATGATCACAGTACCTGTGGGAAGGTGGCTAGAAATCAAGTGCTTGCCGGTTTTCCAAAAACAAGTAGGGGTCATTAATAAAGCTAACAAGAGACCAGTTCAAAGAAAGAAAAGGAGATGATTCTTCACATAACAGGTGGAATTTGTCCAAATGCTTTTCTCCTATCAGCACTTAATTATCAGAAAAACATAGACAAATTGGATTAAGTTCAAAGAAAAGCTACAAAAATAATAAGGGGAGACTAAATTAAAAGAAAATATGAAAAGAGAAATACATGTATAGTGCTGGCTGAGTGACATCAAGTTACAATTAAATCTACAACAAATATTTAAAATGTGCAAACTATACAGGTTCATTAGCAGAATCATTTAGAGAGATACAAGAGATTATTACACAAATAACAAGGAAAAATTACATTATGAACATTGAAGTCCAGTAGTAGGGAAAAATTAATTGGCCTCTGAAACTCAATTAATAGGCATAATAGTAGATTTAGGAAACACTAGGATTGACAATAATTTGAGAATGATCCTGAACTGCAGTAGACAAAACTAGGGAATATGGTAAGAAGAGGTTTCAAGTTTTTTTGATCAACAGTTTTGAAAAAAAGATTTCAAACCAAGTCGATAATTTTTCTATGAAGTTGTCACTTTATTAAAACTTTTTTTGTTGTTAACATTTCAGATTTAATTATTTTAAGAATTTTTGGGGGGTTGTAAAGTATAACGTGGGGGTGAATATACAGAAAACTGCATAAATAACTGTTTCGATCCTTCCAAAAATTATCTTGGAAAACAATAAGTGCTCCCTCACCTCTACCCTAATAAGTTAAAATTCTTACTGTCACTGTCATTTGCAGTTACAACTTTATTTCTAGCTGTCTCCTTCCATATGTGCCTTTTCCCTGTCCCCTGCCTTTCTCTAGTCACCTCTCTGTTGTTGCCCATTCCCTCCCAGCAGCAGCTGAGGGGCATTTTTTTGACCCTTCTACCAAAATCCACTGCAGCAGCACTTCCAACAGGCACTCCGGAAAGGAGAAGTATCTACAGTCAGAAAGGCCTCCTGGCCTCCCTCTCCTCAGTATTCTGTCAGCAAGTGATGATGAAACAGCTCTTCCGAAACAGGACCGCACCCATAATTCTCAGAATCTGGCATTTCTCCATGTTCATCTGTAAAAATATGGACATTGTGCCATCTTAATGTCAGGCCTTAAGCCTTTGCAGCTTGATTGCCTTTTTTCTGAAGGCAGATGGGGGAGAGGAGAACTCTCCAAGTCTTCAAAATCCCACCACAATGCAAACAGGGAGTCTTTTGCAAGAAGGTAAAAAGAAGGTAAAGAGACCTAGTAAAGTAAGTTCCTCTGCCAGTCACATCGCAGTTTCCTCAGGACTTAAAAGACTCCATTGAAACTTCCAGCAGCTGCATCCCCACACACTCGAAGTTAAACAGCACCATCCTGGCCATGCTCCCTCCTGGTTTCTTGTTCACCTCCTTGTTAGCAGAGCATGGGACCTTGACTTCGGGTAAACACTTCTTAGCAGCAACTAAAGCATCAGCATGTTATCAACATTATTCTCATACTAAATTCAAAATGCAACACTGTATCAGCCAGTAGAAAGAAAATTAACCCTGTCCCAGCTGAAATCAGGACAGTATTCACCCCTTATTCTGCACCATTTACATCATGCCCAGGTCCTACACGTTCCAATACACCATCACTTTTCCTGTCTTTTGCTATATACAGACAGATTCTGCCACATGGGACGTGTGCACTGGACTTCATCTGGATCTGTGGGTGAGTGTGCATTGTTCAAGTCATAATAAATCATCTCTAGCATGACTAATTCCCTCAGGTACTGGATAAGTCTCTCCATGGTAGTCCATTTTCCTAGATGACATATAACATCCTCCTTGAAGGATTACCTTTCCTTGATCCCTGACAGGAGTCAACTCCAGAGGCTGAGAACTTGCACCCCTTTTCCAATTGCCTTGCCAATGCTGCCTTCCCTAGAAAGTGATCCCAGCTGCTTGGCTTCCCTACTCTCTAATCCCAGGCTACTAGCCACGTCATCCTATAATCAGAGCAGTCAGGTGATAATGTGCTCACCTGATTGACAGCTAAAATATTTTGCATATCCTGCAGCTCACTAAGGGGTAGGGATCAAGTTGTTCTGCCTCTTCCTCGTGTTCTTGTGGTGGCTCTGCTTAGTCCTCCTTCACTAAAAGAGAGGGCTTTAGTGCTCATTTCTTCTTGTTTATAGGGGCACAGGTTGGTACTCTCAGCTGCAGTGCCTGTCACAGGGGTTGGAGTAGTGTGTGGTTTTATTGTTGGACCCTCAGACCTTTTTTTCCCATTGTGGGTAATGAATATCATCAAACAGGACTCAGAGGGCCTGGGCCAGGTCCCAGCACTTTGTAGCAATTTTTGTCTCTCAGAAATTGCCAGGGTGACAGCACCCCTTTTCTAAATATTTCACTAATTTTTCTGGATTCTGCACTTGTTCAGAGGTGAAGTTCCAAAACACTGAAAGCAGCCACTGTCCTAGGTACTTGCCCACACACTCTGCCACTCATAACTATCTGGCCTCAGGGCAGGTCACTGGGTGGTATTTTTAAATAGTTGTTTAATCTTAAAGAAGACCTGGAACACATTCAGGATTGTAATTAGCCTGGAGGAGAAGGGGAAGATGAAGGGAGATGTCTTCACCACAGACTGGATCTCTAGGAAGAAAAGGTAAAAGGTATCATTATTAAAAGTTTCTGATAGATGGCTCCCAAAGTATGGAGATGATGGCAAGACTGAGTACAAATACCAGATTAATTTCAGAGCCAGCAATTCCATCAGATCATAAAGCAGAGTTACAAACTACAACAACATGATAACCTTAGCCCATTTCCCATGGGTGACAAACAGCACAGTGGGGAACCCATACTGCAAGTAAGGTAACACATAATGCCACTTTAGAAACAAGTACACCAAATTTGAGAGCAAATAAATCAACACTGGGACCAGGGGCTACTAAACTAATATAATGAATGCTCATAAGCAACTTGTTCCAGTGCATTCTAGTCAGCTTTGTTGTTACCACAACCCATCATGCTTCCCCCAAGTCAAGGGCTTTTTCAGTATCCCATGCTCTGCCAGTGAGCAGGTGCACACGAAGCTGGAGGGGAGCACAGCCAGGACTTCTGACCTGATCTAGCCAAAGGGATATAAACCAGTGGGAGTTGGCTGGGAGGCACCAGTCACTGGCACCAGATTGAGCATCAGTCTGTGGGTAGTGAGCAATTGTATTGCGCATCATCCCTTATTTCTCTTGGGTTTTATTTCTCTCTCTCTTCTTGTCTCCGTTTCCTTCATCATTACTATTATTAGTAGTAGTTGTATTATTCTATTTCAATTGTTAAACTGTTCTTGTCTGAACACAGGGGTTTTGCCTTTTTTTTCTAACTCTCTTCCCCATCCCACTGTGATGGGGTGTGAGCGAGCACCTATGTGGTACTTAGCTGCCAGCTGAGGTTAAACTATGACAAGCACCAAGTATAATCTGAATCTGAAAGGTGTAACAATGCAAAGAACACCAAAAAACATCACAAGTACTGCTGTTCAGTGTTACCACAGCTTTTGGCAATCTAATGAAACAAAAAGAATGCTTTAGAATTATCTGTTAGAAAAAAATTACTTAATAGACTGCAAACACAGGACACAAAAACATTAAATAGAAATCCTAGGGCAAGAAATCCAGCAGCCTCTTTCCCTTACTGCAGATGGAAACAGCAAAATCTGGGCCAGAGGTCCAGATCTGGCACTGCACTGCCACTGCTGATTGTGTCACATTTGTATCCTCCTTCTTCCCCTTTGTGACACTTCAGGGGGAGGGGCAGTGATCATGGTCATCTAGCCAGGGAAAAATCACTATAAGCAGCAAAAAGAAATACACTGTGGCAAGACATGGTTAAAAATGGGACCACTTATTGTAATCTGTGAACTAAACATAACCAAATTAAGTAGGCAATAATGTGACTTCCAATTTTTAAACCTGAGGAGATTCCACAGGAAACCTTATCTGTAGTTTACAAAGCTTTCTCCTGAAGTACCAAAGCTGTGTGATAAGAATAAGATCATAATGGCAATAGTTCATCCATCGGTCTGGGTTTATACCAGCACTGTCTGCATAGGCCATCTAATGTGTTTAGCTTCTATGAAGAATTTGATAACAGCAAATGAACATTGTCATTATTTAATAATATGGCTGCACTCTATCCTGATGGGTGGAAATAGTCAATTCTGACTTGAAACATCTTCATTTCAGCGGTCATTTTATCGAATGGGCAGCATTAAATAAAAAATGCCCAAATCAGAGCAAATTTAAAAGTCTATCAAGATTTTGTTTGGTAAGATAAATACACGGGGTTATGTCTCTTGTCATGCAAATGCATCCTGAACACACAGGGTGAGAGAGAGTTGTGTTGTATCATGTTTACCACGGATTGCACAGATTCCTATTACCAGCCTATTACAGAAGCAGAGCCACAGTGTGGAAGGGTGGTCTCCTGAAAGGTGGGCAAGAGCTTCCCTAAAGAGGCATCTCAGGGGTGCAGGGACAATGGTGGCAAAATGGCAATAGGAATCAGCCAGCACCACAGGACAGAAGAAAGGCCATAGTTAGACTGAGGCATGCTCCTTCCTAGGCAGGTGGCACCCTCTGTCACTGCCATCTCGCTGGGTCCTGACCCAAGCAAGGGACACTTCTGAAACATGGCATCCTGTAATTTGGGTTCTATAATTTGCCCCATTAACACATCAGAAAAGTGTTAGCCCACAAAAATGCAAATAATATGGTCCTGCATCCCAAATACCCTATTTATGTACTTGAAACTGTTAGATGCAAGACAACAAGAATCTGGATACACCAGATACTTGGTTGAGATCACAACAACTTTTCACAACCCCGCAAGCAGAAAAAGGGGCCAAGAAAATGCAGTTCTTCTCTAGATAACTTGGGTTGACAGCAGCATGGTGGCTTCTTTTACCTGCCTCTGACCACAGAAACAAAATGAGTAGTATGTCTATACCAAAACTTGTCTAGGAGTGGTCTAGATCTACCATGTGCTTCACTCATCCCTTCTAAGGGAAGGAGTCTGTTGCCAACTCTGCATGCCAAGAAAAGATGAAGAGGATGCTACTACTTCAGAGGGGAAACATGGTTTCCTGGGAGATGCTGGAGCATAGATACATTGAGCATCAATGACAAGAGTTCAGTACTCACTTCTCACCCCACTCAATCAGGGGCAACTTCTGTCCTTCCACCTCACAGGGCTCCCAGGCTTAATAGCATTATACAGCTCTGCTGGATAAGGCTCAGATGCTCAGCCCTTAGCAGGATCAAATCTATAGTGACTAAAAATTGAAATCAGGGTTACCATTAACTAAATGGAAATAGTGTTGTTTCCCAGAACACAGCAGATCTTTCACAATGGACTGGAGTGCATGTTTTTCGTCTCCACTGAGCTGTAAACAATAGGCAACTCTCTGCTTTTATTAAAAACTTTGAGGGATTATTATTTTAGTTAAGCCTTTTAAGAATTCATACCTATCTGGAAAGGGCAGCTTGTGTAATGTACTTCCTGTTTTCATCATAGCTGGATACTGCTTTTTGCTGTTGCCTGTTATTACCCAGTTAATATGAACTACTTAAAGTTTATTTTTAGCTCACTTGAGTCTATTGTAAGGTCTGTTCAAGAACCTAACTTTCCAAATGGAAAATATAACTTCTGCATTTAATGCTGAATTTAGGAATATATTCTTAAATCCTTTTAAACAGCCAAGACACAAAGTGAAAATAGATAATGAATAGTTGTTGAATATCAGCAATCTGTTCAACTCAAAGATTACATTTTATTTTCAAATTATACCCTTAATTTCTAAAGTAAGTATTTATTTGATAAAGAAGTCATATTCTGTTCATTTAATTGCCAATTAAAAGAGGAGAGATGAATAAATATTTGCCAAAATGAGCAGAGGAGTATTTTTATTTGAGGAAAAATACATAAATGTCTTGAGATTATAGAGTCAAAAGCTTTGAAGTCTTCTGTGTCAGACACAATTTGTTTCAACTATATCAAATCACACTTAGCAGAAGTGAAAAGTACTTAAGACTGAAATGAGACTGAATGTAAGGTCTGGAAAGGACATTTTTTACAACTGTCTTTCAACTTCTTACAGAAAATAATTTAAAAAGTATAATAATAATCATCATCATAATCACAGAATATGCTGAGTAGGAAGGGACCCAAAGGGATCATTGAAGTCCAACTCCTGGCCTTAAGCAGGACAACCCAAGAGTCACATCATGTGCCTGAGAGTATTGTCCAAACCCTTCCTGAACTCTGTCAGACTTGGTGCTGTGACCACTCCCCTGGGGAGCCTCTTCCAGTGTCCAACCACCCTCTGGGTGAAAAACTTTTTCCTGATATCCAACCTAAACCTCCCCTGACACACCTTCATGCCATTTCCTCAAGCGCTATCACTGGTCACAAAAGTGAAGAGATCTATGCCTGCCCCTCCTTTTCTTCCCCTCACAAGGAAGTTGTAACTGCAATGAAGTTTCCCCTCAGTCTCCTCCAGGCTGAACAGACCAAGTGCCCTCAGCCCCTCCTCACATGGCTTCCCCTCAAGGCCCTTCACCATCTTTGTTGCCCTCCTTTGGACACTCTCTAATAGCTTCATATATTTCTTATATTGTGGTGCCCAGAACTGCACACAGTGTTCAAGGTGAGGCCACCCCAGTGCAGAGCAGAGTGGGACAATCCCCTCCCTTGACCAGCTGGCGATGCTGTGCCTGATGCCCCCCAGGACACGGTTGGCCCTCCTGGCTGCGAGGGCACTGCTGACTCACATTCAACTTGCCATCAACAAGGACCTTCAGGTCCCTTTCCATGGCACAGCTTTCCAGCATCTCATTCCCCAGTCTGTACATATATCCAAGGTTGTCACACCTCAGGTGCAGAATCCCACACTTTCCCTCATTAAACTTCCAATGGCTGGTGATTGCCTCTCTCTAATTTATCAAAGTCTCTCTCTCTCTTCCAATAATAATATCACCACATAGAATCACAGGATAATTCAAGTTAGAGGGGATCTCAAGTCCACTGTCCTGCTTAAAGCCAGAGAAGCCTTGCAGCTCCGTTTAATCTGGCCTCAAAATCCTCAAAGGACAGAGAGCACACAACCTCCTCTGGATAGCATGTTCCAGTATTCTGAGCCTCCGTATGGGGAAAAGGTTTCTCCTGACACCTAGTGTGAACCTCTCATTTCAACCTCTGCTTGTTGACTATTTTTCTCCCACATTGTGCCACCGAGAAGTGCCAGACTCCGTCTTCTTAATGGCCTTGTCCCAGGTAGGAGAATGCTGCAATTAGGGCCCCCCAACACACTGTCTTTCTTCTTAGGCTGAACAAACCCTACTGTCCCCGACTCCCTTCACTGGACAAGTGTTGCAGCCCCTGACTGTGGTTCTCTTCTAATCTCACACAGGTTTACCACTGTTTTTCTTGTTTGCAAGGGCCCAAAACTGAGCACAGTGTCTAAATGTTGTCTTAGAGGTGCTGAGTAAATGGGAATAATCACGTCCCTCCACCTACTCATGCACTCCTGCTGTTACAGTCCAGGGTGCTTGTGGCCTCCTTTGCTGCTGGAACAGATTGCTGGATCCTGCTCAGCTCAATGTCCATGAGCCCTCCAGGTCCCTTCCACAGAGCCACTCACTCTGTCCTCAGCCTGTGGTCCTCGTGGGGTCCCTCCTTATCTGGTGCAGGGTTTGGCATCTGTCCCTGATGAATTTCTATTAACTTCATTATGACAGATAATTCCATGAATGGTTCTTAGAAAGGAGCTTAACTTCTTCCTCCTTTCTGTTTTACTCCACTATTGCAGACTCATTTCACTACAATTTAGCTTAAAGAGGATGATTACATAATTCAGGATAAATTTAAAATCTGATTAGATTAAAATGAGAGATAAAAAAAGTCTGTCCTGTTTTTCATGCAGAATTCCTTTTTCACTGTCTTCCACATGACATGAATATTTTTACATTTGCTGCTGTAACTACGTTGCCTTGACAGACCCAAACAAATTACAGACGCTCTATTAAAAAAAAAAAAAATCAACTTTTTGTCCCTTGAGCTAGTCTGATAAACCATGAGTCACAGTACTTTCTTACACATTTTCAACAATTAAACCTTAAATTATTAAAGTATTAAACCTTAGCTATGATAATCCTTAAATTATTTACTTTAAAATAATTTTTATATTAATAGTAATAAGTATTCTGCAGGAAAAGTGAATACTAGTTGGAAATAGATATGTTGAAAAGGATTTATAGGTGAGAGATCCAAGTTTGACAAGTTAATTAACAGTAGTTTCTTGAAGTTTCAATTGATTGCATGTATCAGTGAATCTTAAATGATTTTTTGTTTTGTTGTAAAAATAATTTATTTCTGGCCAACTGCTGCCTGTGAAACTTCACAAAGAATAATGCAGTTTTCAAAAAAGAGAGGTTCTAAATCACAAAACTGAATACATATTATAAGCCCTATAAGGATACTTTTCTCTGTCCTTTCAAAGAGAGTGTGTGCAATCCCAAGTGGCCACATCAATATTTAGTTTAAATTTTTTTGAAAAACATGAAAAACCTTCAGGATTGAATTATCAAAGCTAACTTTTCCAGGCTGTTGAATAAAGGAGACTTATTTTCATTTCTAAAGCTCTGAGTTGGGTTTTGGGTTGGGGTATTTTGTTTGTGTTTTGGGGTTTTTGCTACATGTCACTGGCGTGATTTTTTTTAACTTTCTAAAATTCACCTTGGAGATAAAAAAAAAAAAAAAAAACCCACAATAAAAAAAGAAACATTCTCATTACAAACTTTACTAGACAATTTTCAGTGAAAGGTACTTTGTGCGTTGTTTGCCATTTGAGTATCTATTCCATATTAGGTCTGCTTCTTTGCTCACCTTCTCTTTACATCTCCCTCAAAAACAATTAGACATCGAAGACCTCATCATCAGGAGTTATACAGCAGGTATTTGGTTGAATTAGAACATTCATAGTCCCCACACATAACCAAATACATTTATGGTGGGCTGACCTTGGCATGGTGCTAGATGCCCACCCAGCAGCTGTCTTACTCCCCCTCCGCAGGACAAGGGGAGAAAATAAGATGAGAAAGGATAAGGACAGGGAGATCAGCCATCATCATCCATTACTGCCACGGGCAAAACAGACTCAACTTGGGGAACATTAATTCAATTTATTGCCAATTAAGGCTAGAATAGGATGCTGAGAAACAAAGACAAAAGTAAAACCACTTTCTCCTCACTTTTCCCTTCTTCCCAGGCTGACCTTCACCCCTGACTCCTCCACCTCCTCCTCCACAAGCGGTGTAAGGGTTGGAGAAGAGAGTCTGAGGTCAGTCCATTACAGCTCCTCTTTGCTGTGCCTTCCCCCTCATCCTGTTCCTTTCTCCAGCCTTGATCTTCTTCCTGGGCTGCAGTCCTTCAGGAGCTGCTCTTGACATTTCTGTCCTCACCTGTTACAGCCAGAAACATTAGATGCCCTGTAGTTCTTCCACTGTCTCAGGTCCAAAGACCGATTCCCACACACCAGCTGACACTTGCTCACCTGCAGAAGCTGTGTCCTGGGACTGTTTTGCTGTAAGGACAAATTAGAAAACATATGGAAATTATATGGTCAAAACTAGAATTTGTCTCTCGTGTTGATGCTTGCAAGTCTTCTTCAATAGTCCTGCCTCAGGGTATTTAATGTCAAGAGGTAACAGAAACTCTAAGTTCCTACCTCACTGCTTATACTTTAATCATTAAAATTAATCTTTAGGCCTGGATTGACCTCAGTTAAATCAGTGTAAATCCAGAGAATCTACATTGGCTTTATTAGTGCTAGTTCAGATGCACAGAAGTATACCTAAGGATAAGAGTTATGTACAGTAACCATAATACTGATTTAATGTCCTTGAAGCACAGCACACTACAGGTCCATTTATTTAACAAATAAAAGATTTAGAAAGTCCTACTGAAAAGAAAATATTTGAAGAATAAAAGAAACACTCTTATTACAAGCAACTAACATAAGGAAAAGTGAATTCTGCATTGTCAGCACTATGCTCTCATTAATTATATGAGAAGCAAGGAAATAATTTAACTTAACCTTCTAAAGCAGTTTAACTCAGTGAAATCATTTAGGGCAGAGGATAACCTGCCATGTGAGGTCATATCACTGAAATGTTGTATTTACAGGATGAGGAGACAAGAATTCAAGAACTGTGTGAAGGCCTATGCAAGTTCTCTTCCAGCATTGCAGACGGAATCCTGGGTTATTAAAATATAATTTTTCTTTGATATTCTGTTGTGTAATCTCTTATGCCCAAATATGACACCGTTTCATTAGCCAAAGAAAATAACATCCCACACCGGCCTCGAATACAATAATCGAACAGCTTTAGATGTTCAGGAAATTGACAACTATGCACCACAATTCTGGTACGTCAAACCCCAAACTCCATAAAACTGCAATATTTATCTCCAAAACCATAACTGTCTAAACATTTACATCAAGTTTCTTCCATAAAACACACATTGAAAGTTTAGAAATGTAGACTGAATCATTTCCTGTGACTCAGTGATTTGCTATTGCATCTGTGCAGAACACCAGGAGAGCTGTTTTTAGCTTGACAATTTTACAATTCAGTGGAATGTTAATAGCCTCTTAAATTTTATATAAAACAGCTTCTTATCACGTCCTTAATCTTGTATCAGATATTATCTAGAGTAAAGTAACTCGAGGCCAGATTATAACCATGGAGAGAAGAAAATCCTCCCATGCGGCCAATCTCAGATTAAAGATTAGCAAAACTGTGTGCCAGCTATTTCCTGTGATTGATCAGACATCTAGAGAATCTTACTCTGTTCCCCCGTTGTATGTTACCCAGTATACATGCTGAGAAGGGGGGGCAATGGGCCTGTTGCTGCTGGAGTTAAAAGTTGTAAACCTGCTCTCAGTAGCAGTCAAAAGTACTTTATCGTGGTCTGGAGTCACCCTTAGAGCAGTTCATGGATATACAGTGTGTGGTAACCACCTCTTCAAAGGGACGACATCTCATTGAAATCTAACCATTCTAAAGTTGGTTTGAAATGGGGCAAACCCCACATCTGTCCTTAAATCCCTCTGGATATTTTCTGTGGCTTTACAGTGTGGATCCTCTGCTTTTTTAATAGGTTTCACATCCCCCACTAACATAGGCAATAATCATAGAAATAAAAAAACCCCAGTGCATGTCTGTATAAAACTCTTATGAAAAGAGCGAAACTGAATACCCACACTGTGCTGGCACAGGGACAGAGTAAACAAGCTGGAAAGAGAGAAAGAAAGAGATCCTTCTCCTCATCCTCTCTTTCCAACCCTTCTACTTAGTTGAAGTTTAAAATAAGTTTAAAAAGTAGGTTAAAAAATATTGGCAACTTGATTCCTTTTCATTTATCCTTCTCCTTTAACACCTTTACAAAGATACTTAGGTCTTAGAATGCACTGTTTGTATTAGGAGAAGCTCTTGGTGTGTGATTGCTTAAAGCAGATAGGATCAAGGGAACTGCATGGCTTTTGTCGAGCCTGCATTTTAGAGCAACTATCTCTGAAGCACAGCCTACTGAGAAGAACAGCTTTTCACAGGAAACAGAAGAAACTACTGTATGCTCAAGACAAATGGGATTTTCCCCGGGCAAGAAAGATGTAATAAACATCTCAATACAAAATTAGTTAAGAAATATGAAAGGTTGTGGGTTGATCTTTGCTTTTACAAAGACAAAGGATGAAAACATCTATGCTAAAGGACCTGCAAATTCCTCTGGAGCAGATTTCAGATATAAATAAAAAATTTAAATAAATGTTCTAATGTATGCCTGCAAACCAGCCAATATGACAAGAATGTGTAAGGAATGGCAGAAATGTGGATCCCATTCATTCTCTGTCTCACCACACTGACAGATTAAAGCAGTACAACTGCTGTAACACGTTGCATTCCCATTCCCCCCCTTTTCCTCATGCTCCTCATTTTCCATGTGCACCTTATACCTGCATTTCCCCTTTCTCTCTGGTTATTGTTCTGCGTGATACCATCTTTGTTTCCCTGCTCCTGAGATGAGGGTCTTTGACTCTGCAGGTCACACCTTCACTGACCCCAAGGCACAGTTCTAGCCCCTTCCCTGACAGTGGGTCTGTCTGTCCCTCATCGCTTCTTGCTGCCAGCTGTTTCAGTGTCCACTGGTAACTACAACTAACCACAATTTAAAAACAAAAACCCCGGAGACTAGTCCCATCCAGAGAGCAAACACAGTTTTGAGTCAGCACGTAGGGGGAAAAGGAACCCTGAAATACCTAGGGCCACTGGTGAAGGTACGTAGCCAAAGGCTGAACACTTTTTCTCAGTCTCTTTATTATTTTACTTAGTGCCATGGTAAAGAGAACCATGGTAAAGAGAACCACTCCCTGACATATATTCCGAAGTCTAAATATACGATTCCTGCATCAATAATGCGCATACCACTGAAAAGGACACTGCTAAAAAGGGGTCTAGTTGTTTTTGTATCTTACTATCATTTGACAAATACAATTTTTAAAAGAACAGAAGTCTAATACCCCAAAATGTAAAACTTAGGTTTTCCCAAGTTTCTATTTAAAGAGAAGAATCTTCAGTGGTGAAGAATCACCCACAGTCACCAGTGAAAAGGACAGGTTTTTATTCTGGTCAACAGAGTGTTGAAGTTGTCAGTCATTCAAGTCAGTTTGTTCCCTGAAAACAAGAACTCAGACTTATATGACTTTTGACTTTGCTTTTCCTAGTGGGCTCTCAACCACATAAAATTCTCTCTGTTCTTAATTATTTTGTCTAAATTTAGGAGAATGCTCCTATATTTAGCTGTTTGTGTATAGTCCTCATGAGTCTGAGGCTAAAAATGCTGGTTGATATTTGACCTGCCTTTCCCTATTAGTCATTGCTTCTAAAGACAATTGTATTTATGGCCCATCTCTTCATGCTCTAATCTGAATGTCCACAGGAACAAAGCATGCAGTAAGGCAGTAAAGCTTACTCGACATTTTAAATTTGAGTTCCATATGGCTGATACTCAGTATTTAGTTGCTGTTTGACTTCTATTTGTCTATTTTTCCTTTAGCTGAAGACTTTACTAGACAGCAAATGATTCATGTGAAAAAAAAAATTACAGAAGACATGGAACCTCATGAAACAAGAGAAGAACAACAACTAGGTCATGGAATTCAGCACAGTTCAGAAAAATTCAGGCATGTGAAGAGCTAAAAGTGCAGTTTAACTATCAGTTTCTCACGCAAGAAAAAAAAAAACAACCAGCATTTACAAAAATAAGTAAGGAAAACTTCAATTTTAATAGGAAAAATTGTTTTAAGTGGCATAAAGACAGAGCATAAGTTTGATGGGTAGATAAACCAAATAAATGATTCCCTGCAGCTGAAAATATGAAGCCTGTCTTTCCTTTTCTTCTTCTCTTGCTTCTCTCTTTCTCTGAACTAGCTCCTATATTCCTCCTCCCCTTCCCAAAGCCACCCATAGTCTACTGTCACATTTTATGGCTGAAATTTCAGAAAACTACCCACAACATAAACAGCACAAATGATCTGCCATTTAAGTGAAATAAATCAGTTCTTGGAGCAATTACAAGTGCCAGAGAAAACACTAAGTATATGACGGGAAAAGAAAGGGAGAGAAGGGCAGAGGATCTCATCTTTATGGTAGCAGTGAGCTGGTATGTCTGCTCACTCTGTCTCACAAGACTGCCCCCTAAAAAGATACCAATTGAGAGAACATGTCTGTCCTACACATTCCACAACTGATGTAGACCCACAATTGATCCCTGTGATGCAGTAGCTATCCTGGAATTTCATCAAAAGTACCCCATTTACTCAGGAATCAGACATCCTCCTATGGCTTCAGAGCACTCCATTCTGCTTTTCTAGGTGTTTCAGCTTTTACTCCATAAGTCATTGGAGCTGCTTTTAATAACAAGGGCGGAAAACCTTCTGTCTTTGGTTCAGAAGCTCTTTTTCTCGTTCTGGAGTCACAAGAACCACCTGCACTTAGATGATCATAAAACATCAGCTTCCAAAGAAGCTTCTGTCCGATATTAATCCTGGCCTCATGGTAGAGGAGATGCACAAAATTCTACATCAACCTCTCGGCTCAGAAAGGGTTCTACGCTCCACTCCATGTTTGTAAAAGAGATCTGGAAAAAAATGTTCTTTGTCTGAATATTATTGTTCCTTGGGGGTGGCAGAGCATGCTCCTTCTGCAAGACAGAATAAGATTCCAAGGCCCCCCATGGTACATAGCAGCTTCCAGGGAATCTGTGATAGGCCAATACCCCCCATAAGCCTCTAAACCATCCACAATCCCCGACAGCCACCATGTCAAATGACAATAGTGCAGAATCCCCAAAAGAATTTCAGTCTTCTGACAATGAATTGAGAACTTTATTACAATAAGTAGACTAGAATTCCCCTTAAGAAGGCACTCCCAAAGTATGGTGCGCCAGGCCAGGCTAAAGGCTCTAACACTGGCCTGCAAAAGTCTATGAAAACACAGTTTCAACAGTGTTTCTTTTAAAGGTTTGATGAAACAGCCCGGTGATGGTACCAGAGAAAGAATGAGGCTAACAAGCACCCATCAGTCAGAAACTTAGGCAACTACCACCCTAAACTGCTTTTTCCCCCTATCCTACTACTCCTGGCAGAATTTCTCAACCCACTTCTGCCAGCCGTCCCTTGACAGAATTAAAGCTACAGCATGTGTTCACCCTCACCAGGGTTTCCCTTCTGCATCAAGGCTCTGCCTCTTCTGAGAACAGCAGGTTCCAGAGCTACACCAATGCTCAGCTTGATGACAACCCTGCTGACATGAACATCCCTGCCTAGAGAAACTGCCTTTTCAGTTCTTTTGGTTATCAAACGTCACAGAGGAGGACCTCCTTCAAGAGACCTTTTGCTAGGGTTCCAGCATGACTAACCTTAACCTTGGCAGCACACCACAGCTCAGTAAAGTTTACATACTTAGTCGAAGGCAGTCACATACAGTCTGTCCAGCGATAGTGATGTCAACAGGTATTGCCCAACATTTTCCCTTCTTAGTTTTATTGGCTCTAGATTGCCTGATTTCATCTTGCATAAGATTTCTGTGGTTAAGAAAGAGAATGATGGATTTTTGACACCTACCAGTCTCCAGTTATTTACAAGAGGGCACTTGAAATGAAAGTGGTGGTGTTCCCCACTGCTGACTATGCAGCATGCCTGACTATGAGATTGTCCTTTAACCAAGAGGAGGCCACACCAAACAATGTGGCTACAGATGTCTGTGCTTCCCCCTCTTACCAGCCTGCTTCCTCATGGAAGAAGTGACCAGGATGTTCTATGCTTGAAACCACAATGTGGTTTCCGCAATGCCTGGGTCATTACCTAAGAAACCGCTCTTAATCATGGCTATTCTTCCCAAGTACCAAAAGAGAAAAGATGACTTTCTAAGATACATTCATTGTGGTTTTAAGATAGAAGTGTGTCTACAAATTTAGATCAGCTGGTAGTTGCGACACAGGTAGGTCAGAGAAATTTTCTGCCATTCAGCAGATAGCGTTCAAACTTGAGGGTAAATCTCACAGCTGGTATGATTTTAACCTCTGCTCTCAACCCAGCCTTCACTTATGGACAAGCCCAAAAACTACTCCCATGAAGGTCACATTTCTTCCTGTCACATGCTGCAGTATTTTCTACCCACTTCTTGTACTGAAACCAATATGGGGGCACTTTACATAGTTGCTTCATTAAATAAAAAAAGGTGATTATGGAATTACAAATACTGTGTCCAACAGGATATGTAGAACCTTTCATGTTCATTTTGGGTATTTTTTGAGATGGAGATACTATAGGTTATATTTTTTTTGTGCAACAATTAGCAACAAGTTTGGATGCAAAATTGATGCCTGTCTCATTGTGTTACAAATTCCACTATACCTGTCACTAACATCTCTAAAAAAAATAACTTTCTAAAACTCTTTCCTGGTTGTGCAGATGGAGAACATTTCACCTTCTTGGTCAACACAACACTTAAATCTGACCTTGATCATATCTCCAAGTATCTCCTGTTTAGAATCAAAACAAAGCAAAGCTGCTCCTGAAGTATTAAAATTTGTTTTACTATTTCTCTGAGAACTATCATCATACCCCAGATTAGACTTGCTGTCTACTGCACTTCCTTGTTTATTTGAAATTTTGCCCTAGTACTCATAAAACATGATAAGGGACACCTTGGAAACTTGCCAATGAGAAAACTAGCGACAAATCAGGTATTGAAAAGCGAAATCACTAAATGTGGTTTGAAACATCAAAAAGTATTAGCTTTTCATAACAGATTCAGTTTCCTATCCTTTTCCTGTCCTTGGCACTACTATATTCATCTTTTCCTGAACTCACCAGGATGACTGACATTTCTTTGCAGATGGGCAGGAAAACTGTCAGCAAGAAGCATGAACAACGTGAAGTACTTGCCCTGTATTCTGTGAATTGTCAATACTTTCAAAGAACGTCATTGTTGAAAACTACTCCATTAGAGGTCCTGAATACTCTTAGAACAGTCTCTTTCCCTAGCACAGTGTAAGAGTCCCATAAATACTGTTTTAGGCATTTTAGTCTCATCAATAGTGCCCATCAACAGCAGAGAGCAGAGAGGCAGCAGCAGTTGCAATTGGTGTAAAAACTGTGGACAAACATATACATAGATTGTTTTCTCCAGTTGATGTGACCACTGCAACCAAGAGTGCAGGACAACATCTAGCTGCAAGCAAGGACAACACTTAATATCTGAGAAACTACACCATGTATGTATTTTTTTTTTCACTTATCAGATCCATTATCACAAACAAAAACTACACCTGGTGGTAGCTCCTCATTGCCTCAAAATCCCCATGACCTTGCATGGAGCATGATACTACACACCCTACCCACATCTAGCCATACTAATCCCATAATCATAGTATTTGCATTTTTTCCTTACCTGATAAATATGTACCGTTTCTTCTTTGTTTTATTGTTTGCTACCTTTATAACCTTTCATTTATGGTGGAGAAGTTAATTTAAATATGTGATGCACATACAGTAATAATTTTCATTGCACTAACACATTTCATGAGGGAATTGCCTTTGAAGCAAGATGTTGTCATTCAAAATAGGCTCTTTATACTGAAATGATTCTGAAAACTTTTCAGTAAGTGTTATGCAATATATATATATGTTTTTGCAATGCATTCTGAAAAGAACAAATACATATGTATTAATGAATCCAACAGTATAGAGAAATAAGAAAAAAGTCTGTAATCTACAGTCATTCTGAAATACTCCATTCTCCACGTCATGAGTCTTGATGTGCCAAGGCCACTCCATTTGCTGGTGCTAAACAAGTAAACCTGCAATAGCCTTTAGCTAGGTATGAAGCTTTCCTTTTCAGAATATTCATGTTTCCCACAGGCTCCTGCCACAGATGTTGCAAGAAGTCTGTTAGAGATTAAAACAAATTCTAAGTTGTAAAATACTTTTCACTTTCTTTTCTGTGTCTCTCTTTGCAAATTGCAGGCCAGAAACAAAACAGGCAAACAAGGATTATGACACCTTTCAAAATTCGTACTGAACAGGTGAAAATAAATATTTATCCTATATATTCTACTATATCTATTATGAGCGGCCTGTGTTATTTAGAAAAAAAAAAAAAAGGTATTCTGACTTAACATTTTAAATTATTTACCTGTCAAGAGCAACGTTACTGAGAAACCACATAAATACTCACCTATATAATTTTTGTGGGTTTTTCTAGCCACATAAAGATTTCAGTAAAGGGTGTGATGTTTTTAGCAAAACTATTAGGAGGATATAGACCTTCCAGCACCGAGATACCAATCTGGATTCATTACAGTAGCACAGCTTATAGCTAAAATAGGTCATTGTACTAATTGCAGTTGTAGTAATTGTTTGGAGAAGGACACTCTGAGTAAGAACGAGCTCTTCTGCATGCATGTATCCTCTTTCACATCTACCGTAGGATGAAGCTGCTACCACTCCTGGTTGGTCTTCATAGCCCATTAGTTGCAGGTCACTGCTTGCAGAGCCCTGCTAACCAAAGAGACCATACCAGCCCTTCCTCATTCATGTTAGTCCAGTCTGCAAGGTTATCAGCTGGTTTAATCAAACCTTCCAGATGGGCCTGTAGTGGATGAAGTAAGCAGGCTTATTTCCATTACAAGATTTACCAGGGCGATACACTTCAGCAGCAAGACTGGCAATGAGGAGATGATATTTTAACATCCCCAACCAGCCCAGCTATTTGCAAAGTCAGCAGTTGCCAACACAGTGCAAAGCAAAGCGAGTGTGACTCAGAAGAAAACAATGCCTGGCGGGATTCAGTGTTTACCATGCTCAGCCTGCAAGGCATCCCCTCCAGAGTGAACCATTGAGGTCTGAAGATAGTGACTGCTAACCTCATACCCACATACTTCCTCAAAGATAGGTAGCATCCCCTACCATAAATATACAGATATTTGCATTACTGATGGAAATCTGTTTTCTGACTCCAGGAGGGGAATACTGTTATTCTGTCTTCTTAGAAGGACTGAAATACACCCTTATGTTCTGCGGTAACAGCCTCAAAAATAAAAGGGTGTCAGTGAAAGGTTGACTATTCCGTTATTCTGCAATCACATTATGGCACCCCAGTAGGAAAGTGATGTCATATGTAAACAGGTAAGAAATCATTCAGTTACATCAATGATGAACCTAAAGACAAAACTACCATCATCTTTAGTTTTCAAGGCACCCATAAACTACTTAGTCAAACTTCTTCTCCAGTCAAATGTACATCCCTGTTGTTTGGTTTGAAATGTTAGTGATGTATTATGATGCCATTTAAATTCTCTGCTGTGTGTCTACAGAAATACAAAATTACTAACACTGAAGTGTTAGTTTCAGAAGTAGAGAAGTTCATTAAGTGAAACTTAAATAAGTTGCTCTTTTACATCTTTGTCATATTGTGATTTTTAAACTAATGATTCTTCCCCCAGGCACATAATATCATGGCACTCATTACTATTGATGGCCAATCTTAGGTAGAGCTCTTGAGAGTATTTTAGAGTAGAATGAAGCATTATATTGCAAGGCCTAATACTTTGACTCAAAAGAGATACATTTTCCTGAATCCTGCAGTAACAAAGCAAGTGGCTAAAACAAGATATATTTTGACTGGACATAAGGAATAAAATTTTTTTTACAATGAAGGTGGTGAGGCACTGGAATAGGCTGCCCAGAGAAGTTGTGGATGCCCCATCCCTGGAAGTGTTCAAGGCCAGGCTGCACAGGGCTTGGAGCAGCCTGGTCTAGTGGAAGGTGTCCCTGCCCACGGCAGGGGTGGGGGTGGACTAGACAGTTTTGCAATGTCCCTTCCAACTCAAATCATCCTAGGGTTCTGTGATTCCACAATTCTGTGAAAAGTAGAACACTTGTATTGACAAATTCTGGTGACTTTGTCCAGAACATGAACATCATTTTACAAAGTTCTGCATAAGAAAAAGTCAAATATCTTTTTAAGTGACAATCATGATGGTGAATGGATCATTGTAACCAAAACTTATAGTACTGACATAGATCCTGAGCCACTGATGCAGGTCATGCTTTGAATATTTGCCTTGAACCAAGAGTTAATGGTACTCAATGAACACTAGGTCATTCCTCAGCTCATAATCATCAGCTGAAAAACTGCAGCTAGATTGTAGAGAAGATTGAATCTGTTCCTTGAGACCAAGGCCCCAAACCCTCATCTTCCTCCAAAATTTATTTAAAATCTTTGTTTACAGTGTTATTAGAATGCACATAATGCATAATGCACAAAATTCTTAAGATCGTCATTCTACACACTATGTTAAAATATCTTTGGTTAATAAGTGAATGGAATTACAATTGTAAATAAATACACAGGCTGCTAATCTTTAACAATTGTATACGTTTTAGGGTCAAAAATTTTCCAGTGTTTTTGGAATAAAAAATACATAAAAATAGATTTTGGTTTCGTAAGACAATTCTGTGCTTATAAAATTAAATTAGCATTGGATTTAAATATCTTTCTTTCCACAACATCATAAATGTAGTTACCACTTCCGTCAGGCATGTGAAAATGACTTTCTGATGTTTTCTCCAAATTCCTGCCTTTTCCTGGTGTTTTATCTTCTGTGTTATACCCAAGTTGTGACAAAATGTGTTAACGTGCCACCATTAGTTATTAAAACATGAGACATTCACTTATAGAAGGTTGCTACTCCTCAGAGCACTGTTCTTCAGAAATCAGTCAGCAGGCATCTCTGAGATTGCCTTCATCTGAACCAAAGGGATTCTTCAAACATTTTAAACTTTTCCCACACATTTGAGGGTGAAATTAATTTTGACATTAGGTTAACGTATGCATAGCCTCAGGAAAACAAAAATAAAAGTACTTACCTGCCATTATTAATGCTACAAACTGATACTGTTTTTCTCCTTTTATTGGTTATTTGGTGAATTGAAACAATGATTGCTAGTGGTTCAATGTATTTCATACATGATCACACAGTAGTCTACAGTCTACTGTCATATTACAATAGAAACACATATACTTAAGTTTCTGTTGGAGAAATTTGGTTTCAAACAAATGTCTTTTATTGTTGGCATAGAATTATTTGTTCACAATTTAATTTTTCTTTTCCCAAAAACCTTTACTTAATTATACTTCAATATGGTCCTCAAAGCTTCACACATACTAGAAAAAGTAGTTCTGTGGAAAAAGAAATAAGCTTCTTACTAGCTCTATTTTATTACATTTCAAATCCAGAACCCTGACTTTTTATCCCACAATATGGATATCACAGCAAACAATAAACATATTACTGGAGTATATTGATTACTGTTCAGCAGCTGAGCAACAGTAACTGACTCCAAGAGTGCTTTCAACAAAATCAAATCCACTATTTTGAACACTGATGAGGATATACATTAGGCTCTTCTCACAGCCACAACAAAGCAGCCATGTTTTTCCACAAAAAAAACTTGCTGTAAGACAGCAATCTACATTCAGTATTTCTTCCTGAACTATCAGCAAAACCATGTACTAAGCTTCATTTCATGTATTTACTGAAAACTGCCGAAGATGAAGTGTCTTCAGCATCATTAAAGGCTTATAGAAAATTTATGTTCTTGCATCAATGCCTAAAATTTTCTGCAAATTTTTTACTGTGGAGCCAGGATAAAAATGCATGACGAATCTCATGGGATGCTCACATCTCAGGCTGCAGTGGAAAGTCTCATCCCTGTCATAAATAGGCAGAAATCACCTGATATGCTGCTCTCTAGAGTCCCAACAAGTACAGAAACAAAGGATGCCAAGCTCAGAGAATCACTATTTGATTGTAGGAGGAAGAGTAAGTCTTGCCATGAACAGGTGTTTATTACAGCTAAGTGGTAAGTTTCTCTTACAGCGACCTATGGGCTGTGTTTTAGTAATCACAAAGTAATTTTAAAATTCTATTATCCAAGAAGGAAATTACTAACTGTTTCCAGAATTGCACTGAATAAAAACACCAGAGATACAGGCTCAACAACAGCATGGATCCATACAACCCTGGATTACTGTGTGTTCATCTCTGCCTGTGGCAAAGTCCATGGAGCAGAGACCTTCTCCTACACTTTGATTTTAGTTTCTTTGTAAACTGGTCATCTTTAAAATGGAACTTGCAGATTCAGCGATAGTGATTAAGGCTGTACAAACTCAATACGGGAAGAAACTTAGTGGGGGAGCTCCACCTAGCTGGCAAAATTTCTCTATTTGGCCCAGTTTAGTTTCACACATGGTGAGACTACTTCACTGGGCAAGTTGTTTCTGTACAAAAGTTTCCTGTAGAAACCATGAAGCCAAATCGGTATCCTCCAAATGCAGAGGCAGGACATTAATAATGCATAAGAGTTTGAAGCAGAAGGTTCCTTTTCCAGAGAGCTTGTTTAGGAAAGTATCTGGGGAAACCAATTCTGCTCAACACATTCCTCCTCCACCTTCCTGCCTTCTTGATTCCCAGTCAGAATGGAGAATAAACATAAAGGAGCAAGCAGACCGAAGAGAAAGAAAGTGTTAGAAACATGGATGTTAAGTGCATAGTCCTCCTGTGGAAAGGACATGGAAACTTCACAGCCCTTTGTGCTTCCGATTTAAAATTCAAAAAAAGAAGTGGCAGAGTTGCATGTGAAGGACCAGCAAAGACAATGTTTACTAAAGCAGTCCATTTTACAGATAAGTTCAAAATGCCCTGAAGTTAATAAAAATTCTCCTTCCTTGACAGGCTGACTATCAGAATGAGTTCTAGGAAAAGGGACCTGGGTCTTTTCTCATGAGGTGTTTATCTTATGGATTTTGGTTTAAGTTGTGGGGGGTTTACACTATATTAATTGCAACATAATGCAGCTATAGTCAGAAGTCATTGCTATCAGGGACAAAGCTCCCTATAAGACAGAAACCTGAGTCAGTTGTATCCTGTATTATAACAGGTTAGGGCAAAAACGAAGATGTGAAGGTACTTTTTCCCAAATCATAAAACTATCATGTCTGTCATATAACCTATCACTTCAGTTTGTTTCAGCCTCTGGAAATGACAGAACATGAAAGAATTTTTAACAGCTTGAAGAGGAATCCTAGGAGCCAAAGACCAGTACACCTGATCTGCTGACCAAACCAGTAAAAGCCTCTAGTAGAAGGTAACTGACTAAATTCTCAAAGGAAACGAAGGGAAAGGGAAAAGTGAAAAGGGGAAAGGGAAAAGGGAAAAGGGAAAAGGGAAAAGGGAAAAGGGAAAAGGGAAAAGGGAAAAGGAAGACTAGTATGCAGGGATAGTTCATCTGTCTTAACAATAAAGAATTCATGGAGTAATATTTGAACAGAACAGCAGCTTTCCTAGCAGCTCATAACTTCCTTAGCACTGCAGAAAAGAAATCTTAAATAGACTCTGTTGGTCCAGAATAATTAAATTTGATCAAATATATTGTAGCAGAGTAGTAGAAAGAAAACTCTCAGTCAGGCATGAGAAATTTGGCACTGATTACTTGGATGATTATGATTAGATTTATTGCTAATAGAGTATCCAAATATTGCCAATGCAGTACAGAATATAAGGAGGTCTAAAGGATTATAATATAAGAAGGTTCAGCTAGAAACATACAGGTTATCAACCTCAGGCATTGCAGAACACACAATTACAAAGCACCTATGGGGCTACTTTAGGATTTTATCTCCATATGTGACCATATCTTAGCACTTTTACTCACCCAAAAATAAATGCATTCCTTATGAGAGCATCCAGAGAGTTCCTCCTCCAATTTCCACATGGTATTTTATCTTAGGACAAATAATATTGCCCATCAGAGACAATCACAAGGGAGAAGGGGCGGGGGGGGCAGGGAGGACTCACAAGAGGACCAAACTACCTTTCATTGCCTGTCACACATGTCATGTTTCTTGAAAGAAAAGCTCTAGTCTCTAGTCAATGCATGAATAAATGTGCAGAACAAGCTATGGGCAAAGTCAGCAATATATTCGGGGATAAATTTTTAGTGGTCATACAGAGAAGGGAGTTTGGTGTTTTATTTATTTATTTCATAAGCATTAAGAGTCTAAATAAGTTGTTTCAAATTCTGAAGACCCTCAAAGCACTGGTGGACTCAGGAACCAAAAAATCACGAAGAAAAATCACACAGGTTTAAATCTGCTCTTCCTTCCACCACTGTACACTTTCCTGGGCCTTCAAACTGAAAGGTTGAAAATCACTTGTCTAACTGTAACATGAACAGGCAAAAGCCTCAGCAAAGACCTGCCTACAGGAGATGTGGGACATTATGCACACAGCAAAAATAAATTCAGTCCAGTAACTTGAAGAAATAAATTACTCAAACCATCATACATACACCAGATACTTTTTACTAATATTAAGAGTTAAAAACCACTTAGCATTGTTCATTAGTTGTACAAAGTACTATACTTGTATGCAGCATCTTTGTATAGAGCATCTTTGTTCCTTGTATGGTCTATTCCACTAGTTCTCTAATTATTGTGCCTTTTCTGAAGTCAGGAGTTGGAACACCCATACCCAGAACTTGGTCATAGGCAGAAATTTTAACCATAAAATCTCTCTTACTGCCTTCAGTCTGATTCAGGAGACATTTCATGGGGACAACTTCTTAACATTTTCTAACAGGTGCTGAGCAGACTGGCACAAGAAAACACGTATTTCAGCATTATCTCGCTTCTTACAGCATGTTATTTAAAAAAAAATGAAACAAACATAAAGAAAGAAATAAAAAAACCCAAGCAACCAAAGAAAGAACACACTGGTAAAAGTAGAGTTATTTCCAGTGTGAGTGATTAAGCCTTGAACAGTAACTTTACAAGTTTCATTTTCTCTTTTTATTATTAGACTGTGATCCAACAAATGCATCTGACATACTGTATGTACACATATTCACAAGACTGTCTTCATTGCTAGGATTTCCCCCAAGTCCATAAAGTTGTCAAATCCAAAAAGTTCACTAAAAACAACTTCTTCATTCCTCCCTTGCTTTTTAAAGGCTTCAGGGATGAAAATAGGCACATCGGCATTACAAAGATACAGCTGAGACTGTGCGGCCTTGGACCATCCCACTGATCATCTTCCACAGCCTATTAAAAGCTCATAAACATTTTGATATTATAATTACCCATCAAACCAATGTGTGGCAGGTAAGAAACCAGGCTATGGTCCTCTGTATAATTTTGCATTGAATTTCAATCGTTTATATCTTTTTATATTCAGAAACAAAGCATTCCTTTTCTCAGCGGTTCATGCACACACCACATGCTGTGAACAAGGCTCTTCCTCCACTGCAGGCCACGCTGCAGAGCACCACACCAGCTACCCATGATGTCAGGGCTCAGAACACGAGGCACATTCCCTGCAACAGACTCTATTTCACCAACTGCCATCCCTGAGAGTGGCCAATACTACTTTGGGAAAAACACAGCACCATCCCCCTTTAGTCAGTCAGATCAAGATCTTTCCAAACAAGAAGTGACATCACTACCTTTGTTTGTGGGGTTTTTTTTTCCCTTTAGAAGTACCTTTTCTTGTTTGTCCTCAGGCTTGAGTCCTGAAGATTTCATTTTCCTTTGTGATTTATTACTGAGAAATTAATTATTTGCTCTCTATTCTCCCATCCACTATTTATCTCTCTGCAAAGAACTATCACATGCAACCCCTCTTCCTTGAAATCTATTATTTAAGGGGAAAAACTTTTCTGTCCTTATATGAAAACTATTCCAATGATCCTTGTTCCTTTGCTGAGGTTTTTTTTCCAAATTCTATTCTACCTTCCTTTTGATAAGGTGACCCAAAACTCCTGCAGTTTTCAAGATCTCCAGGAATTCATATGCCAGTACGATGGGATTTTCCTCTTTTTTTCCACTTTTTGTCCTTTCTACCCCTTCCTAACATTGTACTGCTTGCCTTTTTGACCCCTGTTGAGTATTGAGCTGACATTTTCACAGGACTATTCATAACAAGTCCGGGATCCTTCCTGAGTGATAAAAGGTAATTTAGAGCATATCGCTATGTATGTATAATAGTGCATGTGTATTATTTTGTATTTATCCATTCTGAACTTCCTCTGCTATTTTCTAAGTCATGAAGAACTGTAAGGTCTTCTGCACCGCTTTAAAGCCAGCTTTAGATTTGACATCTCCGTAAGCTTTGTCATACTGCTCATTCTCCTCACATTGCTTTTGAACATAAAAACACAGTCAGTCACACTGTGCCAGACCAGTGATCCCCCCTAACCAAGCATTCTGTGCAATATTGATTAAAAAAAAGACACTCAGGCAACTGCACTAGAACACAACCCTGGAACACCTTCCACTCTCAGCCACTCCTGAGTTTGTATGCTGTGTCTTTATAGATTTGGCTTGCTTTTCCATGCTACTGCCTCCTTGGACACAGGCAAACCCCTAGTATTTGTCATGTCCTCGGGTGTGGAATTTCAGAGCTCAGTGACACATTTTGCAAAGAACCACCTCCTCTTGTTCTGAACCTGACACCCACCAACTTCCTTTGGCACCACAGACACTCGGGCTACAGTCACCCTCTAACAACACCAATGATTCGGTGGACTTCTGTTTTTTGAAGACTGAGCCATTTGTTAGCTATTTCAGAACAGATTCACAGTTTCTTTAGGCTCAGGCTCAAAATTAAACTATCAGGCAAAAGGACTATGACATCAAAATTACCAATGCTTTTCTGGAAAAAATTGTAGCAGGTATTTTCTCCCTCCTATTTGATCTCCTTACTCTCAGTCAAATGCTGCTTAGAGCAGATCAGCGAAGTTCTTGTTCCGAGAGCAGCTGCAACACTCCTGCAACAGTTAATAAATTTGACTCTTGCATTTTAACAATCAGTAACACATCTGTAAATAAAAAGTATAGTAAGAGTAGTTGTGCGGAGGAAAAAGGGAAACAGAAAAAATTACGCTAAGATTTTTAGAAACATTCTTCTGTGTTGCTTTTCTGCTTGACTTTCTATTGTCCTTCTTTGGGATTTTTCCTCACCCAAAAAAACAAGTCCATGTAACATTTTTGCTGCTAGCCAGCAAAGTGAAAGTGTTGAGAGCAGGAGTCATGAGGTACACTACCAAAACTGCACAGGAAGAGTGGACAAAATTTACCCTACTTTTTCTATATTTTTGTATACATTTTAATTTGGGCTTTTTCAAAAGAAACCGAGATCATCCTTGTCTCCACCCTAGAGAGGTTTCTTTTTTCCTGGTCATTGTGGAAAGTCGAGGTTGAAGCAAGTGAATTTTACACTTAATTCCGAGGACAGGGAGGCTTATAGTCACTCTGATGTGTTCCAGGAATCAATTCCTCAGTTGTGGGCTAGCTGCAGAAGCAGTTTGTCTCTCCCATTCATTCCCCATTTCGCCAACAATGCCATTGTTCCAGTGGAATGCAGCTGTCATGAGCGGCCGTGACTGCAGAAGGTGCTCCCTCAGGCAGCCTGGGCCACCGCCATCAAGCATTGTAAAGTCTAAGACCAAAACCAAAACCTTGAACTCGCCTTGGTACTCAGCAGGGTTACAGTGCAGTGAGCAGAGCTTCAGGGCCATATGCTTTCAGCAGCCCGTATTAGGGAGGAGATGAATTGCTCTATTTTGCGTCAGCTTTGCAAATTTATACCATATGACTGGCTACTAAAAGTCAGTAGCCAACCGGAGTGCAAGGATTTGTAGCTTCTAAAGCTATTGTGGAATTATGGGGGGAGGGAGTGGTTCAGTATTTATACAAGTGAGAGGCACAATCTGAATTCAGGAAATTGTTTAAATATAAATAAATCTGTACAATTATGCATCCATGACTCCACTGTATCCCACACACTGTTCAGCCAAGAATTTACTTTAGCTTAGTGCTTAACTCCTTTCTTCAGTTTTAAAAAACAATTAGGACAGTTTTCAAAAAGAAAACATTTACTATTCTTGTGAAAGTGCACACCCAAGTGCAAATTTTTACATCTATACCGTGTTTATACCAGGATGCACAAACTGATTTTACAAAAGCAATTCAATTATCATTCAGAAGTAGTGGTTAACCATCAGGTTTTGTAAAATTTCACAAAAAACAGGCTCTAAATCAAACAAAGTCTTTGTTCAAGTTGTAGAACTTCAGCATGATGTTTCCCATATTTTTCTCCTGGTTCACAAAAAAAAAAAGAATCTCCCAATGCACTTACTCCAGCCTTTACAACCTTATCTATCTAAGTGATCTTACCCAATATTACCAAGACTTCTTACCTGCTATTTCTCCTGTTTTATCACTCCTATCAAGTTCTACCAGCAATGACTTTCTAATCATTACTCTTGTTCATCAACCCTTCCCCTACCCCACCATCTCCACCAATAATCAGCCCAATGTCTGAGTGACCACAGCCAAGAACAATCACTTAAATGCTTTTTCCCCCACCACTGACTGAGGAAATTCAAATGAAATTAAAACATACTGCAGATGGCTGCACTGGTTATTTCTACCTTTATTTTTGTAGAACTTCATCCACAACTAAGTGCTAGCAGTTAATTGAGCGCATCATGCACTTTTTACATACTAAATGAACTGTAAGAGACCAACAAACTTACCCAAGCATATTTCTGTAAACAAATTACTGAGAATGCATACAATATCAAATCACTTTGACACAGAGAAATAAATGGACCGGCGTGATAGTAACCAGTGCCTCTCACACAAAGACAGACCACACTGCCTCTCCTCACATAGAGGAGATTAGTCTTTCCCCAAATCAGCTTGGGGGAATGGGAAATGGAAAGCAGTCACCAGTCCTCTCTGACTACTTGCTGCTCTATGGCTCGAAAAGCCTTAAGAATAATAAAGAAGAAAAGAAACAGAGAGATCACATCTCAGACTCACGTCTTCTTCCCAGTGCAGTCTTTGCTTTGCCATGGAAGACTGAGTAAGTTGCAGACCAAATAAGTGGGGGAGGGAAGACCTACTCACTAGGAAAGGCCATCATGAGTAAAGGCATGTGCAAATCTCACCATTCGTAAGTAGTTCTGTCTCTGTTAGATGCCAGATCCCACAGCAGAATTCCTTTCTAGTTTTGATTAATGACTGAAGTCAGTTCTGAATGACCAAGTTAGTAGAAGAGTACATAATGAAAGCCAAATGTAAAAAAAAATGCTTAGAAAAAGGCTGAATGTAGAAAAGAAAGAGCCACACATGCTTTAGACATTAACAGGTTTCATTAGCACTTCTCCCACAAGGAGATCATCTTGGGAAAAAAGGTAAATATAAGTGTTCTTAAATCCCTAGAAAGATAACATGAAATCTCTTCTTAATTTTAATACATAAATGAACAAAATTAGTCAATTAGGGATACGTGAAGCAGGAAAGTCCAGAATTGGCCTACTGTGGAAAGAAGGAGACCCAAAACAGAGACTGGAAACTCTAGAGGTACGAGGCAGAAGAGAGATTAGACTGAAAAGAAGAACAGAAAGCAGAAAAACTGAGAAGGGCATTTTAACGTGTGACCACAGACGTAAGCTGGAGGCTGACATTAACAAACCACATTATCTTGTGCTCGTCTGCTTACAACGTCCCACTCTATCCCCTTTTTGCTTCTCATTAAATGAAAAACAAGGGAACAAGGAACACAATGCCAATGAAAACTTCTTTAGAATATGGAACCCTTGCATACAGTATTGTTACAATCATATTCAAGAACCATACCAAGCCACACATCTTAGTAATTCAAATACCAAACTAGATTTTAATACAGTCGTGAGCATTGTTATATTCCATCCAAACATGTTTTTCTAACTTAATTTTCTTCACTTCAACAAATGAAACATTTCTGGAAAAGAAGCAAGAAGAATTTGCTCAAGATAAAAGTCAGCAAATCTGCTCCTAGACATATATCACAGAAGGAACAGAATGCTTTTCTTTTCATATTAAAAAAAATGTATCTGACACATTGAATTCTATAAAACAGACTAGAGTGACTTCACTGACAGAAGTATCCCAGTCTACCTGAAGTTAGAGAGCAAACCTTTGGAAAGAACAAATATTTAAAAATTTTAAAAAATAATAAAGTAAAATAAAAACAAACCCACCACACTTCTTTTGAAGTACTCAAAGAACATACAATATTGTCACCCTAGTATCTGATTTTCTTGTGATCAAGTGTTGCTGCAAATATATTTTTCCTGTTGACCATTTGCAATGACAGAAACACTATCAATCAGCCTGATCATAGACAGCATGACCATAGAGGATGTTTACTCCCAGTGCTGAAAATTAAGAGGAGACAGCTATAAAGGAGACTAGCTTTTTGCTTTATTACCATACCCTACAGACCCATTATGACTTTCTGCCATACTCATCTTTCTCTGCTTTTCCCCAAGCTCTATCTTTGTTGTGGTTTAATTTGTCTTCTATTCAAAGAAGTCACTACACCGGTAGAATTACTGTCTGTGAACGTGAACTGAAAGGGATGCTACTTTTTCGGTTTGGGTTGAGCCCTGCCAAGCTCACCTCTAACTTCCCACCCTTACACCCTCCTTAATTCAAGAGCTTGGGACCCAGCATCAAGAAGTGACACAGCATTAAAGTCACCTTTTCTCGGCCCACTGTCAAGTATTCCAACTCTAGACTTTCCACAGGCATAGAGCTCACTGAACACTTAAGTGCTTTTGCTATCAAAAACCTTAAAAATGGCCAACTAGTAAAGCACCTGAAACTCGCATGAGACTTTTAGTCACCAAATGGCACAAGGCCCATTACCCAAAAGCTCAAGATGAGTTTAATGTAAGCTTGCTAACAGTGTTTTGGGTCAAGCACATCTAAAGATTCCATTTCGCCCACCAGTGGCACTGTAGGATAGCTCTCACCAAAATTTCCTTTGAAATATCACAGAGCAGAGATACCAAGTCAGCTTTTCCTGGAAAGACAGTACTGCCACTCAACTCTACCATTTTCAGAAAGATAGGTTAGTTTGCAGGGTTGTTCATAACTAGATCCTTTCATCCTTTTCACTCACTTCTAGACAGCTGCCAAAGGGTTGGAATTCATACTTTGGGGATGACCAGGCAAAGGTAAAGACACCATCTATCTCACTGATGATGTCACAGGTAATCTATCCTGTTGCAACAGTGAAGAACACCAGGGGAAACCTGTCACAGATAACTGAGCTGTTCCTGGTTTCAGCTCGCCTGTGCAGCCATGTGTCCAGCCTAGGAAAATTCTCCTCCTTGCAAATACAGCAACTACAGAACCCCTGAGTTTCTCTCTATAAATGCAGTTACTGAAGTAAACCATTTTCCTTGAGAACTGAAGTTGATATTACCATCAGAGATGACGCTAGAAGGCTGACCTAGTCTCTGCATGATGTTACAAGAGGCCATGTACCTCAGGGAAGGGTAAAACTATGAGATTTAAAAATGTTCCAAATTCTCTAAGAAATGACTGTGTCCAATACACCCTAGAAAGCTGAGTAGCCATTAGAAATTACAAGTATCACTATTCCACACACTGCTACTTGTAAAATTTTCACTTTATCTACACAAAGAAATTAATTTGTCTACTCTACCAGGGCTAGAAAACATAGAAAACTCCCCTGGTGAACAGAACTCAGTGGAAGCCCTAAATCACTAAAGTGGCTAATTTTCTTCATGGGAGAAGTTCCTTTTCGAAACTCTGTTGACACAAAAGCACAAGACAAGTACTTTGTACATCAAGTACTTTGTAACTTCTAATTTCAGCAAACTAATCAACTTTTAGGTGTTGACCTATAAAATGAAGCACAAAAAGACTATGCACTAGAAAACAAGTAAAAAGACTTGATTTCCTGAAACCCCAAGCACCAGAAGAGTTATATTAAGTAAATCTGCTATTTACATTTTCTTTGTTACTGCTTTGCAAAGACTCTCTGGAAGAAACACACACTGTGGTGCAAGCAACAAGGGGCGTGAGGCAGACAATGACCATGATACTCCCGTACCCAGAAAGCTTGCCATAAAACTAGGTAATGATTTTAATTATCATGCTATTTAGTAACAGTTTAAGCATTAGAGTTGGATTTCTTTTCCCCAGAACTGTTTTTCAACAGGTTGTTCAGCCATGCCTGTCTTTGAACCTAGCCTTATACACTTAGGATGGAACCGAGATGCTCAGACAGGAAAGCCAAACACGCTGCCCATGCCCACGTTCTCACACGAAGAAGTTACCTGGCACGTAGCCCTGCTGTGAACAGACCCAGAGGTTCTACCAACCAGACTGACCTGAGGATTTGTCTACCCACCCTCAATCCCAGGCATCCCATGTACGCACAAGAAAATTGTCCCAATGCCCAAAACAGGCAGGTATCTTCTTTCAAATATTACTGCAATAGGTAAACCTATTATTGCCATATAATGCTGCCATCATAGACAGCCATAGACAACTGAGTCCAAACCTCTGTCAGCAAGAGAGAGCGCAGGAATCCTCCCTAGGGCGCCTCAGGCAATATTAGAGCAGTTCATCCAGCTGCTTGCTTATCCAACATCAGCTCAAGAGCTGTGGGGGTGGTAACTCTGGCAGAGGAAAGGCAGCAAATCGCTGGGGAAAAGTTGCATCTTCAGCCAGCACAGCTGCTTGCAAAATGAGCTATCTTGCTACTCTCCTAGCCCCGAGGGGCCCGGTGCATGCTGCCACAGGGACCAGCATCACAGCCACTTCTACGCAGCCAACCACTGGCTAGAGCGCTTGCCTAGACTGTGAGAAGGTGACATCCACTTCCCTCCTGGACCTAAAGGGAGCCAAAAATACTATTGCCTACCTCGTGGGAGACGGCTGCAGCCAAGCAGCCTACGAAACACCCCCTGTATAGCAGGAAATAGATTACTTATGTTTACAAAAAACAGCTAAAATACTCATGGATTCCTTGTAACCCTACCTGGGATCTGAGACCAGAGGGAGTAGAGCAACATCACCCAAGTTACGGCTCCTGTTACACACTCCCCTCTCCTCTGCATATGGACTCAGGCCCACTGCAGAGCAAGCACTGCATCACTAACTCACAGTGAACACGCAGTGATTTGTGTGCCTGCGAAGACACGCTGAGAAAATTGCTCATCCTGGAGAAGAGAGTATTTATTGCACGGAGACCGCACGGCAACCTCCCGGTATCCCACGGGAGCGCACAGGGAAGGCAGAGCGCTGTAGCGACAGGACAAGGAGTAATGGGTACAAACGCAGAGAAGGCATATCCCGATTACACGCTGGGAGAAATCCTTTACTGTGAGGGTGCTTAGGCACTGGAACAGCCTGCCCAGACAAGCCCCGCATGACCCAGCCCTCCAAGTGTTCAAGCCGGGCCGGACGGGGCCCTGAGCAACGCGCCCTGGTGGGAGGTGTCCCTGCCCCCCGCAGGGCTTTGGGACTACACGGTTCTTCCCGGTCCCTTCCAACCCGCCAACACTCCGCAACCCCGTGATTCACCACATACACGGCTGCAAGCCGCCGCGGGCCCGCTGTGCCTCGGGGCGAAGGCAGCGGCATCACCTGCCGCCCTGCCCGGAGGGGCGGCCATTCCCGGCCATTCCCACCGGGACGGGACGGGCCGGGCCCCGGGACAGGCCCCGCGCGCACGCCGCTGGCAGCGGCCGCCGGAAGGCTATTTATAGCTTGGCCCGGATACGCGCTGACGTCACGGAGCGCACCGCCCCCGTGCGTCAGCGTAAGGCGCACGTAATGGGAACGTGACACACGCACGGCGCGCGAGGGCTATTTATAGCCGCGAGAGGGCGGGGAGGGGAAAAAATAAAATTGAACACAAAACAAAACAAAACAAAAAATAGAAGGAAAAGGAAAGGGCCGCTTGTTCGCGGGGCGGGGGGGCGAGCGTGGGCGCCGTCAGGTGACGGGCGCGGGGGAGCCGCGCGTGACGGGGGCGGGGAGGCGGCGGGCGCGGGGGATTCCCCCTCTTCATCCTCCTCCTCCTCCTCCTCCCGCCGGGGAAACCCCCCCACCCAGCGCAGCGCAGCGCAGCGCAGCGCAGCCCGCGGAAAATAAAGAGCGCAGGAGCGGCGGGCCGCAGGTTTCCGGGCCGCGGGGCCGCTCCCGGCCGGGGACAAGCGTGGGGCGAGCGGCGGGGCCCGGACGCCTGCCACCCACAGGGCCCGGCGGGGGGACAGCCCGGGGGACGGCCGCACCCCGGGAATGGGGGGATGGTGCCGGGACACGCGGCGCTGCAGGCGGCCCCCGCCCCTCCCGGCTTCCCGAAGCTGCAGGGGCTGCTCCGGAGGTTTTCCCTACCCCGAGAGCAGGCCCGGGGGGTCTGAGGCACCTCTGTTAGGAGGAGAAACTGCGGGAGCTGGGCCTGCTTAGTGTGGAGAAGACTGGGAGGGCATCCCATCAATGTATACAATAAGTATTTCCATGCGAGTGCCAAGAGGACGGTGCCAGACCCTTTCCCGTGGTGCCCGACCCTTTTCCCTGGTGCCCGACCCTTTTCCCTGGTGCCAGACCCTTTCCCGTGCTGCCAGACCCTTTCCCGTGCTGCCAGACCCTTTCCTGTGGTGTCCGACCCTTTCTCGTAGTGCCAGACCCCTTTCCGTGCTGCCCGACCCTTTTTCGTGGTGCCAGACCCTTTACCCTGGTGCCAGACCCTTTCCCGTGGTGTCCGACCCCTTCCCGTGGTGCCCGACCCTTTGCCGTGGTGCCGGACCCTTTCCCGTGGTGTCTGACCCTTTTCCTTGGTCCCAGACCCTTTTCCGTGGTGCCCAGCGTCAGGACGGGCAGCAATGGCCCTGCACTAACCCAAGAAGTCCCACCTCAGCAGGAGGGAATCCTCCTTTACGCCGAGGGCGGCAGAGCCCTGGAGCAGGCTGCCCAGGGAGTCTCCCGCTCGGGGACATTCCCACCCGACCTGTCCGCGGGTGCCCTGGGGTGACCCTGCCTTGGCGGGGCTGGCCGGACGGAGGTGATGTCCGGCGGTCCCTCCCCGGGCCGGGAGCGCCCCGGGTGTCCCGGGAAGCGGCGCTGGGACACACCTGCTGGCGCCGCCGCCGCCGTCACGCGCCGCTCAGCCGGCCGCGCGCGTCACGGGACCGGCCGCGCGTGCCGCCACCGCCACCGCCACCTGCCCGGGCCCCGCGGGGCACAGCGGGCGCTGGGAATGGGAATGGGAATGGGAAACGCGTGAGCCCTGGGGAGAAGCGCTGAAAGCCAGCAGCCCCAGCTGGATCCGTCCTGACCGGGCTTTCACCGCCCGGCACGGCAAAGAGGGGAGCGTGGGAATCCCTCCGTAGATAGATGGATGGATGGATGGATGGATGGATGGATGGATGGATGGATGGATGGATAGATAGATAGATAGATAGATAGATAGATAGATAGATAGATAGACAGACAGACAGACAGATAGATAGACAGACTACATAGATAGACTACATAGATAGACTACATAGATAGACTACATAGATACATAGATAGACAAATAGATACATAGATAGATACATAGATACATAGATGCATAGATAATTGTAAAGCAGCGTGTGAGCAGAAATGAGGGATCAACAAGAGATTCTGGTGCAACGCAGAACCTGCAGGTAGCGTGGGACGCAACAGAAAAGTTTGTAACACAGCGAAGCCATTTAAAGAGCCACTTGGGACAGCCAGAAAAGAAGGGATCATGGAATGGCACAGATTTTAATAAAAGCCTATTTATTAAAGTGTTCCATGTTGTTCTCATTCTTAAATCCCATGCTAGGGACAGGTATAATGAATGGTAAGAAGGTGAAGCTCAATGGTGTTACCTATCTATTGAAAGCACAGTAATACAGCTTAATTTAAGAGCAGCAGCATGGAAAATAAAGGGAATTCCCTAAACCCTGAAGGGGTAGGAATACTGAAAATTCAGTTTATGAATTCCCCGGCAACAAAAACAATAAAGCAGGGAAATATAATAGGAAAATATATGTAATTTAGAACCAATGACAGGAAACTTTCCCCCCCAGCCCCCTTACATGGAACCACAACTGTGCAGAATGATCAGCGGGGAATTTTGGTAGGGTGAAAACACCAGAGTTATTCTAGCACTCAGCACATGGAAGATTTGGTGAAGGAAAGAGAAAATTGGAATGAAATTTGCCTTTTAAATTGCCCAGAACTTCTAATTAGTTTCTCTTGCCAATTTTAACTGCAACATGACAAAGCTTTTGCCTCATCATCCCCAACAAATTTATTATAAAAATACAAAACATATGCTACTGAAAAATAGAAGACTATTCAAACATTAATTCTCTTGCTGTGCGACATGAGGTTCCATTCCCTTCCTGTAAGGCATAGAATTGAGACTGGCCAAAACTATATAGGGCAAAGTTGACTTTAAGCAGTGTTTGCAAAGACCTTTGCTGGTCTTCTCTGTCAGAGTCACAGCAATTAGAGAGAATCTATTATGATTTCACTCCTTTGAAAATGGGTAGGTCATTTTATTAGAGAAACACATAGAATCATAAAATCATAGAGTGGTTTGGGTTGGAAGGGACCTTAAAGATTATCTAGTTTCAACCCCCTTGCCATAGGCAGGGACACATTCCACTAGACCAGGTTGCTCAGGGAATGCCATCCAGCCTGGCCTTGGACACTGCCAGAGTTGGGACATCTGTGCAGCAGCAAAAAGCTCCACTGATTTTCAGTTCCACTGCAGTGCTTCCTGTTTGCCTTTGCGAAGCTCAAACACTCAAAGGAGGATAACTTAAGCAAGCAGAAGACTAGATGTGGAATCTCTCTTCTCTGCCATTCTCCCCCTCATATCCATCACTGAGACATGTATCCTTTCTGTAATTTTGCATCTCTGCTCTAGGTGCCCCAGAAGCACTGTTGGTTGTTTTCTAAAAGTATGTTTAGATGGGTTTGACTTTCACTTCTTGGTATTTCAGATTTTTTGCTATTCGAACTACTCACTGTCTCATACAGCACTCCACCTGTAAGTTCTTGTGTGGTGTACAATTATAATGTAAGACTGCCAAGTTCCTTGTCTCCTTGAAATGGGAGGGAACAGTCAGGAATCGAGCTTCTCTTTTGGTTTAACTTTCAAGATTCACTTTCCAAGACATTTCAAAGCTCAAATGCTTTCCTGAAGAGTGTAAGGTAATAGAATCCTCCTATGACTTTCTCACAGCTTTTTCTGCAGAAATGGCAGCAGGCTCCTCCTCTTTGGTAGAGGAGCCAAGCTTCCCTAATTACCTGATTTTGTCTGGGAAGAAGTTACTTTCCTTCCCAGTAGCTGGCATAGTTTTGTGGTTTGGATTTGGGATGAGAATAATGTTGATAATCCATTGATGTTTTGGTTGTTGCTGGGCAGTGTATACACTATGTTAAAGATTTTTCAGTTTCTCACACCAGACCACCAGTGAGTGGGCTGGGGGTTCACAAAAAGCTGGGAGGGGACACAGCCAGGACAGCTGGCCCCAACTGACCCAAGAGACATTCCATACTGTACGGCATCATGCTCAGCATATCAAGCTGGGGGAAAGCTGGCTGGGATGCGCTGCTGCTTAGGAATAGGCTGAGCCTCGGTCAGCAGGTGGTGAGCAATTGCACTGTGCATTGCTTGTTTTCTATATTCTAATTAGTGGTGGTGGCAGCAGTAGTACTTTCCCTTCTGTTTTTGTCATAATAAACTGTCTTTATCTCAATCCATTAACTTTACTTTTTTCCCCCAATTCTCTCCCTGATCCTGCTGTGGCGGGAGCATGAGCCAGTGGCTGTGTGGTGTTTAGCTACCTGCCAAGTTAAACCACAACACCTAAGCAGCACACCTGTGCTCAGCGCACTTTGCTCCTTTAGTTTGTAAGTTTGTTTTGGCACTCCTCACTCCCACCATCTCCAGTGGGCTGAATAGAGGAGTGTGTGTAACTCAGCTCCAGGGGTGACATTTCCAGCCCGTTACAGGCTGTGGCAGGCATGACTTGCCAATTTCATTCAAGTCTGGATTCCAAGATGATTTTCACAACCCCAAAGACTAGACTCTGAGCTCATCATCCTATTCCTGGAGCCAGAGCTCTAAGTTCAGGCCTAGAGTGCATATACCACGATTTGGTCTTTCATATTAGTGCAGGGGGGAGGAAATGGAACTGATTTCATCAGCTCACTCTAACAGTGTATCTCAGCTGATTCAGAGACGCCAGAAGGTTTAGACATGATTGAAGAAAGCTGATGCTTAAACTCTCTTAACCTGTGACGTGTTACTAGTGCCCACTTCTGATCTTTAAGATATGATAAGTTTGAAAGAAATAGTCCAGATTGTCTCAGGTAAATGACTCATTTCTTTATATAAGAGAAAAAAAAGAGTAAACATTGCTATTGAGGGGTCTGAGGCCTTGTGTGTAAGACATAAATAACAATAATAATAATTAGTTTTAATTTCTGTGCCTTTATTTCCTAAACTCCCTGTTGTAATTTTACAGATGGGGAAATGGAGCAGGCAGAGAAAAATGGCACAAAGGCACAAGTCAGGACAGAGATGAAGCAAAGCCCAAGCCCAGACAGTCAGTTGCTTTGGCAGCTGGGATCTCCCACTCATGTCCTCAAACCCCTCATCCTACCCCAGCTGAAGAACAGCCACCCCTTGGTTCTTGGAAATGGGCAGTTCAGATAGCACAGTAGTGAGAAGGCAAAGAGATGGACAGGGGAATGATAGGAAATAGAGAAAATGCAGTCCTGGAAGAGGTGAGAGAGACAGTAAATGAAATGCAATGCTCGGTAACATAGATAACTGGTTTGGAGATCATTAGGAGGAAAACAAACAGGGTAACTGGAAAGACGATGCAATAAAAAGGAGATGAAATTTAAAAGGTTATGCTCACAGAAAGGTGTTAGTAAAAGTAAATAAATAACATGTTGATGTTTTTGAGGAGCTATCCTTTGTCAACACAAGGTCTGCCAAAAAGACAATGCCTGCTGAACAAGCCTGAATTATTATCTGGTATAAATTATTATTATTTTCTTTACAGTTGTGTTTGTGCAATACTCCATGTGGCAAGTAAAGAGACTCCTTCTTAGGAATAAAGATTGACAATCCAGTCAAGAATTAAAATTTAGGAATGAAGGCCCCAAAAGGAAATCATAAAAATAACTTACAAAATAATAAGGATAATAGCCATTATTTCATTAATTGCTATTGTTTTGTTACTTATAAGGTGGAAGGAAAATAATAACTTTTTATTTAAAATAGTAACTAATATTAGCTTATGTAATTTTAAAATATTTATAAAATATTATAAACCAGCCCCCCATGGCCTTGATCCTTTATTAAAATCCATCTCTGCAATAAATGTTACAGTCTTTGAGATTTTGCCTACAATAAAATGAACTTGAGCTTTTTTTATTTTCTTTCCTCCTCTCTCATTTTTTCTTTAAGTGAACACAATCAAGTAAGATTGTCCTTTTGAAAGTATCAAGGCCAATGCGAAATGTAGTTCTTTTGTATCTATTATAAATCCATTTTAAAACTGCTTCATTATTACATAATTAATGTACTTAATTTAAGATCCCTCTGAATGCTCCTTCATCTCCTTATTTAATAATCTGCTATGCTTGCATGTCTGAACCTTGTCTGGTCCTGGCTTCTCCCATTCCTAATCAGCTCTTACGTGGGCAGCAGGAATTATGCTCTCAGCAGCCCCTCTGCTTAATATCATCACAGTTCATTCTGTGGGGTTGTCTAAAAGGCAGTGGTTCCATTTGTTAATATGTGACCTCCTTTACTTTAAATTTTGGATCTCCATCAGCAAGAAAGAAATGTCTATTGTCTTACGAGCCAGGCAAAATGAACAGGCTGAGTCAGTCCAGGAATATTCAAGCCTCCCCATCTGTGGTATTGCAGAATTCCAGGGCAATTCCACCAGTTGGTGGAGCTTCTGTCTGGGAAAACAGAGCTATTGTGAACAAAGCATACTGTGCATATTTCTAACATTCATAAAAGACTGGGTTTGAATCATTTGAATCTTTCTCAAAATTTCTTCCTTTGGGGCAAAAATTTCCAATGCATGGCCTCAATCCAGTTATAGTCATTTGGAAAATCTGAGCGTAAACCACACGACCATTTCTTCACCTAGCTGTGAAAAGAACTTTTGACTGTAAAAGTGTGACAGCAGGCTAGATTAGATTGAGACTTCATTTAGTCAAGACTACAACTCAGTTTTGATAGCGGGTAGGCTAAGATAGGCCTTCTCCTCTTCCCCATCGTGACCCCTCTATGACAAGGACACCTCTCAGGCAAAGGAGGTGGAGTGAGTTCCTCTTTCAGTTTGGAAACACGGCAGTGATAAACAGGGTATCCTGATAACCTCTTGTAGCATGCTACCTTGCATCTAGAAACTTGCTGGCCTAACCATGTAAGGCAGCTGAGGCAGAGCTGCTGTTCTAGGCTCTAGGTTCTGTTCACACTCAGCTAAATGTCATTTTGACCAGGATCACATCCTGTTTTCAAGACTTTGGTCACCTCAATCAGTGCCAGAACCTGTTAACTTTATTTTCTAAATTTACCTCTGAAGGGCAAGATTCTGACTCAGACCGAAATCTAACAAGGTTTTAGGTGACCAGATTAAAAATTGTAGTGTTTTTTCTAGTGCCCCATCCCCACAAATTCAGAAACCAAATGAATCATCTGACTCCGCATGCTTGCAGGGTCAGAAAAGGGTATGAAACAGACTAAATACTACAAGCTGATAGGGGCCATATCCAAAATCCCGTGCCTCTGGAGCAAGGATATGTAGTTTAGGACTGTGGAATGTCCCAGGGTATTAGAACCCTACCTTGAAGATGTTCACTTGTGAGCTTTTTCAAAGGCAGAGTTGGAAGGAGATGGGTGCTACCTTCTGTCAACTCTGTAGCTTTTTCAATTACAGCACTCCCTAGAAAACGGGAGATCTGTGATTCAGCTCCTTTCTCTCCTTAAGGAGACTCATATCCACACTGACCTTTATCTGAGAGAATGGCCTCATCACCAAGTTATTGGTTATCTAGGAAGGTATGGAGAGGAAAAGGAGCTTTTACATAGAAATTGTGCTCATTCAAGCCAGAAAGTTTGCTTAAGGCCTATTTTTATACCATAGGTGCGTAATATGAAATAACACAAGCCATCCTTGGAGCAGGAATGGATAGGCTGATCTCCTCTATCCCAGCAGACAGCCTGAAGCACTAGATTAGCGTGCTTGCATACAAACCTGAAAGTGGTTTCACCACTTCAAACAGGCGGGTGAGATACCACCCACAATGATACAGGGATTATAGCAATCTCCTGGGAGGTGGGGAATGTAGGTTGAGTTTCCCCATCCCCACCCTCACCCCCTGCCCCAGACAAACTATGTGAATCTGGATGTCCTATCCAATTGCTGAAACTACTGAGCTATCACGTAATTTGGATGCACCAACTGTTTCCTCTTTTGGGGTTTTCCTAGAAGGTGGCATTTAGGCAGAGGAACAGTTGGGTTATACATCCTGGAGGAAGATAGAAAATTTTATTAAAAACCAAACAAACAAAACTCCCAGAGGATACTTTTTGCGTTAGACTAGGTGCCATTTCTATGGCATTACTGAATCTACCATAGAATGGTTTGGGTTTGAACGGACGCTAAAGATCATCTAGTTCCAAACCACCTGTCATGGGCAGGAAACCTTCCACTAGACCTGGTTGCCCAAAGCCCCATCCAGGCTGGTCTTAAACACTTTCAGAGATGCAGAGTTCACAACCTCTCTGGGCATTCTGTTATCACTGTCCAGTTTAGGTGCCTCCAGATAGATGGCAGCTGATCAGGATTTCTGGATTGTGTTTTTTGGCTTGGGTATCCTGTGGTAAAAGCTTAAAAACTGTGGTATTTTCATTGCCTTGACCCCAGAAATTTGAATCCTAAGGATTGGGCTGGACTGTAGAGGGTTTGGTTTTGGGGAAGCCAACTGCAAATTCTAATAAGGAGTCATCATCAAGTTATTTGGCCATGCACAGGTGGGCACTGGAAGTAAACCCCTCTGCCTTCCCACACTGTCTGCTTCCAGTGCCCCTATGTAACCTCCTTCAGTCTCCCCAACCCTGGCAGCACCCAGCAAATATCCCTCAACAACCCTCCCCACTTCCCGGTGCTTTATTTCTCCTAAGGCTTCCTTCACACCGTTGCAGGCTTCCTCCCTCCCCTTGTTGCAGTGCCTGGTTTTATTATCCTGAGTTATCCAATAAACTCTGGGAACGGCATCCTTCTGGCCTTCGCTCCTGCACCGTCGCCTCCAGCGAATCAAGCTGTGTACACACCAGTTAGACAATTTGCCTTGTGTTGCTCCTGGCCCCTTATCTCTCTCTCCACCTCAGTGTTTATGCTTAATAATTGGGAGTTCTTTGCAGGAAGAACTTCCTTTTCGCCGCTTGGGAGGCACACGGCATATAGTGAGTGACCTCTCGCGTCATAAATAACTGCAGGACAGCAGAGCGTGCTCTCCCCAGGGAGGGAATGCTGCCTTGGGTTGGGCGCTGAGGGAACTCCCTGCTCCCAGCTCTACACCCGAATGGCCCCGAAGCGAGTAGCGCTCTCAGCGCCACTTTCTAATCATTTTCTCCAAATATCCCGTTTCCTGTGTAGCTGTGCTTTAAATAGAAACCTCGAAGATTATTTTAAAGGCTTTCAAAACACTCTTGCCACCGGTTTTGGGTTTGGAGTGGGTTTTGTTGGCTGGGGTGTTTTTTTTAGCCTTCTTGCATGACGATATTTTCACGTCGTGGGAGACAGGAACAGCTCGAGGAAGCTGCGAAGTTGAATGGAGTACCCGGGGGAGGAAAAGCGGGGGGGCTTGGGGGGGGCAATACGGTCTCTTGGACCGTCCACCCGGCACCGACGTTTTGTTCTCGCACACGCTCTCCGTGCGGAGCTGCGAGTTTCGGGACGGCAGAGGGGCCTTGGACCCCCGGGGGTAGCCTGTCTGGAGCGGGGCGAGGGTGCCGGGGGGCAGAGGCGGCCCGCGGGGTCCCTTTCCCAGCAGAGAGGCCGAGATGCAAAGTTGAAATGACAGCATGGAAAGCGGAGTATTTTTATCAGGGCCGGTGCCCGGGGCGAGCGGTGGGCGGAAAGTGCCACCCTCTGCCTGTCTCCCCTGCCTTGCCCTCAGCCGCCCACGCCGGCAGCGGCATCAAAGGGAATCTCCCTTGTCGCGGCATGTCAGCCCCGAGGATGAGCGCACCGGCCCGTCATGGCATTTTCGCTGCTGCCGGCGCTTACTCAACAGGCGGGAGGGGCGGCCGGGCTGGCCCGGGGGGGCGGGGGGAGGACTCCCAGCCAGCGTGTGTGCTGCCTGCCATGAGGTCACCGCGCCGCTATGCGCCCTGCCCGCCGCCGCCCCTGCTCCGCTCCCTTGCGTCAGGCAGGGGTATCCCCGCCGCGCCCGCCCGGCCGGGGCATCCCCGCCGCGGGAACACCCCGCGCCGACACCGACACCGACACCGACACCGCCACGCGTGGCCCCCGCCGCCGGCACGGGGGGCGACCCTGCATCCTGCGCCCCTCCCTCCTTCCCTCGCTCCCCGTCTGCCGCCGCTCGGGAATGTCAACAGTGCTCCGCCGTCGGGGCGGGCAGGGCGGGATGCGATGGGATGCGGTGGGATGGGGAGGGGGAGCCCAGCCGCCTGAACGCGGACCGACGCTGCTTTTTGATTTATTTTACTGGGGGGAAGGGTTGTGGTGGCGGGAGAGCCGGGCCTGAGGCCGCCCCCAGAAGGTGCCGGGGGTCGGTGCGGGTGCGCGGCGGGGTCCCCGCGCTCTGCCCCGCACTGCACCCCCCACCCCCCCGTGCGGAGGAAGCCGGGCGGGGGCGTGGCCGCACGACAATGGGACTCGCCGGCGCTATAAATACCCGCCCGCGTCTATATTTGGTTTGGCCGGATCACACCCCGGGAGAAGGGGAGGGGGGGAAGGAATGAGGGGGGGGACATCCCAAAAATAGCGGCGCGCGCCCGCCGCTCAATGGGCCGCGGCCCCGCCCCCTCCCCCACGCGCGATCCCGCGCGCCCCGCGCGGGGCCCGGCGCGGCTAAATTTAGCAGCGCCGCTTGCGTCAATGACGCGGCCGCCGTGCGTCAGCCGCGCGCGCCCCGCCCCGCCCGGCCGGGCCCGCCGCGGCCCGCGCGCCCATTGGCCGCGCCGCCGGCACGAGGGCGGT
>JAWWEE010000074.1:89972233-90011491 GCA_035221455.1 Xenops minutus | reverse complement strand
GCCGGCACGAGGGCGGTGACGTGGGCGCGCGGGCCGGGCCGTGAGGGGGGCGGGGGGGCGCGGGGAGCCCGGCGGGTTCCCCCGGGCGGGAGCGGCATGGCGGCGCACGGGCACCGGCACCGGCACGGACACGGACACGGGGGGACGGGGGGGACAGGGGGGCGGCCCGGCGGCCGCGGGGCACGGCCAGCACCGCCGCGGCCAGCACCAGCCTCCGCCGTGCCGGCCGGGCGCGGGCACCGCCACCGCCACCGCCACCGGGAAAGCGAAAGGGGCGCCGCCGCCGGTCCCTCCTCCTCGGCCGGGCCCGCGGTGGGGAGAGCGCCCTCGGCGGAGCCGCCGTGCCGGGCAGGCACAGCCGCGGCTCCGGCAGGCGTGGGCACGGCGGCGGGGAGTGTAAAGAGCGGGCCCGGTTCCCCGAACAGACACACGGACACGGGCAGGCACCCGCGGACACGGACAGACACACGGACACGGACGGACGGGCAGAGGCACGCACGGACGGTCTCGGGGGCGCTCACACAGAGTGCCCGCTCCGTGGCCGGCACCTCCCCGCAACCTGCTCCTTGCTCCTGCGCGCCGGAAAGTTTCGAAAGAAAAGAAAAAGAGGAGTAAAAACAAAGGGAAAAAAGTGTAGAAGAAAAAATAATAGAAAATTTTAAAAAAAAATACAAAAAAGAAAAAAAAAGTAAAAAAGTGAAAAAGTAAAAAAGTGAAATAGAAAAAAAGTGAAAGAAACCTTTAATAATTAATCCTGAAAGTGCCACTAAGTACCCAAGTGAAGCTCTGCTCATTTGAGTCACTCCAGCACGGCTCTATCAGTGTTGTTACTGTTACTATCACAATCAACACTAATGATCATTAGTGCTATCTGACTCGGGACCGGCTCGGCGGGCTGTCGCGGGATGCCGGCCCCGAGGCGGCACGGCGGCCGCGCCCCGTCCCGCACCTCTCTGCCCCGCACCTCTCTGCCCCGCACCTCTCTGCCCGGCTCGGCTCGGCTCGGCTGGGCTCGGCGCGGTGCGGTGCGGTGCGGTGCGGTGCGGTGCGGCGGGAGCGCGGCGCACACACTGGGGCGGGGGGGGGTCAGTAGCGTCAGGCTCCCATGGCGTCACTATTGACGTTTCGCATTCCAGCCGCTCTATGGAGAGGCCGCTAGGGCTCCTCTCACATAAATGACGTTCAGAGAGAGGGAGCGGGAGAGCAGCGCAGAGAGGCGCCTCCGTCCCCTCTCTCCGGCGCAGGCACACGCGCACCCCGGGGCACTCGCACCGGGACGCGGGCACAGGTCCCGGCCCGGGACACACACCAAGGCACATCGCGGCGGCGGCCGCTCGGCATCCCTCGCCCGCCCGCCTGCTCACTCCCTCCCTTCGCCCGGGGACGGGCTCCTGGCTCCTCGGGCTTTTGCAATCCTTTTCCATGCCTCGGGATAACGCATCCTCCGGACCTGCAGCTACCGGGAGTCTGAGGGATTTTGTGTCTCGGGTCCTGCCGCTGGACAGCGCCTACACGCGCCTTTAAGGAAGCGGGCACCTACAAACTAGATGTAAAGACGGAACCTCCACAGCAACCGAGTACGTATGCGAGTGAGCGGGAGCGGCTGCGGGAGAGGGACAACGCGGCGTGTCCCCACTCCGTGAAAGTTGTGCCGCCGGGGTAGATAGATGCTGGGGAGATGCCGGCGCCGGGCGATGCGGCTCAAGCCGACGCGCTGCCGTGCCGGGCTCTCGCTGAAACTTTTCCCTCACCTTCCCCCCCGCCTCCCCCATCCTCCCTGTGGATGCTCATTTGTCGCTCGGCTTCTGAGACTCCCTTGCCGGCTCGGCAACCCCCGCCGTGCCTGGGGCACCGCTGCCCCTCGCAAACGGGAGGGCTGTGGTTGAGTGGAGCGGGAACCGGAGCCGGTGGTACTAAGGTATTTCTGCTAGTTGTTGTCATGGAAATGATGCTGCCGGCGGCGGCGGCGGCGGGGAGTTTACAGCGCCGGTGATGAATGGCAGCAATTTGTCTCCTTCTTTTAGCCGCGCTTGGGAAATAGGTGGTTCTGTTTGCACAAGTTCAGCTGTCTAATAGGGATGGCGGGGCAGGTTGAGCTCATCTCACTTTGGGAGGCAGCAGCCCCCCTCGGCAGCCCAAAGAGCTCGCCCAAGAGGTAATTGCTGGAATGTGACATATTCTATTGAAATGAGTTGGGATGTTTGCTCGGCACGTCTGCCGGGCATCTACTCCTCGGAAATGTGCACTTTTCCCTTCGGAGGTCAGGAGTGGTAACGAGGGGCCGCGGTGCCCCGGCACGGGCGGTACCGTGCGGGGAGACTGGGCTCGGCCGCCGCTGCCCCTCTCCCTGCCCCCGCGGCGCCTCTCGCCTTTGCCTTCTCGCCTTAATAGCTGCGAAAGAAGTTTCAGTCTTGGAAAGAGGCGACAAAGCGCGGGCGCTGGGTGGTGGTGTTATGTCGGGGGACGGTTATCGGGGCAGCATTGTCGCGATACTCTGTCCCGGGCAGGGATGCGGCTCACCTTAGCGCGGCTAGTTAAGAACGCTGTTACTTAACTCGCAGTTTTTGGATACGATGGATTCCGTGCGAGGATATTTCCCAGGGAAAGGGCGGAAAATGCTGTTTTATCTAGGGGAGCTGGTGTGTTGGGATAGGATTTTTTCTCCAAGAAAAAAAAAAAGTTTGGGAATGAATCGCTAACTTTTATCCAAGCCGCTTCACTCGATTACATTCTTCGCCCTATTTTTCTCTCCTCCGTGGAGACCGTTGTATGCTGGAGTCAAGCCCCGGTAAAAAACAATGGACTAAACCAGACCAGACGGTTTCTTCGGAGGTGAATCTCACGCGATCTTGTGGATACTTGCTGGAGTGACCGTGTGGCTCGGGGCGATCCCTCCCCCGTCAGAAAAAAAAAAAAAAAAAAAAAAAAATCGCCAGCAAACCGGCGGTGGAAATCGAGCTCGAAACTTTTTAATTGAATGGAGCTTCCCCCTCCGCGGTCCCTCCCGGGTAAATGAAGGTTTCGAAACTCGCCTGAAGAAGTCACAATCACAATGGAGTATTTCACGGTTTCCTCCTCGTATTACAGGGTGGGGAGGGGTGTCACTCGGGGCTGAATGTAAAGTGCACGGAGGAAGAAAAGAGCTTTGACAAGGGTAGTTATTTCCTCCTAATTTACAGCCCTTACGGCCCTGCGCTCCTGGCTCGGGCGGCGGCAGCCCGGAGGGGTGCTGCGTGGTTAAAAGCGCAGCGAGTGTCTCTAGGTAACCGGCGGCTCAGGGGGGGCAGAGGAGCCCTAGGGCGCTCCGTGCCGACCGGCAAGCCGCCTCGCAGGAGCTCGGGGGGGAACGAAACCCTCGGGAGAGAAAAGGATGAGCTGACAGGCACTTCACATCCCGGGAGCTGGCGGGGGTTCAAAGGCGAGGGGCGCGGGGAAGGCAAAAGAAAGACAAGGAGCGGGAGGGAGAACGAGTGTCCGGGCAGCGGCTCCCCTGCATCCCCCGCGCTGCCGCGGAGCCGCGGCCGGGCTCACAGCGCCCCGAGGGTCGCGGGCAGGCGGCGGGGCTGCGATGCTGGAGCGGGGCCCGGAAACACCGCAGGCTAGCCGGGATGGCAGGATACCCGAGTCTGGCCGGTGCCTTGCATAGAAACTTCCAGCCGGTCCCTGCCACCCAAAAAGAGAAAGTTCTCGCGGGAAAGTGGACGCTCGGGGATGCTGCCCCGCTTGTGGTAGTCAACCCGCCCGAGGTTGTCCTCTTGCCTCTCCTCGCCCGGAGAACAAACCTTCGACTGCGTTGTCCCAGCGCGGTGCTCTCTGCCTTTTGTGTGATGAGGGAGCGGGAGCCGGCAGGAATGCGCTCCCCGTCCGGCTCCCCGCTCCCGGCCGCGGGGCGAGGCGGGGGGATGCTGTGCGAGTGCGGGGGAAGGTCCCCCCGAGGCGGCCCGCCGGGGGGGAGGCGGGGGGGCGCCCCTCTGCCCCGCGGGGCTCCGCCGCCCCCTGACTGTGCCTTGTCTCCCCGCCGCCGGCGGACAGAGCCCGGGTCGGAAGAGCGCCCCCCGCCCAGGCCAGGCCCCGGGCCCGCCTCCGCAGAGAGGTCCCAGCCGGCACCCACCCCGCCGCCGCCGCCGCCCGCCGCCGTCCGCACCTCCAGCCCCACCATTCAGCGCGCAAGATACCCGCCAGGTAAGCTGCGGCCCCGGGAGAGGCGCAGGACGGAGGGCAGGAGGGAGGGGGTGCGACAGCTCCTGCCGCGGGCCCTTCCCTTCCCGGATCCCTTTGGCATCATCGGTCCCCGACGTCCCGGGGCGTTTAAATCCCCAAAAGGATCGGCGCAGCGCCTGCCTTTTGGCACAGAGCTTTTGGCGATGCCGTGCCTGGGCGCACGGGGATTGCAAGCCCCCCGCCAAAGACGTGTCAGATTTAAGGCAAAGATGAGTGGGAGCGTTAGTGTCCCTGTGAGGAGCCCAGCTTGCTTGGCGTTCTGCTGGGCACCCCTTACGTCAAGTTCTCGCAAAGACAGCAGAATAGTAAGGGAATAATTCCTAGCGTCCCTACCCTGATTCTTTTACCCAGTCATTTGGGCTTTGATGACAGGCTGCTTTTCAATGCACCTCCCCTGGTGGGGCTTTTTTTTTAAATATTGTGGGATAAAGAAGAAAAAATCCCAGGTTATTTTCTTTTCGTGGAAATTAATACTGGTGCCCTAAGTGGAAAAGTAGGGGTTAGAATTAGTCAAGTGCACTGCCAAAGGGCGAGGTAGGAGGAGTCCCGCAGAGCCAGGGGAGACCAGACCTTTAGGTAAGGGATATTTTTTCAGTCCTCAGGTCAGAGTTATTTTAGACTTCTCTTTTTTTATTCCACTTTGCACAGAATTCAGTGACATAACCCTCATGCTCAGAAAAATGAAGGGAAAAACAAGGCATAATGATCTGTTTCCCTGAACTCCTGCTCATTTTGTGAGCTAGCAAAAAAGCCTTTTTCCTTCATAATGCTGTGTATCAACATACCCACTTGTCACATTATCTGTCCCCTCACTCAGTTGTGTTCCTCAGTCAGTTTTTAGTGGAGGGGTGGGGAAAGAATTTCTTTCCCTTTGTATTTGATTAAGCACTGATCACTATGTTTTAACAGACGGTCCTTAAACTAACAAATGATAGTGATAGGACTTGCCAGTAAATGTGTGTGCGTGGAATGGCACAGACAGAAATTGATAGGGAAAAAAAGAGAACGGTAGAATAATATATAAATAACATTGGTGGCAAGGCTTGGGAAAGAGTTGTCCTGCTTTTTCTTCAAGCTTTTAGGTTTATGAGCAGGAAGGTCTTTATTTCAGGAAACAGCAACATTTTTTTTCCTCAGTTTTTAATGTTTTCTCTAGAAAAAGAAAGATCTGAATAGTTTGTGACAGCATGATAATTGAAATCTACTGCTTAGTTTACATATGTTTATCTGCAAAGCAGGCAGGAAAGAATTAAAAGTTGATTTAACACAAATTATTTGGATTCCTACATGCCAAACTCAAGTGAATATTTTAAAATTGTAAGTGAAAGGAGTTCTTAAAATAATGAGGAAAACCTCAATATTTTGGAGGCATGTTTGGGTGTTTTTTTAGCATGAATTATTTCTCAAGTGCTTTTGGAATATAAATAACTATGATTAAGAAGAGATGAACTGCACTTAATTTTGATATACATTTAATCCATATTTACTTTTCTCTTTATGAGAAAATTTATACTAATTGATGCATTTTATTACTCTGCTGTGAAGCCAAAATACACCATACACTTTAAGTTTGGATTGCAAGTATTGGGCTACAATCTCACAGTGTTTAGTCAGGCAAACCTCAATGAATTGCAGAACTGGGTCCATTATTTCCTGCAACCAGCAAATGAAGTAGCAGACTAGTAGGAAATGCAACAGAAAAAAACAATCAGATCTTTATAGCCAGGCACTGTGTTGCTTCAGCCATTCCAGCTATCAGTGAACCGCATTAACTTTTATGACTGATGGATAAAAACAACTGTGTTAGTGACCTCAACCTTGTTTTCCCATAAAAACAGTAATACTGCATACTTTTTATTTTACATTTTTGCAAATTTAAGAATATATTGTACCCCACACATACTTTTTTAAGGACAGTATTCTACCACAGATAAGTCTTAAACCAGAAAAAATTAGACAGCAGCATTCATTTATTAGCTGACCAGAAATATTCTTCAAAGGCCCGGAGCTGAGTAAGCAAAATTGGTGCTTACAGGTCCTAAGTAGCAAACCCTGTGATTTGAGTAATTCCTCTGACATGTACTACAGATGCTGCTTCTTTTAAAATAAATATAATTTTTAATATTATGCATTTGATAATCTCGTTTGCCCTTCTTGAAAATTTTATGGCATGATTGCATGCATAGAGTTAGATTTAGAGTCATAAACTCTTCTCATTCTGCTTATCTAATTCTCATTGACACCTATGTATATTAAGCAGCAGATGTAGGGCAGCTTGAGATGGATTCTTCTGTCACTGACACTGGTATAAATGTGAATTTCGCCTGTGACTGGATGAGAGCAGGCTCCCTAATACCTAATGCTTAGTTGATCCCTGATGCATATTTCTTGTTGGAAGGGAGACTCGAGGTTAATTTATATGTCCTCTGTCCAGGTGAGGATGGGAGCTGGGTGTCTAAGTGAGCTCTGAAATGTGGGAATGCTTCTAGGAGAAAAGTTTGTGAGGGCCCGGGCCATGGCCTTGGTGCACTGGGCTTGTTGTTAACATCCCCCTTTGCCCTTGCAGATATGCCCTGTGTGCAAGCGCAGTATAGTCCTTCACCACCCGGTTCAAATTATGCATCTCAGACCTACGCGTATGGCTCGGAGTACAGCTCAGACATCATGAACCCTGACTATGCCAAGCTGACCATGGACCTGAGCAGTACCGAAATCACTGCTACTGCCACCACCTCCCTTCCCAGCTTCAGCACCTTTATGGAGGGTTACTCTGGCAGCTATGAGCTCAAGCCTTCCTGCCTCTACCAAATGCAATCTGCCTCTTCTGGCCAGAGGCCCCTCATAAAGATGGAAGACACCCGGCTGTCCCCATACCAGCCTTCGCTGCCCCCATCCACAGATGAGGGGATGCCTAGCACTTCCATGTACTTCAAGCAATCTCCACCCTCCACACCCACCACACCTGGCTTCCCTGCTCACCAGAGCCTGTGGGACGAGCCCCCGCTGCAGCCCACGCAGACCTGCCTGCCTCCTGGCCACCTGATGGACACCACCCCCATGAAGACCGTGCCTCCACGCTTCCCTCTCTTCCACTTCAAGCACTCACCTCCGCACACACCGTCCACGGCCACCCACATGTGCTACGATCCTGCCTCCCTGAGTCTGCCCCTGGGCTCCGACAGACCCGCCCCCAGCCAGGCTCCCATGGAGGGCCATTCCTACGGGCTCCACCTGGCCAAAAGACCAGCCACATTAGCCTTCTCACCGCTCGGCCTCAACGCAGCCACCTCCAGCCTGATGGGTGAGAGCAGCGGAAGCGGCAGCAGTGGGCTCCCCTCTCCGCCCAGCAGGAGCTCTTCGTCTGGGGAAGGCACCTGCGCTGTCTGTGGAGATAATGCCGCCTGCCAGCACTATGGGGTGCGGACGTGCGAGGGCTGCAAGGGCTTTTTCAAGGTGAGAGCTCCGCGTTTTGCTCCCCTCCCCACTTCCCCCCAACTCACTTTCCTCCCCACTTTCTCCTGCATGGTCCTGGTCCTGACCCCGTGATTCAGGGGCATCGTTTGTTAAAACTCGGGCCCCTCAGCAGGGCAGGATGGACATCCAGCCAAAGTTTTTGGAGAAGGCCAAAGGAAGCCCTCTGTAGGATAAAAGGATCAGGCAGCTTTGCTTGAGAAAAGGCCATGGCAGTGAGCTGGGCAAACCACATATCTGGTTTGCTGGCATTCCTCAATGGAGCATGGATCACCCGTTTGAGCTATAAACTGCATTTATTCTGTAGTGAAACTCACCCGGAATACGTTCAACCTGGGTTCTATTCAGTCACCCCTTCCAATTAAACCTTGTTTTTAAGTGAAAAAAGAAACCCTCAAATCATAACGTCCACTTGATATTTTAGGTGATGGCAGTGGTGCTGTTTGTTGCCCTGGGGCGGTTGGGGTGAGGAGGGGCTGCAGGGTGGTCCGCATCAGGAAGAAACTGTTTTCACACGTGGGGCACTTCTAGTTGCATTGACTGCTGCCTCGTTGTTACCCTTCAGTTCAGGAGCCCAGTGAGTCCTCACCCGTGGAAAGCTGTTTGCAGAGCAGTGACTAAGCACCACACAGGGTCCTGGTGCCTGCTCTGCAGCCACGGCAGCTTTGCAGCTGAATAACAACACAAATAACTTACACACAGCAGTTTCTCAGTGGAAACTTTGTGCTTATACTTTTAAGCTGAAAAAGCTCTTTTTCTCCTAGATTTGGGTGCTTTGTAATTTCCATTCAGCAGGCTGAGTTCAGATTCCAGTATTATATTCAGAAATAGCTTGTTTGAGTGAAGAGCTTGGGGTTAGACTTTTGAAAGGATGGTTCTGGCAGCAGGTTTAAGATTTGATACATTTGGGGTTGATTTGGTATATTCCTTCCTGCTATGATAACAGTGATATCCCTGTTCTGGTAAAAGATAGGATGTGAAAAAAAACAGTCCCAAAATATTTGTGGGAAGGGCTTGCAACAATTTTTTTTGTTGTAGGTGGAGCTGGCAATGTTACTTAATAATAATCTTTTGACAACATGGTAACATACACATCTCCTATAAAACTAATTTGTTATTTAAATATAACTAGAAGAGGGAACACAAATAACCTGGAAATAGCAGCAATTATGAGTCCAAACCTGCCCCTGTGGAAATTAATAGCATATCCTTGATTTGTAACACTATCTAGAGCTTATTCTGCAAAATTAAACTGTTTTCAGCTCCAAATAACAATGAATAATATTTGCTGTGTCTCTTATATTTAGTAAATTAAGGCCGTTATTTGATAACGAACATAAACTATAAAATAATATTTACCCATTAATTTAATTGGAGTGAAAATTTAATATTGAATGTTGAGTTGATAAATTTTTCCTGATGTCTTTCTTATTAATGTTTTTTTGATGTTATTTATTGATGTACCTTTGATTTTAAGTATGGAAACACAATACATTTTTGCATCAGTATATTTTATATTTTTCTAAAGCTTATCAGGTTTTAACAAATTTTAAATTTATTGTATATTTTTCAAGATCATTTTAGAGCTAATTAAATGTACATGAGTACAATATTATTCTGTCCGGGGATTTTTTCCCCAGGTCAGGTTAGCTTTCCCAGAATATTTAGCTAAACACATTTTGTAGGGGTTTCTGGTATTTTTATTTTTCTCCCTGATGATTTTAATGGCTAACCAAACCAGTTATTGTGGTATTTGACTAACAATAGTGATAGCAAGAGAAGTACATTGCAGATAATTTTGATTTTATTTTAATAAGGTCAGCAATAATCAAGGGAATGAACCAAGTAGAAAATTGTTCCCAAAGGGATATTAAAAGCGGAGATAATCTAATCCCCAAAGGTAGATGTGATGACCTGGTAATTTCAGATATGATTTTATCATTCAAAGTTGCCTGTCTCCAGAGACTTGCTTCAGAACAATCCTAGATGATTTTCATTGTCAGCAGCTAACACTAATAAAATTGTTTTTCCTGCAGGCTAGTGTGTTAGGAAATTAATTTTATCTAATTATATGAATTGCACTGTCACTTTTCATGTTGTAATTAAAACACATTTTGTCAGGTTCTAAGTTGTTCAAGAAACAATCAGTTTACTATATTTGTGTTCCATTTTCACAGAGAACAGTTCAGAAAAATGCAAAATATGTTTGTCTGGCAAATAAAAACTGCCCAGTGGACAAGAGACGTCGTAACAGATGCCAATACTGCCGGTTTCAGAAGTGTCTCAGCGTCGGCATGGTTAAAGAAGGTAAGGACTATGGCCAGTACCATCCCAGAAACTGAAATATTACATTTAATGAATCTGTGTGTCTGTGTGTGTGTGTAAACATGGATGTCTTTACAATGGATTCGGCAGTGCTGGGATTCATAACTTACCCCAAATGTGCATTTATGTAATAATGTATTGATTTTCTGCTTTTCACCCTTATTATCATATTTAGACTGTAGACCCCAGAGTTCAAGAACAGCAAGGTCACAAGAGGATAATTTGACACTGGCCAAAATGTCTCCTTTATTAACTTTGAATGTTGCTCGATAATGCTGTTGGCTTCCCCCTGTTATCTCACCGGGGGCTGCACTGGATTGTGTGCATTTTGACATAGGATCTTGTTTCATTCCCATAAGCTGATTGTAAATTTACAATTAATTTAAATGGAAACAGGATCAACTCATTAGTTCCAATTCTGCAAATATTTAAGTATGTGAGTAATATTGTGTGAGCAGTCCCATTGCAAATACTGACATGGATAATATAACCTATATAGTGTGACCAAACTCAAATGCTTCAAGAAAACTATAATTACTTTGAATTAATGACGCTACCATTTAAAAGGGACACCAGTAGTAGGAACACTAAAATTTGTATTCCCCATTCAGGTTTCTTTCAGTAGTGGAATGTCATGGGCACACATACGCGGGCACACAGATGTGCTTCAAGCAAAGCATGGACACCAGAAACACAGCTGGGCTCTCAGTAAGCAGCTACATTGCTGCTTATGGTCATAGGTTTGGCACCATTTTGGTGTCATTTGTGTTCTTTTGCAATCAAAGGCATCAAGAGCATGTGCTGAAACTGGAGAACACTCTTACTTTTGCTGTGCTGGCCCCCATAAGAAAAACAGGGTGTTCATTCTGATCCATCGTTTGCTGGTACCTTCACAACTGATTCCCTTGGATTTTTTCCCCCTAGTTGTCCGTACTGACAGCCTGAAAGGGAGAAGAGGTCGGCTGCCTTCCAAACCAAAGAGCCCCTTACAGCAAGAACCCTCTCAGCCCTCCCCGCCTTCTCCTCCCATCAGCATGATGAATGCCCTTGTACGAGCTTTAACCGACTCCACGCCCAGGGAGCTTGACTATTCAAGAGTATGTCTCACTTTTCATTCACTATTTGCTTTCCATATAGAAATGATTTGAGAACTGCATTTCTACTTACCAGCCGGTTTTGCTAAAATGAAATTAAGTGTGAAATTTATATGAGGGTAGAAATTGGTCCAGCCTTTCTCTTTTCATGATAAGTGGACAATGAGAGGAAAGGAAGTGCAGTAGAAATTAGTCTTAGTAATTTTTCACTGTGAGGATCTCAATCACAAAATTATCCACAGTATATTCCATGGGTGAGTGAAAGCAAAAATGTGTGGATAAATAGAGCATTCTTGTTGCAAAAAGGTTGTGCCAAAACACTAGAAATTATGGTGAGATTGATTAACCTACCAAACTCAGGAGTAGTACTCATTGTCCAATACCCTAACTTCTAGGTTCTGAAAGCTAAAATTTAATAGCACTTCCCCAGTATTCAGATATAAGGGTTTCTCAATGTAACACTGGATGGATAGGACCATTTCTATTGAAATCAGTAGGAATTTTGCCATTATTTAAATGGGACCAGAACTGGCTTTAGGTATGCCAGCATAAATATCTCTTCAGTTAAATTCACACTTTTAAAAGAAACCTTTTAAAATCAAAATTCTGAAAAATTATCTCAGCAAAACTTTACTAGAGTTTATATATTTTTGTACCCTTGTTCTTTAATGTGTCATAGTCACCATTTAAATATTCATGGACTATTTAGAAAGCTGAAAAAAGTGTTCTATAGTTATTAAAATACAGCTTTGGAATGGCTTGTTAAATAAATTTTTTTAGGCATGTTGATATAGGAAAAGCAAAAATACAACTAAGGAAAAACAAGATCAAATTCTGTCCCATAAATGAAGTAAAATTAAATCTGAGATTGTGAAAAATAGCAGCTATACTCAGACAATATCTACACTGGCCATTTATCACTTGTTGCTAAGTAATATTTAATCCTAAAACATGTTTGATTGCAATTATATAAAAATTGCATTATTCTATTTTAGCCTATTCTTAAATATATAATTTAGCAATTTTAAGCATGCTGTAACATATTTCCTTCAAGCTAATCTGTAAGTATTAAATCATATAATTTTCCAAGTTATTAGGAAGAATCTAGCTGTTCAGTATCTGACAGCCTTCTAGGGGCAGAATGCATTAGCCATATTTTCATGTACCTTAACTGACCCAGAATATCTCAGGGGTCATTCTGCAAATACCAAGGTATGTGATGAGTGCTCTTTGACAGAAATCTGCTGGTTTCCACAGTATTACAGAGGTTTATTAGCCCAGGCCGTGAAAGCAATATCTGACTTAAGGTTTTATTTAGTTATTGATATAAGGTTCTTTTACATTTACAAAAAAACGAATGAAAATTATGTACTTTTATGTGACTTTTTTTTTGTCCTGCAGTAATTTCTCTTTTAATGAAAACAGCCTGTACATTTAATTGTTGAACAATTCTGTTGGACATTACAGGAAGCATGTGATTGACAGTAAATTAATTTAGTCTTCGTAGCTTAAAGATTAAGTATGATTATCTGTTAGAACATATTAGTATCTAGGTTTTTCTTTACAATAAAATATATAATAGTCTGTTAAGCCCAGTGGTACTGCAAATGCAAAAATATTCTACAAGAAATTAATAGATTCTTATGTTTTTCATGAACCCTGGCACTTATTTTGAAAAGTTAGGGAAAATCAGAAACAAATGCTGTGTAAAAAACAATATTAACTAAATAAGACATGCCATAAACACACTGCAATTCTAGAAAATTCCTTTAAAGAGTAACTGTGTACCTGTAAAGACGAACTTACGGCATGTTCAGTTCGGCCGTGACCCTTCTGAACACTGCAAATGGGCAGATCTGGAAACCTGGCTTTGGAATCACTCCTGACGCTTCTGCAGATATGACCTTAATGTTTAGCATGGTCTTCATGCTTACAAGGTGTAGTGTCTTGACTGTCTTAAAAATACTGATAAAAGTTTCAGAGAGAAACGTGTATCCCTTCCTTCCCCAAACCCACACAGACGCAGGCACAGACACACATGAAAAACCAGAAAAACCCCCAAAACCAGAAATAAATTTCATAAGCTACAAAATTTCACCAAAACATATTGGAAGCAGTTCTGTTCAGAACATGGCTGCTTTTCATCTCAGAGCTGGTTTTAACTTACCAGTCCACAGCAGTTGGTATATTTAGGTACTTGGTTTCAAAAAGCAATTACCAAGGGCCGTAGTCCGGTCTCACGCCTGTTTACTGGTACAATTCCCTGTTTACACTTTCAAGTCAGTGAGATGAGAAACAGACCCTATATCTTGCTGTCCTTATTCATGCAGAGTAGCCACCAACTTAAACAGAAATGTCGCCTTTTCAGAGGGGGAGTGCAGCATTTAGGCAATAATCCCCCCGTTTCCCCAGCCACAAAATTAAGCACATATTGTGGCTTTTGGAAAAATGAGCATAGCTTCTCCTCTGTGCAGAGAAGTTATTGCTAGGCTCTTGCAGCTGTAGCCGTCGATGAAGGATTGATGGAAGTAGGCAAAGGGTAGAGCTGGGCTGTGTTACACGGCTTCCCAACATCAGGCTTTTCAAATCTCTTTAGATATAACATGCAAGTCAATGTTACTTGTCACACATGCAACCCCCTCCTTAAGTAATAGTTGGATTTCATTTAATTCCCAAAGGGGCTCTGAGGAAGGGAATGAGGCAGAGCTTTGTCTTCTGGTTTTCTCTTGGTTTGCCTCCAGTTTACACGGGGCAGGTTTAGAAATGCAGATAGGTGCCCTTCCATATTATGGTCTCCTGACCAAGGGCAGGCTTACCATCTGTCTTGGGCACAAGTTAAGTCAAATATCACCTCCTCTCAGTGAAATAATCATGGGAAAAAACCCCACAGATTTTGGTGCATTAAACAGAACCTTACATATTGGTCATGGTTACTTATATTCTTGTTAGTCTGTTACAAGTAAATAATATATTATTTTAACTATGCTTTTTAAGTGCTAACTCTTTGAACTGAGCTGTGACATATTGCAGCAGTGAAAAATTAGACAATTCCGTATAATTTTTGACCTTTATTCTAAAATTGCTCTCATGGGATAGACTATAATAGCAAATACAGGTTATAATTTTTTTAGATGCATTTAACTTAATTTAATTCAATGCCCTATGTGGGGTACACCATACTGTAGCATTTACAGTTATGTGACATAATGCAGCATTCAGCTTCATTAGAAAATAATCAAACTTTGCCTTAATTCTGCCAAAGGAATGTTTTATAAATGTTGGGAACACCTGGCATAATTACACTGAGTTGTGATGAGTTATATTTAGAATGAACCCATTCAGAATGGGTAGTATCTTTTTTTCTTTTATTTTTCTTTTCCTTCCTCTTTACTGCTTGAAGGATCAAGGATGTATTTTGTACCTGTGGTGAGGCAGGAGTTTCCATCAGCCTGTTTGGTTTCCTTGTGTAGAAAGAAAGAGGCATAGGTCAGCCCCACGCAGCAAGCACATCTCCCAGATGTGTGTCAAAATGGACACTGTCATGTCTTGCTTTGCACCTTCACTTTAAGAGGGCCCAGAACATGCATAGTCTCTGAAAAATCAAATTATCTTTTTCTACCCACTAATTATCTCAGTGCATCTTGTTGCAGTCCAATGCCAGGAGCAGTTCATTCATGCTGCTTGAGCACCCTCAACTGCTCCATTCAGGTGAGGGATTGGACACATAAAAGACGCAGCATACAGATTTTTTTACCTTCCCTGTACTGTGCCCTCTACCTGCCTCACTGTCACAGGATCCTTTGGAGTAGCTGGGGCAGAATTTGTCTCCACGTATACTTTAGAAGAAGGATCACTCATGTTTCACTAGCTGACTAGGCACGTGAGCTGGAACTTACCATGAGAAGCTTGTGCTGTTAGTGCCGGGTAAGCAGAGCAGAGCCATTAAGGGCTTGTACCAGTACTCCAGATACAGCCAGAGCTCTCTAGGATTGCTGTGGTTCTCCAGTCAGAGTCAGTCAGCAACTCTGACACTGTCCTTCATCCCTCACCTGTCAGCAGCAACCAGCTCCAAGTAGGAAAGGCAGAGAACAGGACAGCTACCCAAGAAGTTTTGCTTGCTGTTCCCAGCTCTCTGTCCTACACGGAGGTGACTTTAGGGTTGCAGTTAGCAACTTGGGTGATATCTGCAGCCTCAGTGGCATGGCTGTGATAGGGTTCTCCCAGGCTCCCAGCCCACTGTTACTGATTGGGAAAGCATTCTGTCTCTTTCTGCTTTCACTCTGGCTTGGGCCATTGCTAGAGTGACCTTCAGGCTGATGGACTCAAGCCCTAACTGCATGTGGAAAGTTGTTTCCAAAGGGTGTGCACATTTCTTTTAGCCATGGAGACTACCCCAACTTTTCTTTGGCTGAGTCTCTGTGAGAGAGTGGCTATGAAGTCTCTCCCAGAAATAACCCACCAGATGTCTGATGGTGAGGATGTTGGTACAATAAATGCCACACTATTCAGCACCTGCTCAGAAAATCAGCAGTGCTTTCCAAGCACAGAATCGGACTAAGCCACGAAAGCTCCCGTTGTATTTTCTGCCAAGAGAGAGAGAGCAGTGTCACAGGAGTGACAGGGATCCACTGGTGATGAAGTAGGAGATAGCGGGGAGGAAACTGTCAGAGGGTCATAGGGAAGCCAAACAAGCTGAGACTGTCAAGTGGTGGCCTGGAAGAGTTATGGCCACATAAGCAGGATAATAGGTTCTGCTGAACCTCAAAGGCTTCAGTTTGAGGGATAAGAGGTGATACGGGCAGCTGGTTTACTTTGAACTAATTCTGTATTCAAATGAAGCAATGCTGCATGTGTCAGATAAAACATGATTTATCCTATGTGTCTCTATCACTGTCACATAAAATGCACTTTGAGAGGTTTTGAAAGAAATCTGCATTTTTGACATACTGAGACAAATTCATCAATGGGAAAAGTGTTTAATTGTAGTAAGCCAAATAGTGTTCCTCTTCTACTGTGATGCAAATTATCCTACCCACCAAGCTTTTATTTCTGTTTACTAATAGCATGTAGGTTCTTTTAAAATGTGATACTGTATTTTAATTATAAATTTGAAAATATTTCTATATATATGGAAATGTTTTTGCAATGTATATCTGAATAGCAAAACGCCTGTAGGTAGTCAAATAAGTAGATAGATGTAGACCTACTTTTTATGTCTATGTTAATAATACCAGCTTTGCCACGGAAGGAAATGTTGTTGGGCAAATAATGCTGTATGTTTCACAGAATGCCCTTGAATGCATATAACATTGTTTTCTGTGGCTTTCATTTTAGTACTGTTCCACTGATCAGGCTGCTGCAGGCACAGATGCAGAACATGTACAACAGTTCTATAATCTTCTGACTGCCTCCATTGACATAACTAGAGGCTGGGCAGAAAAAATCCCAGGATTTACTGACCTCCCAAAAGAAGATCAGACATTACTCATAGAATCAGCTTTTTTGGAGCTGTTTGTACTAAGACTCTCCATCAGGTAACTAATTATTTCATTTCCTCTTAAGATGATATGAAAAATCATCCGTCTAAATATTTTTAAGGAATAAATGTGGCACTTTCTTTGAATGCTGTCAATTGTACCAAAAAAGCACAAAAAATCAGCAGTGTTTGCCTCCAAAGGATTTGGTGTTTAATTCATTATACACTGCAGAAAAAAACATGAAAGTGATTTAACGAGAAAACATAGGTCTTGCTAATGTGCTTCTTTTTATTTGATCTGCCCTGTATTCTTCTTACATAGTAATCAAAATTGATCCTCAAGTACTATTTGAGCAAGTCTGCTTCATACTCATAAGCATGAACTATAGAAAAGCACCTTCAGAATGAAAGCTTTTTGCTTTTCCCCGTTCTTTTACACATGCACAACTTTGTCATCTGTGTTTGAAAGGGATGAGGATGATTTAAAATCTTGTTCAGATTGTTTTTCTTCTTAATGCCAAGTCATTTAATAGAGTGAGATGCTATTTGTCAGTCTGGCACTAGTTAAGACACTTTACCCAAAAACACTCTCAGGGACTGGCAAAATTGCAGACTGGTGATTTGAATTTTGCCGTTGTTTCTTTAGGTTGAAAATTACCTTTGCGTGTGTTTTTTAATGGGGATATTGGCAATGGGGAGGGGAAGGAGAGGAGAGCTTGGCTGTAATTTCTGTCTTACATACAGGTTTTCATATAAAAGAGTTTATGCTGTTATGTGTATTGTGGTGCATTATTCCATGCATTTTCCGTTGTTTTTTCCTGATCAATTTTTGCAATCTGAAAAATGCAGATGATATTAAGTAAATGCTGAGATTGCAGAATCTCTTTTTTTATTAGTTTTGCATTTCAGAATGCACTCACTTGGTATTCCTTTGGTTCAACCATACAGTATTTAATGTAAAATGTCTTCTCTGTTTATGCCTTTGGGCAGGACCAAAATCTTAACTAATTAGACAGTCTACACCACATGCTACAGCTAACCTCAGGCTTATAACTCTACGAAGTAAGCAATCATAGAAGCTTGCTTGTTGTACTTTGGCCCCAAGGGAGAAGCATATTGTCAAACGTGAATGCCCACATATGTCTCAGGATAATATGCCTTGGATTTTAAATGACAGACGCTTCAATACTGGTTATGCATTTTGCTGTAAAGTAGAAGATGCAATTATAATTTTTTCAATTGTTTTTATTTGAGGTCTGATACTGCTGAGGATAAGTTTGTATTCTGCAATGGACTTGTGCTTCATAGACTTCAGTGCCTTCGTGGATTTGGGGAGTGGCTCGACTCTATTAAAGACTTTTCCTTAAACTTAAAGAGCCTTAACCTTGATATCCCAGCCTTAGCAAGTCTATCAGCTCTAACTATGATTACAGGTAAGTGCTTTGCTTTAATGTACATTCAAGCAATTTCAGTTAATTTAGCTATATTCAGCATAAAGTGAGTATGATTTTTAAGTATTGGAATGACCACACTGGAACTGAGGACTAACATTAGGCTATCAGACACCCCTATTAAAATGTAATCTATTTGTTTGCAGTTTCATTGTTTTCTTGGAATAGCCTCCAAAAAGCAAACTGCTTTTAAGCAAATTGTATAGCTCCTACAAAAATATTCAAAATACTTGCTGAATTCCCAGAAAAGCCTAATGAAATGAGCAGAGCTAGGTCTTCTGTGTAGGAATGCTAATATCATAGCTTGAGAGCTAGAAGCCATACAGCTAGCATAGCTCATCTCTTAGCAAGATAGCTGGACCAGAAAGAGTACTTTGTGCAGCAGGCAGGCTGCTTTTGGTAGCCAGGCTACCCTAGGTATTCCACATACTGCTTTTCTGAGAGAAAAATCAGAGAATAGTGAGAAAAATGTCATATTCTGCAGCTGTACAAGAGCTTTTGGGTGTGCATGTGACCATATCACCCCTTCTGCCTGCTGGGGTGAACAGCAGGAAGCTAATGTCAGAATCTGCCAAATCTGGCCAGTATGTACAAAACGGGGGAGTATAACCTTTTAAAGCGTAATTTTCTCATTCCTGAGACAACAAAGTCTCTTGAAGTACACACTGCATGCCTTGGGCTTCCTGCAATTGAAAAGGCATAGTTGATGGCAGCAGGAGGAGCTGGGTGTAAGGGTGTCTGACAACCACACAGCAAAAGTTGGAGCAGCAGTCATCTCTACGCAGAGCCTCACACTCATTTCAGGACAGCTGGGAGTATAACGGTGCAAGTGTGCCATCAGTGTGAGACAGGGCTTCAGTGTGCCCTGAGCTGGATCTTCCCAGGGATGCTATAAGCTCCACTGGGATAGATATTGATTTCCTTCTGCGTTTCAGGCATCCACCACTCCGCAGACAGTGGGCTCAACAATGCTAGCTGCAGTCTTCATTTTACCCAGAATGAGACGATGTTAGGGAAACACTGACATAAAACGCTCAATGAAAAATACAAAACCTAAAATTGGCCAATTCCTGCTGACATTTGTGGGGCCAAGATTTTGGCTTCAGAGTGTGCATGATACACTTCCTTCCTGCATTTTGGTGAAGGGTTAGCTTATGTGTGTAACTCTTTGTTTCTTACGAAAAGCATTTTCAACTTTTTAATTAATTTCTGTTCATTTCTTCTGGAAAGGGCACTTTAAGGTCCAGACTATAGTTTCTTTGATAACACATATAAGACCAGAATAACTCATGGGAGTTGGAATTACTCTGTATAAAAAATTTCTGAAATGAGTGGTATGTTAAAGTGAGAAAGAACATTCCCAATTTATTTTTTTACCCCTGTGTATAAGCATCCACTGACATATGTTCACACCTACTTACATATATCTATTATAAATACATACATATATGTCTATACATACTTATATACATGTATAATGTATTTCTGTATGTGTATGCATTTAGATACCTCTAAATCAAGGACAGGTGCTGTCTCTCTCCATATATATTGACATACAGGCATATATGCTCACACGTATATAGCACATATCAATGATTTAGATGATTTATTACATATTAGATATGTCTTTTTTAGATAGACATAGGTAGCATGTTCTTAGTTATCTCCCTGGAGACCAAGAGTATGCAGGTCTATAAACAGGATTCCCAGCAAGCCAAGTGAATGTAGAGAAAGGTAAAGTATAGGAAGAAAACTTGCTCTCCTTACAAACCCATGCCCTGTTTTAACATGATAATTTCTTCAGTTAGACACTGCTTGCTTGCCCTCACATAAAGAGTCAAAGTTGTCCAGTGGCTCACCCAGGCCACACTAAAATAATTAGAAAGAGGTTTTAAGGGGTAACACCCCACGTTACTTCCTTTCCTTGACCATAACCCTTCCAGGAGTTTGCTATATTGTGCTGGTCTTCACAGAATTTCTAAACAGATGGTAGCAACTGTTGTCTTTAAAAGGGGGCTGTTTCTGTACATAAAGGCTTTAAAATTTTCTGAATTTGTGAAAGTTCTCTTGATTTTCTCACCTGTATGAGATGGTGTTTAAAATGAATGTAGTTTTCTGCTTAATCTTTTATTTCATGAGGCCAGTGTATCTCTGCTAATTTGCTCTTAAGGACAGCATGTACTTTCATGTGTTCCAAATTAGAGCTAAGCTCTAGTGACTTATATCCACAGGTTTCAGATGTCCAAGGGCAGTTAGCAAACTTAGGGACTCAGACAGAAATTTGGTCACCTGAAAACAGATGGTACTGGGTAATAATGAAAAATATTAAAAAACAATCCCTGTAAGAGGAAATTAGGTGATCATGGCTAAAAGAACACTACAGCACAAAATGCTGGTGGGCAGCGTTCTTTTGATATTTTCTCAGTGGTAGCATATTGAAATTTTTTATTCAGAAAAGCCTTGAGGTTTGCCTCTGGTGTAGCATCCCAGAATGAGAAATCGCTTCTAGTCTGCTCCCTGCAGTTTGGGTACGACAAGTCATGTGCTGGTTTTCAACTAGTCACACCACAAGAGAAAAAATAATAAATAGAAAATTTGGAAGTCTGGAATTTGAAAAAAACTGAAATGTTGAACATTTTTAAGCATAGTTTTGAGGTTTGGCTTAGATTTGAATGGGTGTTTCAGGTGCCATTTTTTAGCTCTGGGGATGGCACTCTTTTCTCCTGTAATGAACTGTTGGAGGCAATGGGAGTTAGCAAACCCCGGTTCAAGCCCTGTTTGTGAGTCAGACCAAGGGAGAGGGACCTTTTCAAGGAACACAGGATGTCTGAATATTGAGTATCACTGTCTTTTGTCTTAATTTCATGGGCTGCAGAATGGCTGGTGTGTCTGATGATGTGGGGACAAGCTGGTGGTCAGAAGGACACCCAAGGCCCGGTCTCTGGTCTGATTTCAACAGGAAGGGAATCTGACCATGGATCTCCCATGATTCAGATGGATATGCGTATCATTAGGCTGCAAGATAAGAAGGAGCTGGAACGCTCTGCTTTGTGAATCTAGTTGTTTGCCTTCAGTAACAATGCTGCAAAACCAAAATGCTGGCTTGAGCAAACTTTTCTTGATTATTGCACAGATTTCTCCGGTTCTTATTTTGCATTAGACAACTGTTTGTTACTCGATGGTTTAACCAAAAAAAGGAAAAGATCATAACCCCATGATCTGTAAGAGTCATAGCCTGTTTCAATACTGTACAGCATCTTAGGTAGAATCAAATTCAAGAATTGTCTCTCCAGGTAAAAAGAAATTGCTTCTGGGAATAATTTTTCTTGATTTCATGAGTGCTGTCAACAGCCCAAACAAAGATGTGCTTTTAGAAAACACTAGTCATTGACAGTTTCACTGAGGGAGAAAAGTAAAAGGAGTCACCACTGTTTCTCATATTCTCTCTCTGTTTTGCAAGAGTCACAGGGAGAACTAACATCTGTCTCCCAATGAAGGAAGAGGGAATAAATCTAAATTTCAGTTTTGGAGACTAAAAGACATTCTACTGTTCCCAGTGTCTGGGATACTGAAGAGATACTGAAGGCTGTTCTCTCATTTTGGGATGTCAGATCGTCTCTCCAGAAACAGCCCTAGTAATTCCAGTGATAGTTAACTAACCCTGCTGGCTTGTATGGAGCTGCAAAGCTCCCTGTCCTATCTCAACCATGGCTGCAGATGACAGCATAGGATGCGTGGTTATAGGAATGTATGGTCATTTTTTGTGGTTAGTAGTTTGGAAGAGAGCAAGAGACCTAGTGAGTATCACAGTACTCACTAGTTCAATACACTGCGTGCTTTGAGTAAAACTAAAAGTGTGCAAATTATTTTGCATTATATAATCCATTAGAAAGTCCATATATTTGTGCTTTTTCTATTTATTTTATGGTTCCTGGTAATTTGCAGTATGTTGCCTAATGTAAAATTGCTGCTGAATTTTCAAGTCTTTTCAGATAAGACACCAGCTTGAAAGAGCACCCAGAATGGCAGAAGTGACATCTGGTTTATTGTGGTGGCTTGCAAACAGTTAACGTAAAACTCTGTAGTGCCAAAATACATCTTTTTACTTTAAGGTATTCCTTTAGTATCTTCCTCTCTCTGTCTCTCTTCTCTTTTTTTACTTCCTTCAATTGGTTAAGAAAGGCTGGACACAACTTCCTCCAGAGCACATCCGTGTTGCTCTAAGTGTCACCCAGAAGAAAGTAGTTAGGAAACAACACATGATGCTCACCCCACATCCCCATGAAAGCAAAAAAACTAGTTCTGTCATGTTCTTTTATTTTGGGTCACTTATTCTGTTGGTACGTAGGACCTAATGAGCTAAAGAAGAGTGCCCAACATGGAAAGGAAATGCTGGTTCTCGTACGACAAGTTCTGTCATTAGTTCTGCATGGATGATTTCTATCAGTTTAGTGTGTTTAGGGATCACAAGTGTTCCTCCACAACCACTCCATGCTGGACTGGACAGTGTTGAAGATGATCAGATGTTAGCTCAGCCTGTACTTGAAAATGCTTCCTTAGCTTTCCAAATCACCATTTACAATGCTCTGGTTTACTCTTTTTTTCTTAACAGCATGAAAATATAGACTGAGAGTCCAGTGCAGATCATCTCAAGGGCACACTGTAATTGAGCCCCAAATTTCTGCCTGCTTTAGAATTGCTAGTGGGTTTTTTTCTCAGTCTCTCTCATGTCGATTCGCTTTTCCTCTCTGTCCCTTCCTTTCTCTATCCACATCAAACTATTATTGTTTTGACCACTTGACACTCTCAGTGGGATGCTGCCGAGTACAGAGCATTCGAGCCCTCATTCAGCCAAACTCCTTCAGCATATGTTTTATTTTAAGTGTGTTACAGACCAGCCCAGAACCACTGTATATGTTGGGCTTATTCACACTCTTAAGTGCTTTGTTAGACTGGCACCAGACTATTGAAGAGTATTGTGAGGTTTCAATTAATTATGAGTTTGTGTTTGTCTTCCTGCTGTTGGGCTTTCCGTTCCAGTTTATAAACACAGTTTTTAGCACCATCAGTCATACCAAGAAACAGTAATGAGTCCAGTCTGGCTAAAAAGAATCTGGCTGCTGCAGTTCCTTCTGAACAGGAGTTTGTCCGGCCTCCCTGTGGAAGGGAGGCTTACCTACTCTTCAGCAGCAAGTATCCTTCAGTCCTCTTGCCAGGATATCCTCTGCTGTGGGTGCTTCATGTGCTGGGTCTGCATACAAGCAGGTGGCAGACTGGAGGAGTGTAGGAGAGCTAGTTATAAAAAACCCCCTCCAGATTGCATTGTCTGCCTTCCCCCTGCCACTTTAGCTGAGGGAAATACTGTCAGCGTCAAAGTAAAGTACTCACTCCTCCTTTTTCACTCCCACCTTTTTGCTGAGGCAAGAACTCTTTGCTTCTACAGCAACCAGCAGTCTCTGTGTTATGTGGTGGTTTTCTCACAGGAGGGTGCAAACTATGGTGTTCAGTGTGGTCACTCAGCTCACCTGACTTTAAGTACCTTGCAGTGCTGATGGAGAATACAAGGCACCTCCAGAAAATGATTCATCCACCTAAAACTGTAGTGATCTAAAAATGCCCATCCTTCCACTGATGTTAGGAGGAGCTTGAGAAGTGTGTGCATGTAGGTTGGGGATCCTTGTGAAGTGCTTGAGAGTGAGGCAGGATAAACATGGACCAGATTGAAAAAGGAAAGGAGACTCTTGGAAGTGATGAGTTGCAAACTTCCTTTGTAAGTGTGGCCATGAGACAACCAGAAAGCTGTAGGCAATTGAGCCTTGTGTTTATTTGAGTTGTAGAAGGGGAAGAAGACTGTGAAGGGGGAAGAGAAAATCACGTAACTACATTGAAACTGAGACAATCAAGAGGCCTATTTTAAGTCTACAGTGTTAATCTCTTGCATTTCTGGTCAGACTGACACCTCAGAATGAATTAAGGCTAAAAGTGACCCACCCTGATACAGAGCACAAAGTCCAGAGGTCTTTGAGGTACTCAGGCTCTTTGAAGTACTTACACTCTTTGAGGGGCATTTCCCATAAAGGTAGCGCTCAGTCTGCCTAACCCTGGCATGACCTACCTTGTGTCAGAGGTTAGGGAAAGAGGGATTAGCACAGCTTTTTTGCTTTCTTCCTGTCAAGTTTTTTTGCTGATCAGCATAACGATAGCACAGAAATGCATTGAGCCTCCCAGAAAAAAAGGAGAAAGGGATAAAAACTTTGCTGCATTCAGTTTGCTGGAATGAGCTAAGTTTGCAGAGCTTCAGAGGCAAAACTTTTGATGAGTCATTTGGACAGCATCTTTGCCATAAATCACCACTCTTCTTGCAAAAATCAATGATATCCTAAAACTCAAGGCTGGAAAATCCTATGTTCAATTTACATGTGCCTTTTTAATTGTCATTATAAGAAAGTCTGAATACAGTAATGCTTACACACTTCCCAATCAGTTAGAGAAAAACTATCCATTTTGACCAGCTGTTCTTCTGAGGATAAATCTTGGCCTTATCATTCCCATGTGGCTAAGAACATCCTGTACAAGATGGTGAATGATTAGAGGCAATCGGCTTCAGTGCCACTGCACACACTTACCACAGGTGCCTTGTGCTGCTCCCTCTACGTTTTGGAAGAAAGTGTGTGGGTCTTTCTTTGTGCAAACAGGACTGAACATGCGGAAAAGGCAAGAAACTGTGTTATTTGAACCCTATTAAATTTAGATTTTTGAGTAAATGAGGCACAAGACTCCTCAAGTCTACCAGGGAGAGGAGCTATTTCTCTAGATGAGTATGTTCCTCAGAAATTAGTTGAATGCTAACACCAGAGACTGCAATAGCAGCAGAAGGGCTCCCACACAGATGGCTTTGGTTTTCTGTGGGGCTTCAGCCTTAGGGACTGAAGACTGAAACCCCTGAGGCAGTTCCAGTCATGAGAAATTAACTTTTGTAGAGATGTGCAAGTAGCAAAGGCCATTGTATGGCAATTCACACAGGAGAGGGCAGTTTGGTATATTGGTGACTGCTTTAATATTATGGCACTGGAGACCATTGTAGCTTAAGGACAGAGTATCTCTTACTTCTGAATTTCCATGATTTTGTTATATAAGGTAAGGCTACTAATAGGATAATCTCTGCATGCATACTGTTTTGCATTGGTAAGTTTCATGGCTATTCACCAAAGACACGATTTGTTCATGAAACCTGCTGTACTTGTCAGTGGAAGACAGAGTGTTTAGTTCTGGCCGTAAATGTTAATAAAGTTGCTGCGTGCTGCAGAGCCAATTTTCCATACTCAGCAACAAGGTACACACCTACTGAGGCAGTAGTTTAAAAATGTGCTCTGCTAATTTGTAGTCAGGTTTGGGATCCATTCTAGTATTTCAACACCCTACATTTATAAAAATATCTTCACTTACACAGCTAGGGCACAAAACAGATTAAAAGATGGGAACTCTTCAAAGACTGCAAGATTAATTAAATGTCCTGCGGATTCTCTCAGCAGGCTAGTGGTAAAAAAAAAAAAAAATATTTATCTGCCAAGATTTTTAATGGCAGAATTTGCCTAAGTATTTACTCTCAGTGACCTGTATAGTTAAGGCTTACATAATTACACTATACACCATTTACTGGAAAGGCTTTAAATATTCATTTACTTCTCATGTTTTAATGTAAACAAGGCACTTAGAATACCTAGGGGTTTTAATTCCTGCAAGGTGAAAAAGATGTCTGAAGCAGATGTCACTGCTTGGATGAGTGTCGCTCTGAAGGAACAGGGCAGATTGATGGTACTTAAATGATAGAACACAGTAGCTTCTGGGCAGAGATGTACATGTCTGCACATCTCTGATTCCAATCCCAAATCAGTATTATTCAGGACCTAACTCTGCCTAAGTAAATACAGTTGAAAAAAAGTGTAAAATGGGTGACTATCAGTGGAAAACCAGACCTTTACATTTCTGACTGCCTTCATTGAATCTCGTCTGTTTTATTGGTTTGTAAAGAGCATCCAGCCAAAACAGGTGGGGAGGGGAGGCAGCGAGGAGTTTATATACACAGGCTTGGGCAAGGCACCACTGCATCTGGTGCAGGCATTGCTCCTGCTTCTGGAAGGAAAGAAAAGTACTCTTTTCACTGTTCATTAGGGGACAAGCGGGGAACATACCTATTGCTTGCTCCTCCTGGCACAGAGGAACAAGACCTGGGGACAATGAGCACAATATGGCCAGTGGCTGCCAGGGACTGGGAGAGAGGGCCAGGCAAGGAGACGACTTCAAATGCACACAAGAACTGCCACAATTACTCCTCATCCCCTACTGCCATTGTTTTATATATATAATTGATTTAAATTAATGTAACCTGATTTTCTTGCATCTGGCATAATTCTATTTCATGTGTGAATTATTATGACTTTGCTGTGAAGCCAGTTCTTACTTAGCTGTGAGTTTCAAAGTCAAAGGCAAATCAAAACATCACAAATTTGAGATTTTCGTTCTGAAGATTTTTGTTCTGTTATTTTAATTTATCCACTAAATCTTGATAGCAAACAACACAGAATTCTTTCCCCAGTAAAGAGCCTGCTTTTAATGAATCACAAATCTGATTCATTATACTTATGCTTAAAGAACTGGGATTGCATTTAACATCATTGTACTATTTTAAAAAGGTATTTGAAGGGGGACAAACTCCAGCTCCCCTTCATTTTATGAGTGCTGACTTTTTTGTGATGGATAACACAGCAGCCATAGGCATTGCTCACTCGAAGCAAAATAGTTAACTTCCAGGCTTCTTTTATCTTAGAGCTTTTAAAGATGAATAAACTAAAAAGCAGCAGCTTATCAAAATAACAAAGGGTAGTAAGGTGCCTTTAGTTTCTTGTAAGAGTGTCTGCAAATTCCTGGTGGAATTCTAGGCCAGGCACTGATGGAGCTGGCTAAGGATATCGATCGCCACTTGAATTCACTGAATAAATAATGGTTGCCATAGTTATTGAGCATTCACAACTGGTGGGGAAGCACAGAAATCTCCAAAACACCTCCTGTGATAGTTTTGCTGGAAAAACCACCCAATTAATTCTGTCTCATATCATAAAAATTATGTCAGATATGCAGAATGCTTGGATTCCTTGTACTAGAATTGCAATCATAACTGAGCATCTCTGTTGCCTGTTTTAGCAGCTAAAAAGAAAAAGGCACTTGCTGTCTCTAATTTTGTGTGGCAGAAAGGTTCATTGACACCGTATAACCCCAGCTGTTCTGAGAAATCTTACACTGCCAGAGCACTTTTTGCTCTGAGTTTCGGAGTATGGATCTGGGTTACGCTGAAGAAAAAGGGTTCTCTCCATTTGTGGTAGGGATGCTGATGTGGCTTTTTTTCTCGCTTTGCAGAACGACATGGATTAAAAGAACCAAAGAAAGTGGAAGAGCTATGCAACAAGATCACAAGCAGTTTGAAAGATCACCTAACTTTCAGTTGCCAAAACAAAGGACAAGCGCTTGAGTCTGCAGAGCCGAAGGTACTGGGTGTTCTGGCTGACTTGCGTTCTCTCTGCACACTGGGACTGCAGCGCATCTTTTACCTGAAACTGGAAGATTTGGTGCCAGCCCCTTCCATTATTGACAAGCTGTTTCTGGACACCTTACCCTTCTGAGTCAAACCACCCTCCTGAAAGGCAAACGCCCACCAGAGCAGGCAAATGGATCGTGACTTACAGCTAACATTTCTGCCCTCACTTAACAGAAAAGCAGCTCCGAGTCTAAAATGAGGTCTTTTCTGGCGCTTTGTCCTTACAACCTGAGGCCTGAAACTTACTGGCTTACTGGTTTGGGGTTGTGTTCTTTGTTTTCTTTTGTGTGATTTGGGTTTTTTTTAAATGGCTAATAAGGCACTTTTGGACAATGCTATCCCAGCAGCAGTAAGAGGTTAACATGACTGTTTTAAATCTGTTGTTTAACACCTCATGGTCTATGAGGAATAAAATTGTAGAAGCTGTGTTTGAAAACAAGAACAGCAAATAGTTGTTTGCCAGGGTAGTATGTGTTTTGTGAGGATACTTTAGCATACTTCCTGCATCAAGGGCACATACATCAGCACAATCTAAACAAAAATTCACTTTTTTAGCAAAGTACATTCAATTAAACATTTCATACAAATCAAATATAGCAAAATGACAATGGCTGTTAGCTCCCATGTTCAAGTGCAATTTTTTAAAGTGCTGTCTTACTAAGTCTCGTTTATTAACTAATTTATTTTACTAGGAAAACAAATGGAAGAAATCAAGTGAGAAAATTAGATGCACTAACTTACCTGACAGAGTTTTCCAAACTTGATTCCATGTAGCGTAACGTATTGACAAATGTATGTGGAAGACACGGGAGCAATTGTGGCTCAATTGTTCCTTAGCTAAGGAAATCCGAGTAAGTAGTGATTGGAGCATACAGGGTCAGCATCAGGGATAGTTCAGTCTCAGACTTCTAACATAAGCGACTAGTTAGTAAACAGACAGAAGATGGTTTTCAAGAACAAGCAAGTCTTGTAAAATAGTATGAATGTAAGTGCTAGGAAGGATATAGTGGGCTGCGTTTAAACATTCCGTGTTCGTACTCCTTTTTGTATGTTTATACTGTTGATGCCATATTAATATGAGATAATTTGTTGCATAGTGTCTTTATTTGTATAAATGTTTGTATGCATGGTATATTGTAATGGCTTTGCCTGTATTTATTGCAATGACTGCCAGCTCATGGGAGCCCTGTTACACATGATAACTAAATGGGGTGTTCACACTGACTCAGATACACCAGTTGGAAAACTATATACATATATATAATGTGTATATATATATATGTATATACCTATATTTGTGTGGGTGTGTGTGCGCGTGTCTTTTTATTAACCATTTGTATATAAAATATCTGTCAAATCACAAGCAGAGTTATTTTACAGTTTATTTGCAGTGACTTCTAAGGCAGTACTGTTTAGCACTTTGATATTAAAATCTTGCTCATGTTTTGCTAAATTCAAATAATATTTAAAAATTTTAGTTCTAAAAAACTTTATATGCACTGTATTAAGTCAAAATTTTGTTGGTCATTTTGCTAAGGAGATTTTTGAATGTCAACCTGATGTCACTGTATCTTTTGTTAGCTTTAAACATTCTAGCTTTTGTCTTTTTTTAAACTATGCTGTTTATATGGAAATTAAATTATACAATCAAACAGATGCCAAATGAATTGCCTAATTGCTGCAAAGGATAACCCAGATATCGAGTCACTGTATGGTTTTCAAATAGTAATCTGGTATTTTATCACTTACTATGTTTGGATGTGCTTTTATGAAAAAATTATTCTTATATCAAGATTTATAGTAGTGTCAATAGGGAAACAGACTTCTAATCACTATAGTTAATATTTCTGGTTTACCTGCAGATAATATTTGGAAAAGTATTGCTTTTTGTATTGACTTTTAAGCTTATGTGCAAACATAATAGCATAATTAAATATCAGAGAAGCTAATGTTTCTTGTAGGTTGCTGTAACAAGCCTGACCAGCAAGACAAATATATTTTGACTGAATTTGCTTTTGTATATACTAGATATATATATATACATATATATATATATATACACTCACACACATGTGCGCATACAAAAACATACAGACACAAAATCCGAAAAAAGTATGTTTGCTTTTGTCTCCCTGTGTAAGACACAAGGTCCCTTGAGAAACTACTTTTATCTAAGGACAAATCCTGCCAGGTGCTGAGCACCAGCCAGATGAGGGCTTGCAGGAGCTTTTTTGTGAGTGGGCCCTTACCAAGGATTTTCAGGCAAATCAGCATAGTAGAGTAAAATTGCCTTTTTGTTGAGCAAGGTTTATTTATTAAGTGGAATGTGAGTGGGAGGTAGCAGGTTCAGAGCCCCGTGTGAGATTTCACGTAGTTTGTGTCCTCCAGTCTTCCATAGATAGTCTTAGCTGTGATACTCTCCCAAATCCCATCATCTGTGGAATCGTCCTTCATGTCAACGTCAATACACTGATTCATCCTAGAGTAAAACCAGTGACAGGTCACAGTGGTAAAAGAAAGAGTTAATGCAGAATAAATCCACTACTATTCTTAGAGCTCTCTCAGTGTGAACATGCCTTTGTCTAGGCAGAATTCAGGAATATATCAGGTGTTAAGGGAGAGTGCCTTGCTTTTATTTCAGACAACAGTGTCTCAAGAGTTTCTTCACTCCGCTAACCAGAGTACTTTTTCTCTTTTTTCTTTCTTTTTTTTTTTTTTTGTGGTGTTAACCTGTGGGTTGAAAGAAATGCTCATGTACATATACAATGTAAATTAAAATTATTAAATTGAATAACATTTTTTTCAGAGGCCCCATGTGTGTTGAATAAGTATGCTTAATTCTGTTAAAATCTGATGTGAATTTTTTATCATTTATAAAACATTAAAAAAATTGTCTACTTGAGTCTTAAAAGTGGAAAAATTGGTGAAGCATGCTTAAGAACACTGGCAATTTAATGGCTAGTCTTTTGATTAAAATAGCTTTTATATAAATACATGCCTGCAGTATCTGGTTATGCAATCTTAATTAGATATTGCGAGTTGGACCATGGTTGTCCGAAAGGTTGAACTGCATATGGATTGAGCACAGAGACTATTTGCCCCTCACTGTATTTCTCCTTCCTGACATAAAGGGTCTGTAATTAACTCACAGCTGATGAGGCCACAGGGAAGAGTGGGGATGTCTGTAGGGCTCATAGCACCTATGTCTGGCTAGAAAGAGGACAGAGCTCCAATCCTGTCTTCTGCCCCCTTGTTTCAGTAAATCCTGGTAAGACATTGCTCCAGCAGGCACCTGCATCATTTTCTTTAAATGTGCATTCAGTTCTTTTCCTTACTGTGGCTTTGCTTTGCAGGAGGGATCACTTATCCCCCGCCAGACAAAACTGTTTGGCTACAAACGCATTTCCAACAAATGCAGTTTTGAGAGGCATCTGCCACTATTGCGGGTGTTGCCATACGTACTGAGGGCTCCAGCACACCTCCGCGAGGGCTGTTCTGCACAAACGGCTTGGCTGGGGGTTACATTGAAGGATGGGCTGGGCTGGGCTGGGCTGCAGGATTGGCAGCTGCAGGGTTGGCAGCTCCTTCCTTGGAAACGTGACAAAACAAAAGGTTCCGCAAGCTCTTCCAAATTATTTTCTGGGGTTTTTTTTCTATGCCTTATCTATAAAATTAAACTACGAATCTTAACATTGTTAATGATAATGACAATGAATTTTGCGTACAAGTCCCTATTAGGCAAAACATGTAGACCTTGAGATGAACCCAAACAAGGGTCTGAATTTTCACTCTCCAAGACAAAGTTTATCCTTACTAAACTCACAAGTATCTCAATTTGTGATTATTTTAGGGCCTTAAGTTGTGTCCTTACACATGAGAACAAATCTATGTCCTGATCTAAATCACCAGCACTTGTGTCCTTATGTGTGCTTTGTGTGCTTATACGCCTAAACCACATCAGTGGCAGGGCCCTTGTGAAGGGATGTGCTGCCCAGTGGGTGACTCTGGCAGTGGAAGGTTGGGCTGACTCAGGAATATAATAGAGGTTTCCTCTAGTAAAGACCATCCTTGGGTAAGAGAGTGGCACCAAGGTAACCAAAAATGAGGAAATTTGACTAGAAGTGATTCAAATCTCTTTCTACAGCTTTCCTACTTCTACTTTTCACATTCAGGTTCATTTGTCCAGTACTCAAAACTAAAATTTCAGTTATGCTGCTGAGAGGAGGGGGAGAGAGGGGCTTAACTGTATAAAATTAAGCATGGTTCTGGGAAAAATTGGCAGCTCGCTCTATGGACACTGAGACATGCCTTTTGATTAATTATTTGTATTATAGCAACACCTAGAGGCCACAACAGAGATCAGGACCCCATCTTGCTAGCTACCCTAATTAGCACCTCCAGTGCCCACCCAGGAAATGCTCCAGTCCAAATAGACAAAACAAAAAGGAGAATGCCATGTCCAAGTGCATACAGCATCTCAGGCACAGAGTTGGGAATAGATACTTCTGTTTGCTGAGCTGGTGTCCAGTGAACACTCTTATTTTGTTTTCCTTTTCTTTCCATATGGTGCCACTGTATTGAATTATATGGAACTATGATAAAAAAATTGAAAAACTCAAAATAACTCAGGTATTCAAACTGACCTTGTTTATCCTGCTTATAAAAGTCATCCATGAGACTACTCAAAATTGTCATTAAACACATGTTTTGTGATACTAACTAGACAGTATTTGGAAAAGAGATATTTACATGTTCTTTATTAAATTAATGAAAGCAACCATTAGGAATATTGCAAGATATGGGTTAAGCAATAACTACTAACGGACAAAAAAGATTAACTTTCAAAAATGCCAAAATATTACTGTAGTAATTGAATAAATTAAGTGTCAATCAAATTCTTAGCAGCAAATTACATATTTGAGAATTGTATTTCAGACCTACGTTAGTGAGAACTACCAATGTGGTGATTTGTCAAATAAAAGTAAAAGAATCTTGTTTGCCATATGGAAATACTTACAGCAAATTTTATTCTGTTTTCTTTTTTAACATCAGACACCTTTACATTTATATTTATAAGACGAAATGTTCTGGCTGTATTTGATTGCAGAAGAAATTTCAATACTTAAAATTGTGACATGACCGTGAAAGTCAGACAAAATCAAGATTCTGACCTAAACCCACAAACCCAAGGATTTTCTTTAAAGAGAAGAGCGGGATTCCGGCTTGTGCTGGTTGTGGCTGGGGTAGAGTTAATTTTCTTCACCGTAGCTAGTATGGGACTGTGTTTTGGATTTGTGCTGGAAACAGTGTTGGTAATACAGGGATGTTTTTGTTACAGCTGAGCAGTGCTTACACATAGCCAAGGCTTTTTATTTTTGCTCCTCACTCCACCCTGCCAACAAGGAGGCTGGGGATGCACAAGAAGCTGGGAGGGGACGCAGTCAAGACAGTTGACTCCAAATGTCCCAAGGGATTTTCCATGCCACATGACATCATGCTCAGCAATAAAACTGGGGGAAGAAGAAGGTGGGGACTTTCAGAGTGATGGCCTTTGTCTTCCCAAGTCACCCTTAGGTAACAGAACCCTGCTTTCCTGGGGATGGCTGAACACCTGCCTGCCCATGGGAAGTAGTGAATGAATTCATTGTTTTGCTTTGCTTGTGCTTGTGGCTTTTGCTTTCCTTGTTAACCTTCCTTTATCTCAACCAATGAGTTTTTTCCCTTTTACTGCTCTGATTCTCTCTCCCATCACACCAGCAGGGAGTGAGTGAGTGGCTGCGTGGGGCTGAGTTGACAGCTGGGGTTAAACCATGACACAGCTGTAAATAGATGTTTTGTATATGACAAGATACTTATGTGTGTATAATGAAACTACCCAAGTAGTGCAATGACTTCAGAGTCATGCAAGAGACAAGACCATGGGGAAAGAAAAAAAAAAAAAAGGCATTTTTTTTCACACTGCTTAATATTTTCATAGAATCATTGAATCACTGAGGTTGTAAAAGACCTTAAAGATCAGTCAATATGCTCCCTAACCCAGCACTGCCAAGTCCGTGACTAGTCTGCTTCCCCAGGGGCCACATCTACACATCTTTTAAATGCCCCCAGAGGTGGCAACTCCACCACTTCTCTGAGCAGCCTGTTGTTACATTTGAGAAGCCTACCAGTGAATAATTTTTCCCTAATAACCAATCTAAACCTCCCCTGGTGCAATTTGAGGTGATTTCCTCTTGTCCTGTCACTTGCTACTTGGGAGAAAAGACCAACACCCAAGTCTACAATCTCTTTTCAGGTAGTTGTAGAGAGCAGTATATTCCCCCTTGAGCCTCCTTTTCTCCAGGCTGAACAACTCAGCTCCCTCAGCACCCTCTCACAGGACTTTCACTCCAGACCCTTCCCCAGCTCCATTGCCCTTCTCTGGACTCGCTCCAGTACCTCAAGGTCTTTTTTGTCCTGAGTGGCCCAGAACTGAACACAAGATTTGAGGTGCAACTTCACCAGTGCTGAGTACAGGGGTACAATCACTGCCATGTTTCTTCTGACCACACTATTTTTGATATAGGCTACAATGCCATTGGCCTTCCTGGCCACCTGGGCACACTGCTGGTTCATGTCCAGCCACTGCTGACCAGCGCCACAAGGGTCATTTTCTGCTGGGCAGCTTTCCAGCCACTCTGTCCCCAGGCTGTAGCATTGCCTGCGGTTATTGTGACCCAAGCGCATGACCCAGCATTTCAACTTGTTGTACCTCATGCAATTGGCCTCAGCCCATCTATCCAGCCTGTCCAGATCCCCCTGAAGAGCCTTTCTGCCTCCAGCAGGTTGATGCTCCCACAGAGTTTGGTGGGAGTCTGTCAACTTGCTGAAGGTGCACTTGATCCTCTTGTCCAGATGGTCCATGAAGATATTAAAGAGGACTGGCCCAACTGTCCATGAAGATATTAAAGAGGACTGGCCCAACACTGAGCACTGGGGAACACCCCTTGTGACTGGCTGTCAGCTGGATGTAACTCCATTCACCACCACTCCCTGGGCCTGGCCATCCAGCCAGCTTTTTACCCAGCAAAGAGTAGACTCATCCAAGCCATAGGAAGCCAGTTTCTTCAGGACAATGCTGCGGGTGTCAAAGGTTAGGCAGACAACATCCACAGCCTTTCCTTCCTCCACTAAGTGGGTAACCTTGTCATAGAGGGAGATTAGGTTGATCAAGTAGGATGGCTATATCTGATCCCCTGGTTGTCCTGCACATGCTGTGTGATCACACTCGTGTTGATCTGCTCCATTTTAGATTGTTTATCAATTTTTCTTTAAAGAACAGAGAACTCTTGGTTAGGTGGCCTTGGTTAGGTGGAGTTTTATGTCAAATAAATAAATAAACAATCTAAGTGACATTTAAAGAAAGAAATATGTCTAGGTAGCTCAAATAACCCAAAGTCTTTAACCTGCTAAGTAATGCATTAAAAATCTGTCTCCATGATAGCTTCCACTGTGGTCTGTGATAAAATATTTCTGTAGAATGAAAGTGAATTACAGAGATGCTTGATACTGGGGAAACTTTCAAATAAAGCAGAGAGAAAACAGAAATTATTTTACCTTTCATGGGGTCTTATTATTTATCTTGCTGTGTTTCCTAATTAATTGACGATATTGATGTTTACACAGGGATTTGCTCCTTTCCAACTTTGCTTGATCCTGTGAAGAAGTCGGAATGCTGCATTTGTAGTATCACATTTATTGCCATGGCAACAGTCAGGGATTTCAAAAACTCTAATTAGGGTTGGCAGCTTGGAATGTTTTCAGTACGGTTCCATATAATTTTCCCTCTTTTATCCATTTCTCATTATACCTTACTTCAACGATTGACTTCTTCAGCATGTGTACAGGCTTTTTCCCCTGTGACCTCAGGATTCAGTTAATACCTTCTCTGATTTACAGCCACCTTTCTTACACCTCCGCACACACCCAGTTAAGAAGCAACTGCAGCCCTACCTGCATTTAAGCTCCATTTCTTACACTTTAAATTAATCCAAGTTTCGGTACAACCAGATGGCTTCTACACCAACATGTGCAAAAGTAGTAAGAAAAGGTATGGAGGCTTAGCTTCATCTTCCAAGCTACTTTTAAAGGTAGAAGCTAAATCTTGCTCAAGGCGGAGTACAAGCCTTCTGTTCACAGAAGCTTAAGTTCTGTGAACACCCAGAGACCATATTAAATATTTTAATTCAAACACATAAAAAGTATATATAAACATTTAATTTACTATGTAATAATATGGACAGCTAGGCCTGCGTGAACTTTATGAAGTCCAACAAGGCCAAGTGCAAAGCCTTATAGCCCTGTGGAGTATTGGTGGATTGAAAACTGAATATGAGCCTGCAGTTTGTGCTCGCAGCCCGGAAAGACAATTGTATCCTGGGGTGCATCAAAAGAAGCGTAGCCAGCAGGTTAAGAGAGGTGATCATTCCACTCCACTCTCGTGAGACCCTACCTGGAGTACTGTGTTCAGGATAGGGCCCCCAACATAAGAAGGACATGGACCTGCTTGTGTGGGTCCAGAAGAGGCACAGAAAAATGATCTAGGGCTGGAGCAGCTCTCCTATGAGTACAGGCTGGGAGAGCTGGGGTTGTTCAGCCTGGAGGAGAGATTGCCTTGTGGGGACCTTGTTAGGGCCTTCCAGCACTTTAAGAAGGCCTAAGAAGAAAACATGAGGAGGGACTCTTCATCAGGGAGTGTAGTGATAGGACAAGGAGTAATGGTTTTAAACTGATAGAGGGTAAATTTATACTAGACATTTGGAAAAAATTCCTTACTCTGAGGATGATGAGATACTGGAACAGGTTACCCAAAGAAGTTGTGGATGGCCCATCCCTGGAAATGCTCAAGGTCAGGTTGGATGGGGCTTTGAGCCATCTGGTCTAGTGGAAGGTTTCCCTGTCCATTGCAGGGGGGTTGGAACTAGATTATCTTTAAGGTCTTTTCCAGCCCAAACCATTCTATGATTCTATGACTAATCATGTATTATGGTTATCCAGTTGAGTTACTGTCCTCATTTACTCAGAAGTCTTATCAAATCCTATGTTGGTAGTGAACTTTTGAGCATTTCAAAAAGCCAAACATATTCATTTGTTTAAAAAGAAAGAAGATACTTTTATGATGACATCACCAGCAAGACGGGAGGTTTTAACTCATCATGCATACTCAGTGTAAGAAAGAGATGTGCAAAGTAAAAGATTCCCACCCTGCAGTTCACTTGACAACAAGTCCCAGCTGGTTGTCAAACTGGCTTCCCAATAACAAAGATACCTAAACAAAACCAAGGAGAGAAAATATGCCAGCATTGTCCTAATTCGGAAAGGACGATGATAAATGACATTGTGTTATAGGACATTTATACTCCAAGCCACTACAAATGACTAGAAAGCAAGAGAAAAATAGTGGAACCATCTGACCCAACTTTGTTAGGTTACAGATGAAATAATATAATTTGTTTCTAATATAAGAAAGGATTTTGTACACTATTAACAGAAAATGAGTATTCAAAGAATAAACTCTGAGTCTGATAACCATCTTCTTTTCCTATGTGATGGGGAGATAAAAACCCTTTAAATGATGAAAAAATATCTCACAAGATATGAAGGAATCAAGAATTGGTCTTGATGGTAAATTACTGAATCTTTTTAGATTATAGTTGAAACCAGAGAAGAATTACTATACTGGATAAGGAGATCTTAATTAAATAAACAGTATAGCATGTTAAAAAAAGCAAACAAAATATTTAGATTGGATGTTCAAGTCAAAAGTGAACTATTGGAAGAAGCCCAGGATTCCAACAGACACTGAAACAAGCTAACAATGACATCTAAAGAAAGCATTTAACTGGAAAAAAGCCTATTGCCTCAGAAGTTTATGTTTTGCCTCCCTGTTTTTGAGGAAAGACTGGACTGTGCCAGCTTGCCCAGTTTTTGACAACGCCTCCCACTGCAGTTCAGTGCAAAAATCAGTTTTAAAACCTAGTCCTAATGCTTCTGAGTAATTTGAATCCAGAGCCCTCCAGTCTTTGGGACTTTATTTTCATGACTTAACTTTGTTCCCTCTACCCTTAATTTCAATGGGCATGATCAAACTCATGGCAGGGCTCTTTGTAAGCTTTGTGAACTGGGCCATAGTCAAGAATTTCCACACTGAGTAATTTTATTACATTAAGTTTCCTGCCCGCTGTACAGAGCTGTGCAATATTCAGCACTGACATCTGCTTTTCATCTGATTACTAAGGAAATCCTGGTGGACCACTGCCCCTTTGAAATTAAGAAGTTAAGGAACAAAACTAAGTCGTGAAAATAAAAGGCCAAAGCTGGAGGGCTCTGGGTTCAGTTTTTACAGAAGTATCAGTGCCCTGTTTTAAACTGATCTCTTGAGGGAAGCACAGTGGAAAGTATTTCCATCATCTGGGCAAGCTGACACAGTCCAGTCTTTTGGAAAGAGAATCAGGATCTACTGAATGTTCAAATGCAGAACTACACCTACTTTAGACTTAAGTGATAGCTTTCAGTGAAAGACGTTTTAAGGTAAGTTATCAAGGATGGCTAAACCTGAGAAACTAAAAATAGACGTCATGAACTGAACTGAAATCTTCAAATTGTCTTACAAAACATATTTTTTAAAAAGCTTGTTTTACTCCATGTCTCCAAATCAGCCTCTCTTCCTACAAGATGGACTTGTTAACCCAACACACAAAGGCTTCAGAATCCTGCTGTGGCCTGCCAGGGGCAGAAAAAAAATCACAGAAATTTAATAAATATGGTGGAAAATGCTATTTGGCGGAAAATGCTATTTGGTGTTGGTATTTTCCACTTTTCCATGCTGCATTATCCTTACAGCTCAAGTAGAAGCACGGTTCAGTCTGGGCTGCCACGTCCTTTAGGCTGCAGCTTCGCAAACATGAATAGCTGGCATATGGCAGAACTTCTGTCAGCAGCAGACACACCATGCCCACCTACTTCTTCCCTCTGCAGTGCCTCCCTTCCTTGGGCCAGTGGTAGGGATTGTGTTAATGGGAGCAGAAACAGCAAGAAACTCATTTGGGTTAAAACTAACCTGGTTTTCCCAGGTGGGAATCTTGTCTGTGCTCCTGTGAGACCTCACCTGGAGTACTGCATCCAGCTATGGGGTCTCTGGCATCAGAAGGGCATGGACCTGTTGGATAAGGTTTAGAGAAGACCCATGAAAATGATCATAGGGATGGAGCACCTCTCCTGCCTGTGAAGACAGGCTGAGAGGGCCGGGGCTGTTCAGCCTAGAGAAGAAACGGCTCTGCAGGTGAAGAAGGCTTAGAAGAAAGACAGAGAGGGAATTTGTACTAAGGCCTGTAGTGACAGGACAAGGGGTAATGCTTTTAAACTGAAAGAGGATAAGTTTAGATTGGACTCTTTACAATGATCATGTTGAGACACTGGAACAGGTTGCCCACAGAAGTTGTGGATGCTCCATCCCTGGAAGTGTTCATGTATTCGGATAGAATTTGTGGGTATTTTTGGTCTGTGTTTGGCCCATCCACCTGTGAGAAGCTGGGTTTTCTCATGCCAAGTTATGGGAAACAGGCTGATAAAGATGGTCTGTAGCCTTGAGAG
>JAWWEE010000074.1:89781353-89972133 GCA_035221455.1 Xenops minutus | reverse complement strand
GGTAATAAAACTGCTGCTTGGGTTAAGTTTTCTGCGGTGTCTCAGTTTCGGCTTCCACATCCCTTCGGACCCCTATTCTCCCTGGAACAATTCAAGGCCAGGCTGGATGGGACTTTGAGCAATCTGGTCTAGTGGAAGGTGTCCCTGCCCATGGCAGAGGAGTGGGACTAGATGTAAAGATCCCACCCAGCTCCAGACCATTTTGTGATTCTGTGATTCCTGCTCTTTCCTTACAGGTCTGCAACACTATAAATAGATACTTAATCACCCATTTGCTGTCAGGATACTTTTGCCTAATTTTTAGATCTGATGCATACCCATAGCATCAAATAGAAGCAAAAATAGCCGTGGGTACTTTTTCTGGAATCTTACTGCCATACATTATTTGCATGGGAGTAGCCTGCAGATCTCTCAGTTGAAATAAGGGGCCCATTGTTCCAAGTTCTCTTCACAAACATAATTAGAGACATCCACAGACACCTCCTGCTCCAAAGACCTTTACAACAAATGAAACAAGACAGAGGAAAAAATATTATAGTTTCTGTATGGATGTAACTTTTATGGACAGAGACATTTAGAGATTTGTTCTGTCACATGGCAACTTTGGAAAAGTTAAGTAGTTAATCCAGATCCTAGCATACTAGCTTATTGCTTTAAAAATTAAATCCTTCTTCTCTCATGCCATGAGTCAGCATACTTTTCCAAAATGGTGCTTTCAGACTAACAATTGTCAGATTGCTTGGGGACACTCTAACTTGACATATTTAGTACGTTCTTCCCACAACCCTCACAGAAGCCCACAGATGTCAGCTTTGATCAGACTCAGCCAGGACTGCAAAACCCATCAGGTCTGCAGGGCTAGGAGACATGTTAAGATGGGCTAAACAGAAAATCCTCCAAAAATTACTTGTGTCCTGTGCTTAGAGAGAGACACATGAAGATGCAAAGGACAGTATTTCTAACATGCTGCCCTAAAATAATAGTCTAGTTATTGGTCCAATATTGGTTTTAAACCTAGACATTTCTAGACAGGAGCTCTTTTGGCAGTGGAGTATTGATTTGGATCTCAAGTTGTAGACCACCCCCTGCACTGTGAAGAGCTATCACCATCAAGTCAGCAGAGTGCAAAGCAGTCATGCAAGGCTGCATGGCATAACATATGAAGCAAAGGATGTTACTGTAACTGTCTGCATATTTATTACAATCAGAGTGGGTGGTAAAAAAAAGAAAACACCATAAAAGAGGTTTGTTTTCAAAACTCTTAGAAGAGTGACTTATGACTGGATCATTTAAAAGATGGTAATTCAGTAGGGAAAGAAGAGGAGGGAAAAAAAGTTTAAATCAAAACATCTATATTGTTAGAAAGCTGAAGACCATTCACAATTGCAGAAGGTTTTAATTTTACGGAATAAGGACTCATGTGATAGTTCCAAGTGGAGGTCCATCTAGCCCAGCATGCTGACAATGGCCAAGACAAACCCCAGAAACGGGGTGTCCAGGATGATCATGACTTTAGGATCACTGTACTCATCAAGTGGTGACTCTAAAACTTATGGTTTGTGAACTCCTGTCACTAAAATATTTTTGAGCACGCACCCACAGTGTATATATATTTATTTATTTATAAATGACATACCTGTACTAGTGAAGTCCTGTATTTTTTCATGCATCCCAAAGGGCTGTTGCCTTCACAGGCATTTTGCAGTGAATACAGATGCATTAGTTACTGGAGCTCATTCAGCTGGTAAAGACCTGTCTATTTGACTACCTGTAATCACAAGCATCTCACATTTACTTCATGCACATTGAATGTAATGCCAGTTAGAGACAGAAAGGGACAATTTGTTCAAGCTTAAGAAACCCTGTTGCTTTAACATGCTAGGAACATCAATTTAATGTGGGAAATATTAGCAGGAACTGGAAATTGTTCAAGAACAATCTATTGGGTATTAAAAAAAAAAAGAAAAATAAAAAGGCACAAGTTTGCAAGTAGAAAAGAATTCATGCTGGGGAAGAAAGAACTTGTGAAATATGGAAGATGCAGAAATCCTAGTCAAACATTAGCACAGATAAGGTGTGTGGAGGGAAAGCATAATAGTGGTAACTGCAAATTTAAAAAAATTGACTGCTGAAAATGGCTATATCAGAAAAGATCAATGGGCAACATAGTTAGAAGGAACATGTGAGAAACAGAGAAAAACATTTCTGCACCAAATATTGGCCCATTGCTAGAAACAGGTATTATAATTTTGAACAAAGGCTGTGAAAAAACAGATGTGTCCATTACTATTTCTCTTCTGATTTCAGAAGGAATCAGTAGGATAAATCTGTCCAATAAAACATTGTAGATGGACCAGAGAACTTGGGATTTACAATGAAATAAAATATGATGCAGAGTCAGCTGCAATTACAGATGTACAAATCAAGAAGCCTAGAGAGAAACATGCAGCATGGAAAACAGGAAAAATCTGAAAGATCATTGAATTGCCAACATATTCCAAATATTTTAAAAGAGCAGAGAGATGACACATGAAAATAGAGATGTGTTATTCAGATGCTGAACCTGGACACATAATGAGAAATTTAATTTAGAAGCCCACAACATGGAAATGAACATTTAAGGTGCAATTAACAATAATCAGTGTGGTTTCATAGGAAGCAGATCTTGTGAAACAAACCTTTATTTTATCTTCTACAACTTTATTTTGGTTCACAGCTATTGCTCTGGTTGATGATAGCTGTGCTTGTAGAGTATATTCATAGGCCTGTGCCTTCAAATCATTTGACCATGGATTTTGAACATCACATTACGTGGAACTAAAAGAATGCAACTTGGGAACTGGTTCCTATCAGTCTATTAGTGACTTATTTTTTCATTGCTACAGTTTCCACTGATTAAATTTGCACAGGATACAAAAACAAGTAGGATGGTAAGTGAAAAGACAATTTGCAAAGAGACCTGAACTGCCTGATTAAAAAAGCATATTAAAAAATTGCGTGAGTGCATGTATTGCAGAGTAAAAAATACAAACTCATGGTATTGAAAACTCACTTCAGACTAGGGACTCAGAGAAGCACACATGGACCATCATAAATTAATCTGAAACTTGTGTGGCTGATTACTTCCCAGTGATGGCAGGGGATTTAAGCCTTGGTGGAACCAAACAACTGAATGCTCCGGTGTGGCTGAAGTTGTAGGGCTTGGTTTAGGGATTAGTTTTCATAATCTTCATGCACAAGGTCAGACTGAGTTGCCTGACAGGTCTTTTTTCTGCCTCTGAATGACAGGGAGCTATATTTTCCTGACAACTTTGTAGTTCAATCTGCAAATACAAGTCCAGTCTAGGAAGGGCATTCCAGAGCTCCTAAATGCTTTGATCACAAGCCAAAATTTAGACGATGTCAAGTGGTGTAAAAAATTTGATGAAATTGTATTCAAATTACAAATCCAACTTTCCAACTTCATTCAATTTTTATAAATGTGTTGGGAATGTCTCTTTTCAGCTAAATTCTCAGATACAAACATGACTATTCATGTATAATTAAGAGTATGTTCTGTTCATTAATCTTTGGTAATCATGCATTGTTAATCATGTGCCTAAACTCCAATAATTAATCATGGAGCAGAAAAACTGCAATGCAATTGAAGTGACCAAATATACATCATAAGCAGCAAATAATGAAAGTTAACTCACAGGCATAGACGATATTTTCTTTCTAAATCTTCAGGTCAGGTTTTTGAAAAAATGCGTCTTTATGAATAATCAAGATCTGTTTATGAATGATTTGTGCTATTTGCAATAACCTTGATAGCCACGGTAATAATAAAATATCACAGATTCTTTGTTTTCTGAAGGACACAGGTATATTAGCTTTCAATAGGTTTAACAGGCTTTATGTACAGCTTTTATATACAATTAAGCAGCTTACTGTACATATTTATATTCTGATTTCTGCACTGTTTCCCACTTGTTGCTCCAAGTTTTCTCTCTTTTGTTTCTGTAAGGCTTTCTTCAGCAACTTTCCCCTATACTACTTTGCCTTTCCAGCAGTCCCCTGTCTAGTTGAGCACTCAATGTTTTGCTCTATTTCCTAACCAGTGGTCAGTATCAGTCAGAACACATTAACAGCTCTCTTTCCTAGGGTTATCTCATGATATGGCTGTGCTTGGTGTCATGACAAGTTTCCCTTCATGTCTGACACCTGCATCTCATTCATGAGTGACTTTTTAACTTGTTGATGTTCCTAATCTATCCTGTATCCAACTGTGGGCAACCAATCTAATCTTCCTCTGTGTTCTGGTGGAGATCCATGGATCAGCTATGGCTTCTGTGAGGACAAGTACCGCTGTGCTTCAGGAGCACTTGGTAAAAATGCATTATCTGTACTCCATTTTGAGCTCATGAAGACCCAGCTGTCCAGTCTCCATGTAAGCCTTGCTATTTTTAGTTTGGTGCCTCCTACATTTTACTTCTTGCAGATTTTCTGACATTTTATTTCATTTCCTTAGTGAAAACATATGGCAAACAGATGCCTAAGCAGGGCCCCAGGCACCCATCTCTTTTTCCATACTTTTCAGAATATCTGGGAAAATTCTGAGGTTTATCCTGATATGCATCACACTTGCAATTTATTTCCAGTGCTACCTTTTCCGTGACAGGCATCCTAAACACCATCAATTTTGGAGGTATGTCATCTTAAAATCCAACTTCTGTCTCTACTTTTTTATCATGGGCAACCTTGGAAACATAAATAAACTAATCACCAGGTTTCAAAGGGGTAGCAGCTGGGTATCAGTCAGAGGAAGCAAGGATGACCCAAGGATCTTCCTTCTCCTTATCACATGCATGTCTCAAAATTTGAAAAAATTCATCTACAAACATCAGTTTACCAGTCCCTCCCTAAACTTCAAGTAATGTTTTCCACATAAAGGCATGACCACAGCTCTGTCTGAGATAAAAGGGAAATGATCTGAAGACTTGAAAATTATAAACTTAGCTTTGCTTAGAAATTGCTAGTACCCTCAAAAACTGGGATTTAGCTGTTTTGCATAGATTATCAGTGTGTTGAGCTTGGGCAGCAGCCCCTCACTTGGCGCAGCCAATGCAACTATTCCATGGGAGAGAGTGTCTTCTAAACCAGCAGGAAAACGGGAAAGTCTTCAGCAGAGCAATTCATCTCTGTCATATACCTTTTCCCCTGGTACTTCTCTTCTCTTTCCCATGCCTCACCCTTTGTTGTACTATCCTAGGGTAATGCATTTAAAATTAATATTTCAATATGTTGAAATTATTTCTTAATTGTAATAGTGTATGTGTATTCTGGAGAAAGTTTATTTTTGTAAGGGGACTATACGTGGATATTGGCATTCTTTCTTAAGGCTGCTTTGTAATTAATAGCTCACATGGGACCTGAAAGCCAAGAAATAGCATATCTGTTTTCCCTCTGCTCTGTCTCCTTCCCAGGATTCATTCACTCCAGAAACATGAAATATTGAGCACAGAATTTAGGAAGCAATCATATGTTGAGAAGAAAGTACCAAGAGCCAAACGTGTAGAAGGTGGCAGATTTACCCTTATAATTGGATCTATCTCTCAAACATGAAGATACTCAAGGTATGTCAAGATTTGCTCCAGATATCAGACATCAGGATGTAGATTTATTCACAAAGTGCAAATGTTTCCTTTAGAAGATACTGAAATGAACAGCCTCTTGAGTTTATTGTCATATTTTCTTTTTCCTTTCTCCTTAAAAAATGGGGTTTTTTCTTTTTTTTTGCACAAAGGATGAGAATGTTACAATGCATTTTCTGTATTGATAAACAGCAATCAAATAATGCTGAATTAGCTGATTTTACCATTTCTAAGACATTCAGTGGTAGCTGATACATAGGCTGAATGAAAGAGCTCTGAAGGGCAGATCACATAATCAGGAAAGACTATCAGCTCTGAGGTCACAAAGCCTCTCAGAAGTGGTTTACTGGAATCTTGTTTTATATTTTATATCAAAATTACCCAGGAAAAAAAAAAAGTAAAGCACCTAAATCAATGGCAAAGAAACTGTTGTATGTGGTTTTCTTTTTCTCCCAGATAACCCATGTCAACACAAAATGTTCCTGACTAATGAAGGATCCCTTTTTGCTGCCGAAGGAAGGAAGGGCTAAAGAAAATAATGGCACAGCAACCATCATGGGTAATTCCCAAGGGATGTTTACTTTTTCTGTGTCAACACATAATGTTCCTTACATATAAAGGAGCTATTTTTGCTGTTTTTACCAAAGAAGTACTAGAGAACAAAGAAAATTTCATCACACCAGGTCATGAATATGACTGCTGGAAAGAAGTAAAGCTCTATAGTCCTCCCAAAAGATGACTTTTCAGTTTCTGTGGAGCATCTTCTTCCCCAAACTACAGCTGGTTAGTTGCTTAGTTATAGTTGCTGGTTAGCTGGGCAATGGGGGCAGCAGCCGCCTGGCTAACTGTGACAGACCTAATGGAGCTGCTGCCTCCCAGGCACACTCCTGCTGGCAGGACTGACAGATGCTTTTGGACCACCCATCCTTTCGCAGGGGGATGGGGCAGAAGACTCTTGCTTCACCCTCTTCTCCGTAACCTGAGAGGTGTCTGCAGGTCTCCTTCCATTCTGTGCCTGAGGCTCCCTGATGCAGGCTGCTGGGCCATTTCCACAGTACTCTCTTGATAACATGCTTCTTAATCTGCCGCAGCGTTCCTAGTCATCATTTTACTATTAATTACCAAATGTGTGCGAGCAAAGCATTTGGTAGCTTGCCTTCCGTAGCTGCATGGGGCAGCTGCAGAGCAAAGGTGTTGGACTCCACTGGGTGCGGAAGAAATCGTGTGTCGCCCTGTCAGTGAGGGCCCGCTCAGCTGGCAGTCCTTTCACACTGTGCCAGTTTCTGTTTCATCGCTGCCTACAGCACCACGGGGGCCATAGGAGAAATGTGACTGCAAAATAATGTGATTTCTGCTTTCATTAAATGAAACACTTGTATTCAGTTTTGAAATGTACAGACATTTTTTTTTGCCCCCTCCTGGAATCACAGTTTTCAAAGAAAACTGATTGCCATCACATGCATTAAAAATGGTATTTAACAGTGACTTTATCAAATGTATTGGAATATCTATGTTATGTGCATAAATGTAACATGTTTTACCTTCTCTATCTAATCCAAGAACTTCTTATTTTCCATACACCCACTCAGGCACACAGCTATTCATTAGGTACAAAAATGAACTGCACACCTTAAATATATTCAGATTATTGTAAAACTGCCTCCACCTTGCTCCCAGAATTGCCAAGGTAAAAATATCCATCCCTTTCTTAAAAGATAGATGGTGATAATATAGAAATGTTTCTACTTCCATAGCGCTTATACTAATACAAGGAGTCAATTCTATTTAAAAATAAATTCACACTTGAACAGTTGCTGTACTCTATACATGTATTTCACACACACAGAAAAAAAAAATGTTTAAAAAGTTATGTAGCTGCAGTCAAGCATTTAGAAGTTAGGAAATATAAAAGTGAAGAAGAATCTTTTGTGCCTGAAGAAACTTTTTTCTCTCCCTTCCTGTGTAAATATTATGATATAGTCTGTAATTATGTGAAAATGTGCCTTTTTACCACAAGAGTATATACTGTTTAATCCAAAGAACACATTTTCTTTTTAAATTGTTCTACCTCAGCCACCTGTGCCATGAACATCTATAATATTATTTACTACCCTCTCTGGCCTAGTTTTCTAGTCAAACAAATCTTATGCTATGGTATGATTTGTCCCTCAGATTCCACTGGGAACTTTTGAACCCACTGTGTGGTTTCAACCAAATACAACGGAAAAGTGGAGGTTTTAAATAAGAAAATCTTATCCAAGTTTCAGGACAACCTACATCCAAAAATCTGGTTTTGCTCTTTTCCTCTTTTCCTTGATACTCTCATTGCTCTCAGTCTCTTGCTTTTGTCTGGCTGATGGTGTTTTCCCTCTAAAGTTCTCCCTCACCTTGCACACTCAGTTTGTCATTAAAACTTCCCCCCTCAAGCTGAACGTTTGGGCTGTGCTATTTAGGCTTGCAGCCCAGAAATCTGTGGTAAAAATTCTACACTCAAGGCATGTCAGGGAAATTTCAGTATTAGGTGATAAAATTCCCCTTCTTTCTGTGCACATAAGTCACTCCTCAGTCAGTGGTTCCACCACCTGTCCAGTCTCTGATACCCTTTAGTGTAGCTAAGATGGAGCTGGGTTACAGATCACAGTAATAATGCCTATGTCAGTAAAAAAGAAAAAATATATGTATAAAAAAATCAGCCCATTATGAGAGGGTTCATCAGCCATCTCTGCCAAACATGGATCTTGGACAACATATTGTAATTTTGCTAAAGACTGTCAATACAGACGTTTGCACATTGGCAGGAAATTGATTGAATCCCACTTTTTATTTAAACTCAGCTTCCATTTTCTCTCATAAGACAGCAGTGGAAAAGTAGATGGTAGATAACCTCTGGTGCATTCATAGGTGCTGTGAAATACATATATACATATTATCACATTGACTTGCCTGTACTGTCAGTCCTCATTGCTGAAAATGATTAAATGAAGTAGCAGGCAATGAAAAACTACAAAACCTTTCAGTGTGACACTATCTGTAACACGCCACAGCTACTCTGCTTGTGTCCATGAAAATCCAATCCATCTCCTAAGAATTACTATGTCCTCATTTTTAAAGGTCCCAGTGTTAATTGTCTCATACAGAGCAATCACCTTTATTCTCTCTCTCTCTTGCTTTTTTGAGTCCTGATTTGAGGATTCATTTTGTATCACCACACACTTATTGACAACACTCTGCCTTAGCAGAAAGTGACTATTGAAGGGCTGCTGTGAGACTGGACATCAGTCTAGGGAAGAAACTACAAAAACTACAGTACCAATCTGCAGTGTACAGCAAAAAACAAAACCACCCAACTTAAACTCTGAAGTACAACACTATGCCTCCTAATCATGCTAAGATATTTTGCTGGAGTTCCAGTATGCCAACATTGAAACAGGACGTTTTTTTATCTTAAGTGACTCAAACACTGGTGACACTGAAATCAATGGCAAAATTCTCACTTACTCTGATAAAACATGAACATTATCTAAGAAATTTACATTAGAAAATACGTGTTTTAAACCATAAATTCTGCATTCTTCATGCCTTATCCTAACAAAATGATATAATAAGTTGTTAAAAATGCAAACAGCTATACAGCTTGCCATTCTATGGCTTCCAATTTCTTTTATAACATCCAAAACAATTAAGTAAATAAATAAATATTTCTATAACTACATAAATCTAAGGAAGATCTAAGATTTGACAATAAAATTTTAACTTTTCATTACATTTTTTTCTGAAATATTGTTATTTCTTGCAGCACAGAGTCTATTGCCTGGTCTTTGGATGTTGCTTCAGTAACAACTTGTGTGGATAGAACAAAACTGCTGAAGACCTCACCCTGCTAAGAGTGGCAGTGAAAGTGTATCTTTGAGATCTCTTCCTCTCCTTACAGTACTGGTACCATTGCTTCATATTGTTATGAGTGCTTTTAGCACTGCTGCAGTGCTTCTAGGTCTGTACAGACCCAGGGCACTGGGGCAGTGAAAAAAGATAAAGCGCTTTCAGGATGACTCATACATAGGGGAACAGAGCCAGGGAAGGAACAAAAAGGACAGAGGGAAAAGACTAGTGGAAGAGTACTCTGAGGGTGGCAATGCAAAGAACAAGGCTATTAATATCAAGAAACACATGTAGGGTGTGGGCTGGAAGACGGCAGATCCCAGCATCCCAATCAGCAAGCTCATCCTACTGCTCCCTTAAAGCCTCCTTCCTTATCCAAAGGATGCAGAGCCAAACTACCATCCCACTTATGTTCTTTCTTTGCAGAACTACCTGTAAAGACAGACTTCCATGGGAAACACAAGTTACTTTCTTGCTCTTTCGCTTGTATATGCATGGAACCTTCTTCCTAGGACCCACTACTGGTAGAGAGATTCTGCAGCTGGAAATGGGTGATGCATGAAGAGGATCAATTGGTGGGACAGCTTTTTGTGCTCAGTGCTTACATTCCTGTCACCTGGAAGGGAAGTCATAGAGGACAGAGGGCTGCCATGAGGAAGTTCATGAAGGACTAACTTGTTCTCCTGAAATATATTTTGAAAGTACTCTGGAAATGGCAGAAATGTATGTGTTAATGTCAGTCTTCCAGAGTAACTGGAGCCTTAAGTAATCAACAGGAATCTTGTTTCTTGCATTTGAACACCAAGTTCTGCTGGGAGTCCATTAACCTGAACAGTAAGACTGAGGTACAACTAATCCCAGGAAATTTCTTCAGTCATCAGCTCTGAAACAGCCCTGAGAAACACAGGGCACTTTTGAAATCCAGGCAAACTTTCATCTGATTCACTAAAGTGCTGAGAATCATCATAGGATGGCCAAACTCTAATTTGACAATCCCCTGCATCACATTCCTAAAATCAGAAGTTTAACCCACATGGCATTAGATTAAAACCAAAATTTTAAGGCTCGCTCTACTTTGATTTTTGAAGTCCTTTCCTCCCACATCTGCTAGACTTCCCAGACAAATTGAATCTGGACTCACTCCTATCTTCACTGTAGTCCTTTCTCCACACTCTTCAGGTGTATTCTGCTCTCATCCATGCACTGCATCAGTTCTGCCCTGCTTCTTGTCAGCCCCCACATCTAGACACCCTCCACATCAAGTTTGTCTTGGCCTTAGCTCTAAATTTTCCAATACCATAAGTGAAAGTATTGGCAGACTCCCCATTTGCTTCCAAAGCCTGATACTAAAGAGTGAAGGGGAGTAGTGAAGGGAACCTGATTATTTTCCACATGAGAAATCAAGAATAACAGTCGTGATCTCTTGAGGTGCTAGATCCTCTCTCCCTCCAAATTTTTGGTGTATTGCTTGGGAAAATGATGACAACTATTCCTGTTGAGCCATAGCTCTGTTCCAGACATAGCAAGAGACTGGACAAGACAGTAATAAGTATACTGGTTGAGCAGTAAAACTCATAATAAAACCCTAAGATATTCACAGCCACATTAAAAATTACAATTGAGAGGAACAACTAAGAAACCTAAGAAGCTATTTACAAAAGAAAGATAAGTAGCAGACTTTGTGCTTGGCTCCACAGAAATGTTGTCTTGGTTTATTTTGAGGTCTGGGGCTCATAAAAGCTGTTTTGTGTTCATCACCCCTGTCCTATTCACTTTGGGACTGCTGTCCAGCTCAGAGATGACCCTCAGCACAAAGAAGTCAGATAGGCTGAAAATAAGATCCAATCATGTTACTCAAACCAAGCAATCAATTTGCAATATTGCCAACACAGTCACACAACAATTAGAGGTTTTTTGTTTTTCCAGTGTTTTACCTGTCTGCAGCTGAGGTAGAAGAGAACCACTAATAAAGGATTGAAATCTATCCTGCGGACACTATTTGTCACTACATATAAAACTGCGAAAATAACTCACTCTCTGTACCACTCAAGAATTAAGTTAATGCTCCTCTTAAGCCTTCTCTGAAACTCAGAGCTTTTGCACACAAAGAAAATGATCTACATTCACAGTGCCCACAGAACATTAATCTAATCTACTTTTTCTGAGGTAAGAAATGAAGCCTTTTTAGTCACAATTTAGGGTATAATTCAAACAGTAGTAATACTATCTTTTAAATAGCATTAAATGTCTTTTACTAAAAATTATCTTTATTGCACGTTTATGTTTTTCTTTTTTTTGTATTACAGATGAGTGTAACAGTGAGAAACCAATATTATCATGGCTCGTCTAAATACTGAACAGAGATGTAAATATTCAGTATGATGTGCAGGGAATTAGTAGTAGCATTAGCAGTGATGGGACTTGCACAGCTAATTCTCCACATAGCTAGCTGAACATGTATCCCAAAGTGCTTATCAAGAAAACCAAACTTTCAACTACATTTTAAACTAAAATAGGCTTTAGAGGCTTTCTTTCTCTGAGACAAAAGTAGGTTTATCTCTACAACACTGAATTTTAGGACTTCATAGTGTTACTGCCATACTAAAAGTAAATAGAATAAGATTCAAACATTATTTATAAAGACAATCCTTACTATGGAATTAGGTCTCTTTGGATCATGCGTATCTGTTCATGCATCATCTCTACACTTACTGAACTTGAGTACTTCACAGTTTTAGTGCACACACGACATTAATTAGGTAATGAAAAGGTCTACCTGACTTGATGACTGAGATGATACCCTTCAGCTTTGCATCTTTAGTGCTAGACCATCAATTCTCTTTTTTCAAGAAGTGCTGATGAGCACCTCTGCAGTAAAATCACCTAGCAGGGAAGAAAGAAACAAATTTTAAATGTGAACTTAAATCATTTGTCTTATGCCAACATCCCCCTCATGGCTTAGATATATCTATGACCTACAAGGAAGTAGGAGACAGTGAAGGAGTCAATTCTAAATGACTATCTTCTGATTTCACATCTCTCAGAGAAAAGGGTCTGACTTCTGCCAGAAGCAACTTAAACTTTTCAAGATAATGCCAGCAAGCTTCACTGTAAAGATCCAGGTCATGAGGGGCTCCCTAGCTACAAAGAAATTGATGGATACTGGAAAATGTGCAAGACAGAAAGAATCAAAGCAGCACAGGACCACAGAAGGTTCTGATTTGAGAAAGAATATTTTATGCTTTACTTAGATAATGTTTCAGTTACCTTTAAAAATGTATACCATTTGCCATGTATTAGAAATGACAGATACTTTCTAGCAATAGATGTTGAACAGTATTTCAGCTGTTCCTCCTCTTCCCTTCTGACTAATCCTGACTTTCTTGTGAGTGAAAGTATTTCTCTGTACAATTGCCTTATTTATTATGTTGTCTTCAATAATTTCCAGTGCAACTGTATGGCCTGTTCCTAAGTGAAGGAGCCAACCATTTTGTTGGCCATTACCATTCAAAACAAGACTTTCAGGTTAGAGTGAAGACTTGCAGAAAACCTTATCAGACATGGTTAAAAAAAAAAAAAAGGGACAGACATATCAAAGGCCAGGAATTGCTAGCAGAGTAAAAGACAACAAAACAGAAAATACAAATACAAATATAACCTTGTATAAATCTGTATTTGCACACAAAATGAATACTGTGTGCAGCTCTGGCCTCCTCACCTCAAAAAAGAAAAAGAAAAAACAACCAAACCACAAAAAAACCCAAACCAAAAAAACTTGGCAAACCAACCAACCAAAACTAAAACAAAAAACAAACAAAACAAAAAAAATCAGAAATGGAAAAGGCAACAAGTATGATCAAAGTTATTGAGTAAATTGACCACAAAAGGCAATGCAGGGCAGAAATGAGGTCAACAGAGCAATGAGTAGCATGGGGAAGTCGGGCAGCAGTGAACTGTCACAGGAGCGTGCTGCTTTATACAGACAGTAGCAACCTGGGAAAATTGTTGCCTAAGCACTTTCTGCATGAAAGAGCCTTCCTTTCTGCAGGAGACTGGGTGAGCATTTGAGAGAGAGAGATGCACTGAGGCCACTGGGAAAACAAACCAAATCTGGTCCAGGAAATCCACAATGTAAAAAAAAGGTGAAGGGTGGGAGACCATGGAGGAACAAGCACATATGGTTGCCCAATTCTTACTCTGACCTCACAGTGCTCTTGTGGCCACTGCTGGAGACAATCCAAGGCTGCATAGCATACAAGGCCTTTGAACAAGAGGTGTGATTAACAGGTCATTACACAGACAGCTAAATCCCTGATAAATGTGATTTTAACATAATGGCCTTAAAGTGAAGGAGGGCAGGTTTAGAGTAGCTTTTAGGAAAAAATTCTTTACTGTGAAGGTGGTGAGGCACTGGAACAGGTTGCCGAGAGAGGCTGCAGATGCCCCATCCCTGAGAGTGTTCAAGACCATGTTGGGTGCAGCTCTGAGCAACCTGGTCTGGTGGAAGTTTCCCTGCCCATGGCAGTGGGGTTGGAACTATATGATCTTTAAGTTCCCTTCCAATCCCGACCATTCTAAGATTCCATGATTCTATGTACGCCTTAGAGTACAACATGGATTTTAAATCAGAAAGAATCTTACAAACTTTTCATATCCAGAAAAACAATATTCGATAAATATTCCATTATCCAAACTAGGCAGGCTACAGATCTTGTTTATTCACCCCTCAGAGAGAAGGCAGAGACAACTTAAAAATCTTAAAGGTAAAGATGTAACTTCAAGTCAGGGCAAAAGGACCCCAAACGAATGTGATTACTCGAAATTTTAATTTATTTCCAAAATTGCCCAAAGGTTTTATTGAACAGGCAATTGTTCATGATTTGCATGTGTTAGAGGAACAACAGAATCAGAGTCACCTTCCTAACTAAGCAAAAAAAATTACAAATACTTTTTAAAACATTTTAATATAAACCGATTATGATTACAAGCTGATGATATTACACCTCTGGTCTGCAATTAAAAGATATTCTGAATCCTTCTTTCAAGGCTGACTGATTTTACAAAAGGAATGTTTACTGGTAAGTATGGTGACTGAACTGGATGAATGAACGTTTGTTCAGTTGATTTGCCATTTTCTATTTTTACCCCCTGAATACAGTTTGTTTTCTCTTGTCTTGGGAAGCATTGGAACCTGGACAAAGAATTAAATCCTCACCCTGCTAGTTTTAATGGAAATTTTGTCATTGACTTGGCACTAAGATTTAATACAGAATTTCTGAGGCCTTGTATAAAAGAAAAAAAATTGACCAACTTCCTTCGTTTGTTAAAACTGTCTTGTATGGAAACTCTTCTTTTTTTAAGCTGGAGTAACTTGTCAGGATTTAGCATAAGGTGATGCCAATGCAATTCAGTCTTAAAACATGAGATAAATGTGCATAAAAGGCAGTACCACTAAAAATTTTTTAACTGAGTTAGCTCAACTTTCTTCTGAAGTAAAACTGCTCAGGTGACCTTACACACGGAACCGAGAATATCACATATCCTATTGCGACAGCACATACTGAAAGCTGATCAGTAGTTCTCAGTAGAAGAAATCCTCTTCAGTGGGAACAAAGAGAGGTTGGGGAAAAAAAAAAACAACATGGATCTTGATGAAATTCTAGTCATGGGTAAGTTCCCAGGTAGGCCCACAACTCTGGCAACACTCATTTTTATGTTTTACCTCCTTCAGTTATGCCAGCAGTGCACAGCTAAGGTTTCTGAGAAGTGCCATAGGTTCACATTCCCTGAGTGCCAGCAACATGAGCTCCCACCAGCTAGTGATGCTTGTTTCACCCTGCTCTAGTCATCAGGGAAATCCTAGTGTGGTCCAAGTGTTGTAGACAGTGTCTGTACCTCCCATCCTCTCTATACAGGCTTTCCTGTGTGACTGTTGCAGAGGTAGATCAATGGCAGGTACTGTAAACCATTCCTGCATCAAGGTCACAGTGTGAGACTTGTGAATGTGCTGGAAAAGACCCAAATAACCAGTGCAATCAGTGAGGGTTTCTTTTAAAATAGAATCTGCTTTCCCTTAATGGCTTTCTCTTCTACTTTTACACCCTGTTCAATATTACTGCTGCTGCCAATATGTTAATGTACAATAAGCCTCTTCTCTTCCATTATCACTTGAGAGCCCTACTTTCTGTAATACTATAGAAATGATCCTCATCCAAATCTGAGCGGGTTTTGCTGCAAATTACACTAAAAGGGCTTTGGGTTAAAATTCTAGAAACCCCCAAAAACTACAGCACAACTTTTGCCAACAGTAGCAAACAGTTCCCCCCCTAAACCAACCCCCCGTATTTTGGTTACTCCAAGAATACAGTTTCAGAAAATGCTGCCACATATTCCAGAGAATGCTCCTCGGGCAGGAATTACTGAAAGAGTTTGATTTTTCTTTTTTTCAGGGATGTGTGTTAAAAGGAGATCTCATTTTGAACAACCTCATGCTCCTGAAAGACTGTGAGAGAGAGCAATGCTCACTGCAACCCAGTAATGGCTGTTTTCCATGACACAGTGGAAACTTTATTACTCATTCTTGCCAGCACAAGCCTTTTGACAGTGAAATTAGTATCTCTACAATAATAATGCACCGAAAAAGGCGACAAAATTTTGAAATACTCTACTGGAAAAAGACACAACTCTGGGAACATAATGTAAGTATCTTGGAAGTTCTGTCTGTTGAGCAACACTCACTGAAATATCCCAAGCATGAATTATGAAAGGATGAGAAAGAGGATGAGAATAGAGCTGAGCATGTTAAACTAATTGCACACCTGGACCTTGGTTCTGAATCCATGTTATCTGAAAACTATCAGTGATCTTGTGTGAAAAAAGAAACTGCTGCAAGTTCTTCCTTAGTCAGATGTACAACAGTTCTGTGCCTTTCTAGGACCCTCCATGATTTTCTTCTACATTATTTACCGGTAATACAGAACAATTTTTATGATTGTGCTGGTATAGGAATGTTCATAGTCATCAGATCTGTAAGAGACCACTCAAAGCTGATTATAGACTTGCAATACAAGCCCGAGTCTGTCTGTAATTCAGGAAGTCCAACACTCATCTACACAATAATTTTTTTTTCTGAGATATCTTTTGCCATCAGAGGTAGTATTTTCCCAGACCTGAAGGTGGAACTCTTGTTCCTTTGATGATCTTTACATGAGTGACATACCATTTCTGCATTGTCATTTTTGCCTTGAGGAGACTTGGACTTCTCTGAAGTCACTGCTGGGTTGTCTGGAAAATCACATTAGCACTGGTAGCACAACTGGACAATCAGGCATGAACATCATGTTCACAAGGAAATGTGCCAGGACCTCTTCAGATGTTGCCCATTAGAACTCATAAAAAAATAAAAGTATTTCCTTTTGGAAATATCATTGTGATCCTGCTTCTTCTTTTGCTGTCATATAAGTAGACTCCTTGGTCTTTTTCTGGAGTCATCAAGTTCAAAGAAAGGAAAGACTGAGTATAACCTTGTGGTCATACTACCTCCATATTGGACCTCATATTGTAAGCTTGAGCTGCAGTGCATCTTTGAAAAAAAAATCTCTATTTTTTTACTGAAAACTTTGTACTGTTTCAAATAGACTCATGGACAATGTAATCCTACAGCCAATAAAGATATGCCATGTTTCTAGTATCATTTTTATTTTAGTTTTTCTTTCAGAATTTTGTGATTTTCTGAAAACCAAAACTTCTACTCCTCAAACATCTCTAACCCAGAGAAATACTACTACACTTATGATAAAGATACCTCTTCACCCACATTGGATTATGATTTTAAAATGTCTCATGTTAATGCACATTTTTCATACCTTTCATAACTTTCTTCTGGACTCTTTTCAATACTAAACATCCCTTTGATGTGTTAATGCTCAAACCAAATGCATTCTTTTGATAATGGCTTCTATAATAAGGGGGAATATCCATTCAAATTATACTTGATCTTCCTCTGGTTTTGCTTCAGAGCATTAGTTACCAAAAGCTTTTCTCTGAGAGCTCACGTTCAACTGCTTATGTCCAGGTCCCCTTTAACACTGTCTTGTGCCAGGCATTTTCCCCCAGATTCCAGGTCTGGGTTTGAGTCTTTATTTAGAATGTACAACCTCGAATTTTACTGGCTTCAGAGGAGTATTTTCACAAGTTAGAAGAGTTTGAAAAGCAATTCAAAGGAGTTTATCTTAAGTGAACTGTCCTTATCTTTATTTACAGCAGAGTAGTCATTTGGTATTTTTGTCTAGGTGATTTCTCATAACACCAGGCCAAGAATAACACCAAGACAACCTTATGACAAACCTTCACTTACAATTACCCCTCTTGAGAACTGTCATGTGAATCACTTACTACGAACTACATAGAATTTGCATTCCACATTGTCTTCGTGAGAATAGCATACTGCTCTACCTCAGGCAGAAGGAATTGCATCAGCATTACTACCTTTACCAACCAAAATTAATTTCAAAAGTGTTTAATTAAATATTTTCCATTAAAATGTGTTGACTGGCATTTAATTATTGACTGTATCCCAGGTCAGCACTTCTATGTTTCTGTTTCAAATTGTCAATGCTAGGCTAGCCTCTGTCATCTTCTTTATTCTTTTTAAATATATGTTTGGTGTAACACATTTTTATAGTACCCTGGCATTCCTTAGTACTCCACTGCCATTCCAGAAGCTGTACTGTGAACAACAGAACTAATGAAGGCATAGGGTCTTGTGGATTTGGATCCTTTAGACCATAAGAACCTTAATTACAATAACTAAAATTTATTCTCCATTAGCCCTATGAAAAATCTCATCTAGCAGTCTGGAACTATGTATATGTAAAGTGGATGGCTAACATATACACACTGACTGTCTGGCTGTTTGCTGCTAACAAGCATGTGCAAGAGCTGAGCTTTTGGCCTGCTATTCTTCTGCTGAGGAAACAAATTCAGGTTTGCCTCCTTGGTGACATATCAATTTCCACAAAACTTAAAGGACTGTAATGACTTCCTCCAAATTAGATTGGAACTGGCCAAAAGGGCATGCAATGAAAGATGAACAGATAACATAAGTCTCATTCAGAACATCAAAGCCAATGTATGTTGGAGATCTTATTCTAGTCATGCTGCTGAGTTCAGTTAAAAAATGGTCTAATAGTGACATACAGATATTGCCATGTAGCCAGACAGTTCTACACTTCTATTCAGAGGTGGTAAAGTGATCAGAAGTGATACCAGGCTGCCCTTGGAAGTTCTGCCCTACCTGTCCCAGTTGCAGGCATTCCTGGTGGGAGCAGGTGCTCTGCCAGCCTGGGGCTGCAGTGCCTGGGGACGATCCAAGGGTCACTGTCAGACACAAACAAGTTACACTTATTTTCAAATTTATTTTCAAAACATGCTGAGGGATGGAGTGAAGCTGTGCCAGGGCAGGTTCAGGCTGGGTATCAGGGAAAGGTTCTTCCCCCAGAGGGTGGTTGGGCACTGAAGAGGCTCCCAGGGCAGGGCTCACAGCCCCGAGCCTGGCAGCGCTCAGGAAGGGTTTGGACAATCCTCTGGGGCACACGGTGTGGCTCTCGGGGATGGTCCTGTGCAGGGCGGGGAGCTGGGCTCGCTGATCCCGACTCAGCGATCCTTGTGGGTCCTTTCCAAATGAGACTGTTTGATGATCCCATTAAAAGTTCTTATAATTCCAATGGGAATCTCTGGCCCTCTCTCAGAAGCATAAACGCAACTTTTCTGCGACTCTCACCCCAGTCTCCCGCTACTCCCTTCCTGGCCAGGGCAGTTCCTCCGCCTCCTCCTCTTCCTCCTCCTCCTCATTCTCTCCGTCTCCTTTCCGCCGCGACCCGGCTCTCCCGCAGGCACACACACACACACGCACACACACACACACACACGCACACACACGCACACACACACGGAAACAGTCACACACACCCCCGAGGCGGATGGCCCCGAGGGCAGCGCTGCAGCCCGCTGCCGACCCGCGGGCACCGCCCGGGCCGTCCTGAGGGCTGAGGGCTGAGAAGGGACCGCCCGGACACGGCCGGCCCATGGTGAGGGCTGAGGGGTGAGAAGGCACCGCCCGGACACGGCCGGCCCGTGGTGAGGGCTGAGGGGTGAGAAGGGACCGCCTGGACACGGCCGGCCCATGGTGAGGGCTGAGGGGCCGCGGGCGGAGCGGGGACCGGCGGGCAGCGGGGCCGGGGCGGCTCCGCTTTCGCTTTGGCTGCCCGCGGCGGAGAGGAGAGGCGAGGCGAGGGAAGGGAAGGGAGGGGCGCAGGCGGGTGCGGGCCCGGCGGGCCGTGGTGCGGACGAGGCCGGGTAAGAGCGGAGCGGAGCGGAGCGGCGGTCCCGCCGCCATCCCGGGCCCGGGCCCTCGGCCAGGCCGCGGCCGCGCCGGCCTAGACCGGGCCGGGGCCGGGGCTGGGGCTGGGGCTGTGGCTGTGGCCGGGGCTGTGGCTGTGGCCGGGGCTTTGGCCGGGGCTGTGGCCGTGGCCGTGGCCGTGGCCCGGTGCCGGTGCCCGTCCGTGTCGGGGCAGCGCGGGTTCCCCGTCCTGCCGTCCCGCCCGGGCAGCCCCCACAGCGGCTGGGCCCGAGGGCAGGCCCTGGGGAGCCCACCCGGGGCGGGAGCTGTCACACCAGCGTGGATTGGCCTTTATTTACTTCGGGTTTATTTATTTCGTTGTTTTGTTGTTGTTGTTGTTGTTGTTTTTGTTTGTTGTTGTTTCTTTTTCCGGAGTAGAAGTGCATTGTGGTGAACTGTTCAGCCCAGCATTCCCCAAGCTTTTAAAAGCTTAAGTCAGGCAAAAAACCCCTCCAACTTGTGCAGTCCACTCGAAGCCTTAATACAAGGCTTAAAGCCTTGGTGAGTTCTTGTGCTGGTGCTCTGTGCACGCAGCGCCGGCCTTGCAGGGGTGTGCTGCCCACGGGCAGGATGGCCCTTGGGAACCTGCTGGTCTGAGGCTGCACCAGGGCAGCATCAGGCTGGGCAGCAGGGGGAATTTCGTCCCAGAACGCGTGATTAGGTATTGGAATGAACTGCCCAGGAATGTGGACCATCCCCGGAGGTGTTTAAGGAAAGACTGGACGTGGCACTTAGTGCCATGGTCTAGTTGAAATGGTCGTGTTTGTTCATTGTTTGGGCTCATTGGTCTCAGAGGTATTTTTCAGCCTAAGTGATTCTGTGATTCTGGGGTGTGACTGGAGGTGTAGTTCAGTAATGCATAAAATTCGGTATTAGGGCTGTGGTTGCAGGCTGAGCTGTGTTGTGGCCTCTCATGGCAGGTGTCAGCCCACTACAGTCTCACTCCACCGGTTCCTCTTGGTGCAGAAGGGTGTTCACGTGTTAGTCACTGGGTATTTTCTGCCCTTCTGCAGCTGGCTTAAACATGTAAATCCAACACAAAATGCTTGTCACTTGCTCTGATTTCTCAGAATGCAGTCGTGGCCCTTGCCTTGCCTGGATCAAGTTTGTGTTGCCAGGTGATCCCCAAGTGCACAGATCTGCTGGGAACCACAGCTGGATATGTGCAGCTGCTGATTCTGGGTGTTCTGGGGGAGGTCCCACACGTGTGGCTCTGTCCCACTAAGCAGTTTCATGTCACTGCAAACACGCTGAGGCTGATGGCTGTGCTGTGTTTCAGCCTAGCAAAGCTATTTTTCTTTGGCTCCTTTTACAGACAAAAGCAGGAAGGTGTAATTTAGCCCCAGAGTGCAGTTTGGCTGTAGCCTGCCACAGGACCATGCTCCTCACTAACTACAAGGCTTAGCCAAGTGAGCAATAGTGGTATGCTGTCACTGCAGTTTTGGGGTCAGTACCACTCAAAGAAGCATTTCAGGTCACCTTAGTGAGATAGCTGTTGTAAGTCCTTGTGTTCTAGCATTCATATTCTAATTAATTTTATTTATAGTGAGAAGAGGGAAAAACTTTTTGGCCTTACAACCCTTAACAGCAAGGCTGGAAGTACTGTTTCTAGTGGCAGTGGTTGTCAAACAGTCGTGAGTGAATTAAAATCAAATCAGCAGCATTACCTTGTGTTTCCCTGGGCAAGCAGGACTCCTGAGCTTTATTTTGTATTGTTCTGTTGTACTTGAATGGAGGACACTAAGCAGTTTAACAGAACTTCATGAGTGTTAGGTTTGATGTGTATTAACAACATTTACTGAAATTTATAATAACAAATTACAATTGTCTTACTGTATTTGGGAAGAATTTTAACTCTAATTGATTGCAACTAAGTGACTCTGTGTTTTCTGTGCACCACCACATTGAAAGGGAAGATTTCTGTGTTAGTGTCAGAACTAAATTCACACTTTCACCACTTGGAATGGGATGCCTTAGGAGTCTTTTGCCCCTTAGAGTTGTTTGTTTCAAACAATGAACTAAGATAACAGATGTTGGTTGGATCTTCAAAAGCTTAAAGAGGAAGTGATCTGTTTCAGAAGAATTTTGTTTGCTTTGCTTACCCATTTATTTGGTAAAGCAAAGATCAAACCTGTGCAACTCCTGAGGTTCTTTTGCTCTGTTTCTTAGTAGCAAGATCATATGAACTAATCTTTTATGGAAGATACACAAATAATTTCAAGAACATGGGGTGAACAAAGTCAATAAGGAATGTTCCCCTGTCTTGGGTAGTAAGATTCATATAGATGATTTTCATATTGAGTGCAGATGTCAAGTTAATGGTATTCTTTTATGCTAATTTTACTTCACAATTACAGTTTCACTTTGGGGCTAGACTCCAAAAAACATAAATATTAAGAATGGAGATAAATATGATTTTTTTTACTGCTTAATACTTTGATAATACTGCTACAGTCTGTTTTGGATGTCTTCTTTATTGACACAGTTGACTGAAAATTATTCTGCATTTGAGTCTTGATCATTTCTGGATAAGTTTTATTTCTGTCCACTGAAATATAATTGAATTTTAGTGCATGAAATTTTTAATATTAAATTGAAAATATTTCACTTAGAAGATAACCTCTAGCAGGCCTGTAATGTCAGCATTTGAGAAGATAAAATTCTGTAATTTCTTTGTTTATCGAAATATCTTCCACAGTGAATAGAACAAAGGACAGTTAGTTACAAATGGTTTTATCTAGCACTTTTAATTACTGATTTAGTGATATGGTATATCCTCTTGGTTTTTTTTTCTTAAACTAGAATTTATTTTAGAGAATCAGAGCCATGTATTCCTGTCTTGGAGAACTTTTGTTTGGAACTTGGCAAGTGCCTGTAGGAAGGACTATCCAATCCCCTGGTCAAGTGACAGTCCTGTACAAAATGGTCAGAAAGGGAAGGTGATCTGTCACACAACTGTGTGGTGTTTGAGTGGCACCCTCTGAGGGAGGCTCAGAACTTCTGCATGTTTGTGTACATGCTGACTGCAGTTCAGATACAAGGACAGAGGCAAAATTACTGCCTTAAAAAGTGAGGTTGAGAGCAGTGTTTTTACTTGCCTGTGTAGAGTGGTTTAAAGGCCAGATAAGGCTGTTGCTCAGAGGGATCTTGACAGGATGGACAAATGGCCAGACAGAAACCTCAAAAATTCCAGCAAAGGCAACAAGAAAGCCCTACACCTAGAATAGGCTGCAGGAAGACTTGATGAAGAGCAGCCTTGCAGAAAAGGAGCCATGTGTTGTGGTGGACCACACGCTGAACATGGGTCTGAGTGTGCTGTTGCAGCGAAGGACGGCCACAGTATGCGCTGTGTTAGTAAATGCAGCTGAGGAACAGCAGGGTGAGGGGGTGACTTAACCTCTATTCTGCATGTGTGAGTCTAGCAAGGTGCTTAGGGGGCTGAAGCGCATGATATTCCAGGAAAAATGGAGGTGAATTTGTTCAACCTTAAAAGAAGGTGAAGGAAGGGAAGTTCTCACTGTTGTTAGTGGAAGCTGTAGAGTCAGGTTGCTCTTGGAGGTTCGTGACAGTGGGATAAGAGGCAATGGACACAAGCTACAAGGAAAGTGTTTTTGGTCCTGGTTTTGTTTGTTTGGTTTTAACCTGGAGAATGGTTGGACACTGGAGGAGGGGGTCTAGTGAGTGTACAGATTGTCCATCCATGGAGGTGTTAGAACTTGACTGGACAACAGCCCATGTAATCACATCTAACTCAGCTTGTACTGGATGGCTTGTGTAAATCCCTCCCAACCTAAACTGTCCTGCTATTCTGTGACTATTCAAAGAACAGGCAATTAATTTAGAAATTAACGTTGAAGTTATGCTTAGGAAAACACAAGCCAAATAAAGTATGCAAGGTTTCCTTGAGATTGCATCAGCAATAAGAAAAAAATTGTAATGTTAATTTTATTTGTCATATAATATAAATTAAAAAAAAGACATTGCGTATTTTCTTATTGGTAATTGATGGCTTAGAATTTTTGTTACAAAAGCTACTATACTGTTTGAGAAAACATTAAGCATGAGACCTGATGAGAGTGTAAGGAGTTCTTATATTTCTTTCTTGGTCTCTCAAACTTGCTGTGCAGTAGATTTTAGGCATCAGTGTCTTTAATAGATTTGTAAACACTGTCATGAAAGGTAATTCACTGTCTGGAAATTTTTAAGGAGAAGAAAATGACTGCCCAGAGCCCTGCATGCAGCCGAGTCTTTGAATTTAAAACTGTTGCAAATACAGAATCCAGATTTGAAGTATTAATACTGCTCAAGTGTGGGTTTGGAAGATATGTGAAAGACTGATTTACCTTATTTTGCTTTCTTTGAAAAAGTGATTCAAGATTACTATATTTTTGTAAGCATGTAATTTTTTGTTCTTTAGGGGTTTCTACCTTGGTGAAGGTATATTGCACAAGTGTTGACTTGAGAGCTGCTTTTAGGATGTCTGAAGATGAAGAAAAGGTTAAACTTCGTCGAATTGAACCTGCAATTCAGAAATTCATTAAAGTGGCAATTCCAACAGATTTGGAAAGGTTAAGAAAGCACCAAATAAATATTGAGAAGGTTAGTGTTGACTTTTACTAATGTAGTTCTTTTACAGTATAATCATGCTGGAAGATTGTATAGAGATTTTGATGAAATGTTGATTACAAAATACAAATTTGGCTAAAGATGAAACTTCTGTATTGTCTGGTGATTCAGTGTGCACAAAGGCCTTTACATCTGTAGTAAACATCAAGCTACAGAGTGAGAAACATTGCTTTTGTGTTAAAAAGTTACTGTAAGGATAGCAACCTAATGTTCTTTACTTTGAAGTCACAGTGGTTTGCTGCCAACTGTTCCGAGTGACTTAGTGTTTATAACTATTTTTTTTCTATATATTGTCAAACTGAGTTGAGAGAAATAGAAAAACTGAATCTTTTGAGTGAATTAAAAAAGCACTATATCAAAATTATAGTATGTTTGTATGCTTCTTGTTGACATTAGCTCACACTTGACAGTGAAACTGAATATGCTTCTAAGAAGTTAAATTCCTGCATGCACTGTGGCAGTGCCTATATGGGTAAAACAAACATGCCCAGGACAGTTGTCTAGCAGGAAATGGCCTATGTCAGTGTTATTAAATCCTCGTGTTCTGCAAAACAGAGTGACTGCATCCACATTGCTAGTGGGGAATAGCCTCTGCACTCTGTTTATGACTCCTCAGCCATTCTCAGGAACTCTCTATGTGAGAGGGTTGTTTGGCATGACCAGGGACAGTTCTCACAATTTAGCGGCACAGATGGTCAGATTCCAGACTTGAAACATTCTCAAACTCTGTTTGTTAGTATATAACCTGTGGAAACAAAGAAACTGATTTGTTGAGAAAGGTGGTAAGAGATTTGCTAAAACAGGTGACAAAAATAAAAAAAGTAAGAGAGCAAGTGACTCAGTCGTAGCATCAGCATTGCAATGGAAGTTTTTAAATGACCATAAAAGCCAAAAGGTTTTACTTACAACCACAGAAAAGTCAGTGACAGTGAGTGTCTGTAATTTTGCACGTTTCTTAAAAATCATTCATTGTGTTAATTTGACTAGGCTTATTCTCAATGTATAAAGAGTAGTGTGCATATAAATCTGGACGGTGTAGGACAACATTCCTGGGAAGGAATGAAGAAATTGGAAGAAAACAGGTTAACATGATTTTGATTTCCTGAAGAGTATGTTCTGAAGAGGGCGTATAATCTATATTTGGAACTGTTCTGCATTTTGCTGCTGTAATTTGTTCACAACTTTTACCATAACTTTACTGTAACTTTACCAAGTGGGCAACCTTTTGTATGAAATTTTCCATGCCAGGTTTCTGCCATGGGACTGGGGGAGGAGGAAACATAGTCTGAAAGCAATGTGTTGTTCAAGTGACAATCATTTCTTTTAATACGAAATGCTTAATTTAACTGATAGTGATTGATAGTTTAGTGATAATTTCTTTTCAGAGCAGTGACGTGTTAGAACACTTCAGGTATTTTTGTGAGGTAGTCTTTGCCCAGATTGTACATTTTGTTGTGCCTTTAAAAATCTTCTGGGTTTTGGCCAAGAGTTGTGATTCTGAAAAATAAGTGGTTTGCAGGTATTCAGTAGATACTGTTTGAATTTCACCAGCTGAAGATTGCTAAAGATTCATCCCACTCTAAGGCATGTTCATGTGCTTATAAATTAGCAGAACTCATTCCTGGAGTTGCTAATTTGATTGTTCCTGAATCTGAGAATGAAAAGATGCAGATGATTTTTCTGTGTTTCCACAGTCTCATTCTCTTACTTTCCCTTACTTGTGTGCAAGAGGAAATTCTTCCTGGCTCATGTAAGCGAAGGATAAAGAATTGGGTGGAGAGAGCTTGTAAAGTATCTCAGATGGGAGGTGAAAGTGCTGAAATGGTGTCTGACCATGGCATAAGAGAAAAACTGGGATAGCGGAAGACCTGGGACTAAGGATGGCAGATAATCATTTGACTCTTTACTCTTAAGGGTGTAATAAGGATACAATAAGGATCTGAACTGCAATATTCTCAAACTGAGAAGTCCATTAGTATAATTGCCTGAAGCAATAACTTCTGCATGAGATGAACCTATATTTCAGTCACAGTGTGCTGTTTACTCTTTGTTATTCCGTATTTGTATAATTTGTTACATTACCTAGGTACCAACTGATTTAGAATTTTCTTTTTTTGCCTTGTAATCAGCCAGTTTGCAGCATTTCTGTTTTGTAGTGTCCAGGGGTTGTCCAGTTAAATTGCCCTGGAGAGGTGTACAGCCTCCAGGGATCAGTGCATGTGTCTCTCAGTGTGCATGACCTTCACATGGGAATGGCCACAGAGCTAGCTAAGGGCAAATAGTGAAGAATAATGTGGAATTGGGCAGGATTCAGAGGTGCAATAATAGCTTTTCCATGCATCTATTTCATTCTAATAGAGGTAAGCTTGATAGCTAGGTTGTTTCCTTCTTTCTCTGACCAGAAATGGGACAACTGCTCATGAAAGAAACATATTTGCCCTAATCCACCAAGAGGGATTCCTTGGTTGCAGAGAGGTAATTTTTGGCCCACAGTTGGCTTATGTTAAAGTTACATTAAAAATGATACCTTCAGGGCAGCACTCCTGTTAACACCAGCAGCATCAATGAGTGTGGAGCAGTGAAACTTAGCATTTTCCAGTCGTGAGGAAGTCATTCAGAAATGAGGGGATGCAGTTAATATCTGTAAAAGGGTGGCATGAAAGGAACAGCCTTGCCTGAAAGGAGCAAACAGGTGGTCACTGGAAAACGATGGTCTGTTGATGGGAGAGGGGAATTGACCTGCCATTACAGAATGAGAAATGACTAGTAGGGCACATTAGCAGTACACAAATGGTTTTGCTGCACTTTTTAGGTAAAAATAAGCTCTTGATGTGCGTAAGGTCATAACAGGGAGAGATGATGCAAGGGATAGGCATAACTGTTGCACTGCTTGGTTTTTTGTTTTTAAAGAGTATTACTTTGTGCAGCTGAGGAGATTCTTTGCTAAGTGTTGTCATTATACATAAACCCTCTGTCATCTAGGATATATAAGCACCTTATCAAGGAGCTTCAAAAGACATTGAGTGCTGCAATGAGAAACAGAGACATGATCAGTTATTACCTTGTGTAGTGCTTAAGAGTGTGAGAGATGCTGGGGAATTTCCATGTTTTGTAGAACCTGGTCAGTGAGGAGGGGTAGCCAATTACAGACTGATCCTGCTGAAAATCTTTTCATATTTAGACAAAGAATAATTACTCTCTATCTATTCAGATAGTGTTACCACCATGTCGTCAGGAAAGGGATGAAATACGTTCCACTTAATTCAGCCACGAGTTGGTCAGCTGAAGTCTTTATTGGCCTAGCAACTCACATCCAGCATTCCTGTTTGCAGACAGAAGTGGAGATCATTGCAAGAATAGTTTTCTGTGTGTAGAAGAAAATAGAGAAAACATTAGCTCTTGGGATAAAATGAGTCTTTAGGTTAGTTCTGATCTAACACATTGCTCAAAACATTGCCAGAGAAGCTCCTGCTTAGCCAGGGTTTTATTATAGGCAATACTCTCTGTAGTGTTTCTGTAATGGCATTCAGGGACCCCATTGAGGTACCAAAATGCTTTCTTGAGTAGCTGAATTTTGTACTTGGAACAAAAAAATCTGATGCATACTGAAAGTATCTAGTGTGGACATTCCATGACATTTTCAGGGTGTTGGTGGTATCAGTGTGAATGAGCTGTTCAGTCAACATAATAAAATTTGCATATCAGAAAAATCCTTTAATTGTAAACATAGTTCTTAAAATGTTAATGGCACTTCCTCTAGAACAACACTTCTATGAAGCAAGAAGTGGTAGTAATGTTCAGTACAGAGTTCTCTTTCTGATTTCAGAATACTGTTAAAAATTTCTGCATCCCTAGATAGTATAAATCCTGGTAGATTTTATTTTTTAATAATTCATAGAATTGTTAGAAACAGACAATAGATAAAACCTTTAAATAAACAATTAGGAACTATTCCAGAAGTTAGTCAGCTATACTGAAGATGACAGAACCTCTGTGTACTAAAAAAAAAAAAGAGACATATATATGACAAGTAATACATCTGAATATAAAAATAGTCCCTGAATTGCCCTTAAAAACTTCACACTCACTGTAATGTTTTTAAAATTTGAAGGTTTCTCTCCCTTTTTTATAAAAAAATATTTTTCTGGCTGGAAGAATTATAAATACTACCAAGTTTACTCTTATTGCTAGATTTATGAGAAAGTGAGAATAAAAATATGGCAAAACAGATCTTGAGAACTGTCACTATAGTTTCAGATTAGCAGAACGATAGCTATTGTTTGGTTGAAATACTTCTATGAAAATTTGCATTTTATATCTTTTACATGCATTTTAGCCATAATGAATGTGTTACAGTATTTTTGTGAGTTGTCAGCATCAGCAACTTAAATGGTTTACTCTAAAATACTTTTTGTAAAATTAACTTCCAGCCATGTAAACCAAACATCCCTAGGGGTAAAAGGATAATTTTATAAAATCTGATCCTGTTTATTTTACAGGCTACTTTTAAGCAAAAATCACTAATTATGTCAAATTGCTTAGAGCAGCAACATTATTTGCTTACAATGAAGCCAATATCTCTAACCTCATTTCATGAATATTGATTTAAACCTTAGGTTCCAGAGATAGTCCAAACAATTAATCTACTAAATCACTGTTTGAAGAAACTATAAAATCAATATATAATGAAATTTGACTCTGAGTACACCTTTGGTGTCTACCATAAATCCATCATCATTACTTCTCAACTATTTGGGAGTCCAACTTTCCATGTGACAGTTTCTGAAGAACTAAAAGCTACATCCTTAAGAAATCAGTTTTCTGTACTTTTTATTTTCTTTCCATGTTTTCCCCATGAAAATTCTTGTTTTATAAAGCACATTCCACAGGTTGGATGGCCTTTCCCTCCAAGGAGGAATAAAATGCATTTGTATCCAAAAGCTTTACAACTTTCTGTTAGATGAAAGCAATTGTCACGGTAGTACAGGAAGGTGGAGATTTTGCTTGACAAACTCCCCTAAACTTTGTTGGTGATATATAACAATCCTACCAAAAAAAAAAAAAAAAGGTGTTGTAAGACACTGGTTTTGCTGTGTTGCCCTCAGTTTTACTTCATTTCCTGTCACTGTGCCAAAGCTAAAGGATGTTGCATGAAACACTTTTTACCTTTGTCAGGGGACTGTTGTTGTGGGAAGGTACGAAAAGGCAACACAGAATGAAAAATTAAGATATCTGAGTCTTACTGCAATCTTCATCCGAGTGTGTACATTTGTGTAAAACTTTCATTAGAGAACTTTTAGCAGGAGATACTATGAGGAGCTTTTGAGTTCTTTTCATGTCCACTGGATACTTTCAAGGAGAAATGGAAGGGATCCAAAACATAAACGTGAAGGTTTCTTGGTAAAGAGAGCTCTCAGAAGAGAATGAGACAAAGAGGAAAAGAGATCGAGTGTCTAAGAGTAGCCTAACATTTTATATTTCTGATGTGGAATAACAACTATTTGAGTATAGCACAATTATGATTAAATACCACAGAATTATGGAACCACAGAGTGATTTGGGTTGCAAGGGAGCTTTAAAGATCATCTAGTCTAACCCCCCCTGCTGTGGGCAAGCATACTTTCCATTACATATGGTTGCTCAAGGCCCACCCAACCTGGCCTTGAAACACTTCCAGGGATGGGGCATCCACAGCTTCTCTGGGCAAGCTGTTCTAGTACCTCACCACCCTCATTATAAAAAAAATCTTTTATATTCAATCTAAACTTAACCTCTAAACGTTTAAAAGCACTGACCCTTATCCTGTCACTATAGGCCTTAGTAAAAAGACTCTGTCTTTCTTCTAAGCCCTCATTATTTATGGAAAGGCTGCAACAGGGTCTTTCAAGAGCCTACTCTTCTCCAACCTGAACAATCCCAACTCTTCTAGCCTTTCTTCACAGGAAAGGTGCTCCACCCCTTGGACCATTTTTGTGGCCCTCCTCTGGACCTGCTATAACTGGTTAGAATTCCATAGATGTTTTTACTTCATGTACCTCCCTTAGTTTTATGTGTATTTGTTCATGATAGACTCATAGAATCATAGAATGTTAAGGGGTTGTAATGGACCTTAAAGATCATCCAGTCCCAACCCCTCTGCCACAGGCAGAGACATCTCCCATTAGGCTCAAGGCCCTATCCAGCCTGGCTTTGAACACTGCCAACACTGGGTCATCCACAGCCTCCCTGGGCAACCTGTTCCAGTGTCATTCACAATAAAGAATTGCTCCCTCATATCTAGCGTAAATTTCCTTCCTAAGTTATTACTTGTCCTATCACTACAGTTCCTGATGAAGATTCCTCTCCGGCTTCCCCGTAGGCCCCCTTCAGATACTTTAAGTTTGCTGTGAGGTCTCCATGCAATGTTCTCTTTTCCAGGCTGAACAGTTCCGACTTTCATTATAAAAAATGTCAATACCATTGCTTCTCAAGCTTTGCTGTCCTTGAGGCCTCCAGAGTGACCATTGTCTAGGAATATGGCCTACTTTGGTTTGGGTGACAAACAGAAGTCAACAAGGAGGAATTTGCTGACCGCACGAATGTCATTGCTCTGGGTGTATTAAGTCATTGGATTCTTTGAACTCATCATTAGCCTGCTAGGAATTTTGTAGCAAACTAGTAATATCCCTAAATATATAAAGCAGATAAATGTGCTGAGCATTTCTAGTAGAAATTATAAACATCAGTTACGGTTTTCTGAGGAAGTCTCCTTGTTCTTCTTCACTGGAAAACAGGATGTTTTATTATTAGTTATTTGGACAATGTATTACAGTCAGTTGAAATTGAATAGGTAATTTTTCCCTAAACCCCTTCTGTTACAACCTCAGAAATTCCTCTTTCAGGGATGACTAAATTGGAAGATATACTGTTGATACAGGTTTTTTTTGGTCCATTTTGTATTGAAGAACAACAGCAGTAATTTTAATGACATAGTAATTTATGCAGAAGTTGCTGGTTTCCTAGAAAAATTGCATTAATCTGACTTAGTTGAACAGAAAACCTTTTGTCTTCCATAGCACTACAAAATCCTAACGTGAAAGAACTTTTTTCTCTGAAAATAAGTAGTAGCTTTAGATTTCTCATTGTAGAAGCTGAGTAAACTACGATCCTTATTGCCATGGCTTCTAAAATTTTGAAAATAGTTATGGAAAGATGCAGGCTGTAGATAAAATATTTTATTGGAAACAAAGCATATTGAGAAATTGAGGAACTAAACTTTATCTAAAAATACCTCACAAGTCATGGTAAATGTTTTGTCTTGTTATTTAAACAAATAGATATTCTAATATTTTTTAGTATTGTTGAGTTTTCTGTTGTGGGTTTGACAGTTTCAGCACACACTCCAGGAATCACAGCTTCTACTTCTAGCATTTTATTACTCTTTTTCTGGATAAAGTCTCTATATTATTAATGTCAACTGCCTATATCAGGGATTGATTTATTTTAATGATGAAAAGGTTTATATATGATAATACGCAGTTCTTTTGCCAAACTTGCTCTCTGCAAATGGAATAATGACTGTGGTCTCTGTCCCGTGGGAAGTTCTGTATGGATAATTTCACACTGAAGTTAGTGGAGCCTCATGCAGGTGCCAAATCTGCCCTGATGGTTCTTGTGGCTGTGTTTGTAACTACATAGGAGTAATAAGTGTAAATGTCGACGGTAGCATTGTGTAATGAATGCCATTTTCTCTGTCAATAGTATCAGATACCTCGTTGTCCTGTATGATCAGTACTGCTTATCCACTGTTCCATTCCTTTTTCCTTCTTCTACCATTTGTTTTACTGCCCAGCAAGTGATTTTTGCCCACAGCAATATCAGGATGCAATATCCCTTCACTGATAAAAACTGACACTGAAACCCTGGTTACCTGCAATTCAGTAAAATACATTGTACAAAATTTTTCACAAAATACATTGCTACTTACTTCTCCAGTTTTGCTGCACAATTGTTTATGACTCAGCTTCTTTTCTGTCAATTTTTGAAAATTAAAGTGATTATTTACCAAAGGTGCCTTTTTTCTTCATATTCAGCTGGTGCAAATAGCAATTATATGGAGTATTTTTCCTCTGTTTTAGTATCAGAGATGCAGGCTCTGGGACAGATTACACGAAGAGCACATTAACGCAGGACGAACGGTTCAGGTAAGGATATTAAAATGACTGTGATATAAATGAAATTAAATTACCTACGCATCTCCAGTTATCTTAGGGATAGATCTTCAGAGACACATATATTTGACAGGTGGATTTGACAAGTACACAGTTTTGCTTTACTTCCTTTAAAAGGTAGGAATTTCCTAATTGTGTCCTATGAGGCAAATAACAGAAATATTTCAGGATTCTTGAACAAACAAAAGTTTGGAGTCTCTGGTCTTTTGCAAACTCTCCTCTTACATTTTTAAATTAGAAGACAGGGATAAGGGATACTGATAGTGTTAAAGCATGATTTTGGACAAACAGAACATCTGGACTACTAGTTTGGTGTGCACATCTCTTGTTAGATGCATAATATCATCAAAGGAAGAAATACCAGACATATCTATCAGCATGGGCACCGTCCCAGTGGCATCAGGCATAGTCAGCTGTAACTCAGCACACAGGGAATCTCATAGCTATTTCTACAAATATGCACACCTTGATGAAAATGCTGCAGAAGCCCATGCCAAACATCATCCTTCACACTGCTAAAAAGCACACAACTAAAGAAGGTCATCAATATGGAAAAACACAGACCAGCTCTGCACTGCAAAGTTTGCTGAGGCACTTAGAGCAGGTCGTGGTTATAACATGCTGTACTGCCAGTATTCTGGGGACAGATGTGTGTTGGCCAGCAGGAGAGGCATCTTTTGTTCGTTTCATAGATGTTCAGAGAAGGAACCTCTCTTTGCTACTACAACAAGCCTTCTGTGACCTACACTGAATCTAGACAAGCAGGCTTTGCCAGCACAGGTAGCACAGGCCTAAACTACTGCATTTCACAATTCTAATACTGTAAATTCCCATGTTTGTTTCAGTGTGTTACTGACTCCTGTGGGAAATTAGACCAGACTAAAAATGAAAAAAAAAACCAAACAAAAAAAACCCAACAAAAAAAACCCCAACAACTCAGAAATAAGAAAAACAGAATTAAGATAGTAGGCAGAGCTGGAGTTATGTGTCTTTTTTGAGGAATGAAAAGTGTTAATGAGCTTTTTTTAATGTAGATGATAAGAAGTTACGCATGAAATCCACTTGATTTTTCTGTTAATTGGAGATTTCAATGTTTATTTTGATTTTTCACCAAATATTTTTGAAATTTGAATATATATTTATTCTTAATATTTGAAGAGTCTTCCAAAGGTGGACCTTCTGTTGAAACAACGACATTTTAACAGATGCAGTGTAGTAAGCATGTGTTTGCTTATGTCTGTTCTCTAATTTGTTTTCATATCAGAGGGGTAGGAAAGGCTTCTCTTGGAAGTTTTAGTTATCAGTATCATTTGTTTAGCAAGACAAAATCTATCAATACTTAGAGAAAAAATAACTGTTGAAGATGATATTTTTAGATATGTTAAATGCTTTAGTAAGACAACTGCTTATTTATCTCTAGAAGCATTTATATTTGCCTTGAATCCAAAGCTTGCCATTTTCACTTTCAGCCAAAGTAAATTTTCTTATATTTTATTTAATTCATATTGCTTTTAGATCTACATACAAGTTATGCATTAAGGTATTTCACAATCCAGAGTATCTGGGTCCATGCAAGAAGAGTAGACTAGCTCTTTCTTTTAATTAAATAGTTAGGAGTCTGGAGTACTTGATAATAAATTATATGACATGTAGAATGTGTTTGCTATAAGCTGTTTAAATGTTTACCAATGGACTTGTGATCTGTTTGTTTGCGAAGAAATCAGATTAATTATTGTGATACCAAATGTTCTCTGCAGCACACACTTTGCTCTCAGAATTAGATGTTGTAAAAATACATTAGGAATCCCTAAGTCAATATTGACCCAAGGCATCCGCCACAGGTTTTAGACAAATATATGCACAGCCATTCTACATTTAATCCATGTGCACATAATTAGCCATTTTTCTGAATTTTCAGTTTACCCAGAATAATTACTTCTGTTGTACTTTTCATGATGGTCAAAATTATAATAGAAGTATAGATGAGTGTAAATCTATGTCTTTTCTTTCTGATGACTGGATGCCACATCAAAAACTTCTGTAAAGGAAAGCAAAGAAAACAGAAATCTTTGCATAGGGCATGATGACACCCTCTCAAAAATACTGAGGAAGTATTTCCTGTATATCTTGTATTAGTTTTCATGAATGAGTGTTTGTGTATTTTCATTTCTAGGGACAGTCCATGGATTTCTTAAAATATTAGGGCCTGAATCAATATGCAGTTTTGCTAGGCTTTGCCCACATACATGCTGACTGTAGCATACAATTAGTAATTATTGCAAGGTTTAAGCTAGTGTCAGTGAAATGGCAGTATTTTGTTGCAATGTCTAAGGACTGCCTTGACCATTTTCATAGTGAGAGGAAGAAAAATGCTGCAATTAGACATTGGACAGAAAGAAAAAGTACTGTGGGTGAACAGTCTGGCTTTAGCCTATATTTCAGCCTACAAAAAGAGGCTGTTTTGCAAAACATACTTAGGCAGTTGTACTCTCTCCACTCTGTTCCTCTGAACTGGAAGGCTGCTTGAAAGATGTTAATCTATTTATTTTTTGGTTTTTCACTTTTATAATTTTTATTTCACCAGAAAATGGTTTACAAGTAAAAGATGGTTTCCTGTCAGCTCTCTTTTACATAAATGTTCAAAGCTCAGTTTTATGTCTCAGGTCTTCTGTACCATCTTTAAAATGGTGCAGTCTTCAATTAATAGGTACCTTTCTGGCATACTACATGGATACAGTGGGAGGCCATGAGAAGCAGCGTAGAAAAGTTTATATCTGCAGGAGATTTTTTGTGGTATCAATGAAGGGTCATGTAAAATCAGCTCACTGTTGCGGCCTGTGGCCATCTGCAGGGTCAACAGATGCTTAAATTCAGAGTTCCTTTGATCTAGGCCAAGAATTTCATTAGACTTGAGGGACATAGAGTAGAAATGAACTGATTGTGTGGTAGTGGTACAAAAAAGCCAAATAACCTAGTGGGATGTATAAACAGGGGGTGTAGTCAGTGTGGTCTCTCATGCAGTCTCTTTGGTCATCAAAGTAGGATCCCAGGCAGAATAGTCAGTCCTGTTTGGGCACCACACTTTTAAGGAAGGTGTGAAGTGATTTGGGAGAGAGTAATGAATACAGTGAGAAACTGAGAACACTAGACTTACTTGCAAAGATGGACACATTATATTGCCCAAAGTGCACCTGACAGTGTTGTGCTGTCTGTTTGCAGTCATGGAAAAGATGGTTGCAAAGAGGACAGGGTTTGTCTTCCCCTGTTTTGAGCAGGGAGGATTAGAAATATCTGTTCTAAACTGAGGCAAGAGAGATTTCTGTTAGATGTGAGGAAAAATGGTATAGCAATTATGATAATGAATTCTTGCAGTACAGTATCAAGGAGGTTGTAGCTCTTCATAAAGAAGTCCTTCTAAGACCAGATTAGAAAAACAACTGACAGAAATAATACAGGAACAACAGATCATGGGCTGAAGGGATGACTTCCCAAGGCTTTCCCCAGTTTTATGTTTTTATAGATTTTATGAGAAAGCCATTTGAAACAAAATTGTTGTTTGGTTTTGGAAGGTGGCAGACCAAAATTGCAAGTATCATAAAGAAAAATGCAGTGTCTTTTGGGATGAATTTGGCAACTTTAAAACTCAGAAGTTCCCGTATACAAAAAGAGAATTTTTGTATTACTTTCTTGCTGAGTAAGCTTGGTTTTAAAAGTGGAAACACTTGGGACGAGGGCAATATTCTTTTATGCTCTACCCAGAAATTAAACTCAGTTCCGTTAAAATTACTTATGAAAGGAGTCACAGTCGTTTGCATATCTGAAACATTTATGATGGTACACCCTGGTGAGGTCCTGGGATGTCCTCTCAGCAGGTCTAAGCTCTTTTGCTAAGCTGAATTCATTTAGTTTCTGCTTAGTTGATAGTAAAAGGAACAAGGGTCCTGTTTCCAAAACCACAAAAGAAGAGCTACTATAATTAAATTTCACCAAATAAGCGAATATCATCATCTGATTCCTCCACCTTCTTTCTCACAAATATTTCTCTTTGGTCAGCAAAGTAATAATAATACCTGGAAGGGAGGATCTGATTTAACTATTTTTTAGTGTGAGTAGTTCATATCTCCTGAAGCTTCTATTCAGGGTTTGTGAAAATTCCCACCAGCAAGTTGGTGTTGTGTTTGTCACTGCACAGTATTTGTGTGTTGGCTGTACTGGCAATCTGCCTCAGCTGCAGCTGCAGTGGTACAGATCCCTTGCAGAGCTACGTTTTAACTTTATTTCAACTGCAAAATAGTCTTTTCTTTAAAAGAAACTGCTGTGGAAGCATTATTACCTCATTCCAAACTCACTGTTGTCGCTGCTTCACAAGCATTTGTTTGAAGAATTTTGAGGCACAAGAATTTTGGCCCGTCACTTTGACAGTGATGACATTCTCCTTTTTTCATACTTAGGGGCAGACCATGGGGGAAAGATAACAGGACGAGTAAGGGAGATCAAGATGAGAAATGTATGAGGAAAGTTACTGGCTACCACATTTTTGATTTAAATCAGTATCTTGCAAAGTTACTTTTTTGTCTCTCCCTTTTTTTAGAATTGTCAATAATGTTTTTACCTGAGGGTAGTTTTAAATGATACAGGCTAATTTGGCTACTAGTACTCTTAATTTAAGCATACAATCTAATACAATATAATCTTAGTTATTTAAAACAATTTTTATGAATCAGTAGTTCTTTCTTTGGATGTCTAATATCACCTGTGCAATGTTACTTCAACATGTTGCTGAATTAATTTCCCTCTTCTCTAATAATATTTTCTACTGGTTTTTTTCATAAATGTTAAAAACAATTAATTCTACTAGTGTATATAAATAAAATGAGTTTCCTCTAGTTCCTGCTTTTACAGGTAAGCAATATTGCCTTTCTGAGGCATTACCTATACCTGGTTTGTATTACAGAAGAAAATCTTTCTGTTCTGTTTCTTGTTCTACTGTGGGAAAATATTCAGAACAATTGGTAAACAGTGTGATAAAGAACATAATTTATTATATCACTTTGCAATGCACTGTATTGAATATTTTTTAATTAGTTTAATTTTTTTTAATTAGAAAAAACAGTCCTAGAACAATAAGTGGTATAATTTAATCTATAAATTTCTTCTTTTCATTTGTAGGAAGAGAAAATTTCTGTACATTTTCAGATTTTAAAAAACTAGGCAATAAAAAACCCCTCTAATTTTGCTATAGATAGAAATTTATCTCATGGGAGGTGCCTGCACACAATATCTTCATGCTAGTTCTGAGTAGTTTATATCTTCTCAAAACTCTTGTAACTAAATAAATATTTTTATGTGTTATTATATTTGATATTCCAATCAATTTTATCTGAGAAAAAACATTAAAACAACAAGTAATCCTTCTCCTTTGTCCCTGAAGTTGTCTTTACAAAATGAAAGTGATAGTTTTGGGGTAGTTGGGGCTTGTGAATGACTATATCCTGAAGTCCTATGATCACCACAGTGACTTATTATTACAAAAAAGCGCAAATTTTGAGAAATAATGACTTACTTTATTTGGATATTATTGCAACTTGAGGCAACTTGTGTAAATATTTTGGCAAAGGCCTAAATTGATCACAGAAAAAGAAATAACTTGGGCAATGACACAGCAAATTAATTAGTTCGATACTTTAATTGAAACCCAAAACAAAACAGACTAGGAGAAGTGGATGAAGTACAAAATTTGACAGCAAGAAAATGGAAATACTGATGGGGATGGCTTTAAAAATATTTCTCCCTTGTTTTGTGGTTGGCTGATACTATGGATAAATAAGTTCAGTAGATATGATAACAGGTACCATCTCTTCCTGGATCTTTGGTGGTTCTTCTCCTGCGGCAGATAGGTTGCTGTCCCTTATGGAAAGCAAGCCATGTCCAAAAAGACTCAGAGGCGCCCAGCAGTCTGTTCAGGCACAGCTGTGCTGGGAGCTGCCACTCCCATTTATTTTTTACAGATGGAGAACTGAGTGAACTCACAAGCAGAAGCAAACACTCAAAATGCAACAGACTTAGCAAGCTGGTTATGATGTAGTGACACCTCCAAAAAAGAAATGCTAGAAAGTGCAAATGCCTTCCTTCAAGGGTCACAAATAACAGACTGGGAGACCCAGGGTGGGTTCAAGGGGAGGATTCACTGTGTTATTGTAGGCACGGGGTTTTGCGGCAACGGGAGGCATCTTTGACAGACAAAGCAGCTGCAGTCACACAGTGCAGTCTGGAAAAGAACATGGATGTAGAGGAATGATGACCCAGAACACAGGGATTGCTTGAAACCTGGGACTTTTGAGGGGTTTTTTGGTCTTAGTTTGTTACAACTTAGAAATAGCCCTTCTAGAGATTATTTAAATATCATATAGATGATAGTTGCTTCCCAAGCACTGAAGATGTCTGGCACACAAAATAGTTAGCTACAAAATAACTCATAATACTGTTACAGCAACTCCGTGCCAATATAAGAGAGATGGAGAAACTCTGCTTGCGAGTCCGACAGGAAGACATCCTGGCTCTGCAGAGAATGATAAATCCTGTTAAAGAGGAAGCTTCATTTTCCATTAAAGACTTCCTGCAGCTGCATTCTGAATCTGCAGAAGAACTTAAAAGGCAACTCGAAGGACAGGAGGATGCCTCTTTAACCAGATCTGCAACTGTAGGAGGAGGTAGTAGAATTTAATTTCTATATTTCTTGTACCTCTATAATTGTATCCAGTATGCAGTTTCTCTGACCAGATGTATGTGAAGTAAACAAATGAGATTTCAGTTGAATAATAGCTGTTAGTCAAGAAGTAGATTTCTTTCCTTCCATCATGCTTTTGTTGTGACCTGTGACTGAATTTTGATAAGCAGAAAATGCTAAAGTATATTAAGAAATTAAATAGCTGTGCCCTTCCATGAGAAAGATACTGTAGCCTTGGATCTTGAAGTAGAGGACCATTCATAGAAAGCATGAACTTACATTCATGTTTCATGTATTTTTTCCCCACTGAAAATCACTTGATCATGTGCAAGTAATCATTTAGGCCATTTTCATTGAATTAGTGCTTGAAGAAACATCATGAAGAGAACAGTTTTTATATGACAGGCAGTATAATATGGCACTACTGAAATATATGGAAAAGAAGAGCAAGTCTCTAGGTAAAGGAGAACATCTCTTCCTATAGCATTTTAACTTGGTAACTGACAAGGAAGAAGAAAATAGTATAAATCCATGTAAATAAAAGATTTTGAAAACACACTATAACATGCTGTAAGTCAGACGTGATTGCTGTTCTTCCCTCCTTTCTGTACAAAATGACTTTCTTTCCTTGTTCTACCATTCTGTCTTCAGGACAAGCTGTTATTATGCCCTGGTACTGGCTAGTGTTCTCTCCTAGTGATCTGTGCGAAAGTTGGTGCCATCAAGATTAAATCCCTCAACATAACAGTAATTAGTTTGACTGCTGCAGTAGCAGTACTGTTCAAAATTGTTTGAACATTTCATGTGTCTTAAAATCAAAAGAGTATTCTCAGTCAATGGTGTTATAGAAGAACCTGCCATCAGATTTGATTTCATGACTCTTCTTGTTGCTACATAAAGAACTACAAGAACTCTTTGAAATGTAATTGACAAGCTAGGAAGTCTTGTGTTTGAGCAGGGAGAAAAGTACATCTGAAGACTGGGCTTTATTTCAAGAATATCATGTGCAATAGTATCCAAAACCCCTTGGGAACATCAAGATATATTGAATAGAGAATCATAGAATGGTTTGGGTTAGAAGGGAACTTTAAAGATTGTCTAGTTCCAAGCCCCCGGCCATGGGCCAGGACATCTTCCACCAGTCCAGGTTGCTCAGAGCTCCATCCAGCCTGTCCCTGAATATTTCCAGGGATGGGGCATCCACAACTTCTCTGGCCAGCCTATGCCAGTGCCTCTCTACCCTCATTCTAAGAATTCTATCTTCTTGTAAGGCCATCAAAACAGCGTGTTAGGTTTCTAACAGATGAATCTTGACCTCTTCAACACCTTCAGCATCTTGTTGGTTGTTCAGTAGTTTGTCCTACTATCTTTGTGGATTTCAAAGTCTGACTGTTTGCTGCATTCTGCTGATTCAGATACCTGAATCTCTCTGGGACTGTCTTATTCAGGTTCTCAAAAATATGCTTGAACTTTCAGAGGCAGTTTCCTAAATGTTCTTGATTCATTAATTTCATTAAACTTTCAGACCTTAAATAGGCCTAGCTCATCTAAATGTTTTTAATGTGTTCTCTTTATGTTTCAGTCTATCTTTTTTTTTCTTTCTTGTTTAAATTAATTGCATCAAATACCTGATTACAGCTACTTGTTTATATAAAGACTGACTTAATCTTTCTTTGGATCATCTGTCATTTTCTTTACCTGGCAGTGCCCTTACACTTCATTTATCTTCCTCTAACTTCAAAAGCATTCATAGAAACTTCTTTGCTATCATTTATGTGCCTTGGTAGCTGCAACTTACTTATGTCCTGTTGTTTCCGATATTAATTTTCTATGCTTATATTATTGCTTATACTCATATTGCATGTCAATTTCTTGGCATACAGGGCATTGAAGAGCTCTTGCTGAAGCCAGAAACATCTTCATCTTCCTCTTCACCAGGACAATTTGATGTCATCTTCAGGGTAGTCTATTTTGTTAGTGTCTCACAGTAATTCTGCAGTCTTTTATGCTTTAGGAACTTCTTCCACAGAGTTTCTATTAATTTTGCCAAATTTGTTGACATCTCTTCTGGAGGGAGCTCATTGTCTTGTCTTCAATAATCAGTGATTCCCTTCATACATATTAGTCATTACTTTCAGTTTCTCTGTGAGCTCTCCTTTGTTATGATCAAAACTAAATTCAAGATACCTCTTCTTTTGGTAGCTTCCTCAGTTGTCCTCTATACATTCCAGTATTTCCCTGGAAAGGCCTTGTCCTGGCTTACATTGCTTTTCTAACAGTTACACTGGTGGCAAATGAGAACCAGAGGTTAATTTCAAAGAACAGTGCTGTTTTTGAAATCTGAAATACCTTCGAAGTATGGAGAACATTGAGCATAACCACACTTCAGAAAGACAAGAAACTGATAAGAAAGATTGGGATGAGAAGAACAGAAATGAATATGGAAATAATTCACCCCATTTAAAGTGAAACAGACAGACAGGCAGACAACTAAATACAATTAAACAGATATTTTTTCATGTTTGCCTGCCTGTGAAAGCAGCTCTGTTGAATTGCTAACACCGACACAATATATTGCCTATTCTATTGTGCTTAGAGGCTGCAGTCCTGAAAGCAAATCTTGGCTGTTGATCTTAATCAAAGGAGCTTCAGTATTGCCATTCTTTGTAGCGTGTTGCTTCCCATCTGGTAGAGGAGGAAGGAGTTTACAAATTCAAATCTCCCATTTAGAAGGCATGTCACTGATACGATACAGTCCCTTTGCCCATTCACTACCCTCAGCTGAGGGCCAATAGAAATGGAATTTAATTGCATATTAAACAAATATTAACAAAAGGTGAGACTCCACTTTTAAAATTACTAAAATCTTTTAAGCAATGTATTGAACCTTCCAGAGCATTAGATTTTTATCTCAAGTGTAATGAGATGCAAAGCTGCTCTGTGAAATCTGCAGAGGTGTTTTCTATTACTGCATTTCTGTGGAGATGCTGTAAGTGAACTGGTGGAGCCACTTCTATTCTCAAATCTATTAAAATTAGTTAGACTTGATAAAAAGTGAACTAGTGAATATAAATTTCTTACTCATACTTGAAGTCCAAATGTGGCCACCTCTTACCCTTCTTGTTCTTTGCCTTAGTTTTTTGAAGCGAGTAAAGAATTTTCTTGAGGAATTTTTCCCCACTAGTTTTTAGTTATTAGAAAATGATAACATGTAAACCTGCTTACAATTTGAATTTTTCTTGAATGTGTGTCATGCAAAACTTCAGTATCATTTCTACACTTTAAAGGATGTGCTTTTCTACAGTAGGTCAGCATAGACTGTTGGGGACAGACCAGAGCAGGGTCTTGTGAGGAGACAGTTTTGCTTAGTGAGCTTTTTATTTTCCTTATGAACATTTTAATTCAACCAACCTAACATGCATGTGGCTGATTAGGGAAGAGTATGCTCTTCTTGGCAGAAGAAACTTGATTTTGAAAAGGGATTGTTCAGGATTGAAATGGAATAAAATACTTACAACCAGTGATAAATGTGAGAGTATGTAGCAGAACTGCTTTTTCAAAAAATGCACACATTTGGATCTATGATTAATTATATTGAAAAGGGAAAAGCAGTATTTGAGAACTGAGGATAAAACAATCTAAGATTATAAATCAAAAATATGTTCTGGAAGATGTCTGCAAAATGTGAATGGCCTTCCATGGCTGGATTCTTAAAGAAAAAGGGGTAGAAATAATTAGAAAGAAAAACAAACCCAGATTAAAACCCCAAATTGCTTACTGCATTGTTTTTACTCTGCTTACTTAGTAATTATGGCTGAATATCAACTTCATTGATGCTAGACTTCTATTGATCTGAGAGTAGGAAGATTAAGTCCTTAATGTGTTTTGAGATACTGGCATAAAAATGTTGAGAAATGGACAAATGTTATGAAAATGTATAATTTTTATTTTATCTTAAATTAATTCCATGAATAAGCATGCACTGTTGCTGATTTTTTAATATGATTATATTTTGTTTTCCATTGTTCATATCGGTTGATGTAGTATAATATTATTGTACCTTTGCACATTCATTGTTTATAAAGATTTTAATACAATATTTACATTTTAGTATAGTTAGACATATCTAACCAGCCTTCCCCAAAATAAGCTTTCTCTTGAGACCACCCTTTCCAAGGAAGGAAACACGTGTCCTACTAGAGTAGCAATCTTCCTTCAGAAAGGGAAGTTGTCTGAATTAACGTGATCTTTGCACTTTTTACATACATTTCTCCAGTCGGCCATTCAGACTGTCAAGCTCTTCCTTAATCCTTGTAACAAGAAGCCAAACTTGTTTGTTATTATTCTTTATTATCACTTAATTACTTGTTCACAATTATACACACATCCATTATGTCTGTAGTGGCTCAATAGTGGGCTGTTTGACTGGAGGTACATGTGTGTGTGTCCATTGCATCTGCTCTGCCTGTGCCAACCCCACTGTCTCTCATTCACCAATTCTTCCGCTGTACTTTGTCTTAACGTATTCTGCATTCAGTCCAGGTGATTTAGAAAGGAGGATACTTGAGAATATCTCTCATACAGCTCTCAGCTGCAAATGTTTGTCATCCTCATGGTACCATTACCCAGCTGAATCCAGCACTGAATGCTGGGCACCATGTTACTTGGTTTTCACTGCTTTTACTTTGGAAATCTTTTCCTCCAGATTCTTTTAGTCACAAATGGCTGAAAATCAAACCAGTGACATGATAATCAATCATAAAGTGAATAACAGTCTGTTCAGTTTTGGAAGCACAGTGTTTTTATGTGTTGTATGTAAATGAAAAGTTTTTGTCCCAAGATCAGTTTTCTTAGCCCAGTCAATACAAAATTAATTAATTGAGCTTGAGTTCAGGAGTACAATTTAATATCACTCTCAGGACTGGTTATGAAAGTGTGCTGATAGAAATGAATCTATTTCCTTGTCAATAACATCCTCCTAAGAAACTTCCAAGTGCTGTAAGACTTCTCCCTAATATGATCATTTTCAGGGCTGTTGCTTGGCTTGAATTGGGTTAAGTATCAAGTTATCTTTGAGAAACTTCAAGACTGAGAAAGTTTGCACATCACCTGCACTGCATTCTGATTCACTGCATTTCTTTACAAGCATCCTGTTTCTCATTCAGAAACTTTATATAACACGGAAGTGAAGGATGGCTCCCAAAGTTTAATCCAAATCTATGCCCGCCTTCCGGAAATACCTCATGAAGAAAATGCAGCTGAATCCTGGGAAAGTTTAGAAGAGGTATGTTGGAACTCCCTTACTGCCACATTGGTGCTCTTGTTTTTAGCAGCTATTACAAAGTAACATTTGTCTTCTCTTTGTAGGACTTGATTGAGCTCAGCCAGTTGGTGACTGACTTTTCTCTCTTAGTCACTGTAAGTATTAATTCTGTGTTCTATCCTACGTAGGGCCTCATGCAAAAAGAGGGTGAATGGGTTACTCCTAGTTGGGGACAAAAAACAGATGAGCAATACTTCTGCCCATAGCCTGCTCAGACTGAGCTAGTGTCACTTGATCAAAGCAACAGAACAGCAACATTAACTGAAGTTATTCAGTCCAGTATTAAAGACTACAAAATCCTGGTCACTGTTAGGAACTTCAGGAAGACGCCAGTAGAGGCAGAGCAGTTTCCCCCCAGTGAGCTGAGATGCCTGTACAAAGGTGCTGCCTTTGCTTCTTGGGACCTATAGTAAATACACCTGTAGTTTCAGAGAGGGACATGAGACACTGTCCAAGTGATGCATTTAATGTTTACAAGAAGAATGTTCAAAAGCATTAGTTTAACTACTCTGCTGCTCTGTCTGGTTAGAAAACTAAGAGCTCTCCCTTCCCTACATCAGTGATTCATTGCTACAGTGTCTTTGTGCCTCTCATGTGGATTCAGGCTCTGCCAAGGTAACTTTCTGAGGAGGCAGTCGTCTTCTGCTTCAGAATAGTGTTTGTAGTTCTTCCTGTGCCATAGGGAATTTAAACACACAATTCCTGTCTTCTAGGAGAGTTCTTTAAAATCCTTGCTGTTGGGTTAGGATGGATAGATGAGCTAGCTTTTATCCTTTCTGCTGAGTATGTGCTGCTTCACCTATACAAACAAACCAACTTAGAACTATTAGGCTGGGGAGGGACTGCAAAAAATTTCATTCAGTATCCTAAAGGTTGAAGCAAGAGATCCTGTTCCCAGGACTTTCTGTATTTTACATGCAGCCATCATTAGATATAATGCCAAGCTTCTAAAGTGTGTGGACTGCATAGTGTAGATGAAGATGCCAGAGCTGGTGGACTCAGCAATTTCTGAATTAGAAAGAGGCAAAAAGTTCAGAATGCCTTTTATTTTAAGCTGAACATCAGCCACCTCATTATTTTGTGACATAAAACAGCTTGGGAACTGCTGAGATTAAAATAAGAACTAACAAATCCACAGATCTCTTTATCTTCTGCTCCAGTGTTCCCTGAGAGAGACTGCAGGGGAATCTGCCTGCATTTGGAGAAAGGATGCAATGTTTCTGTAAAATCAAACAGTAAAATGCAGAGCAACGTCTAGTATATTTTCAGTGCAAAGTTAAGTCACTTAAGGTCATAATTAAATGCTTCTGCTTAGATTTCTTGATGTAGCTTTGTGTATTGGAGTTTGTACTGATCTTATAAATGCTCTTTATGGCATACTTTTTGAACATGAAAGTCAGCAGGAAACAAAAATGCTAGTTTGCATTATTTTTTCCCTTTGAAATGTGAATTCATCTATTCACAGAAAAGATTTAGAAATCATACGTTTTGGGTTATTTTCTCTTAACTACAGCCAGACATTGTCTAATACCCACGCCATATTATTACTTAATAGTTTAGATTTTTGTAAAGTAAGTCTGTAGTTTCAGCAGAGGTTATCAGATGCTAATGGTGAAGCACTATTAAGGCTGCTGGATGCAGTGTGTAGCAGATGAAAGTGGCTGTGGGGCCCTGATTACAGGCATTAAAATGGTGTGTATTGGCTCACTGCTGCTTCCCAGCAGGTTAGCCCACTCATAATTCCTTTGCATCTAGTCACAGCAGGAGAAGATTGACAGGATTGAAGACCATGTCAACAGTGCTGCTGCGAATGTTGAAGAGGGAACCAAAAACTTGGGGAAGGTAGGGATCTGCTCCTGCTGGTGAATCAATGGTACTCTGCCTCCCAGCAATCCTCTATTAACCCAATTGATCTGCCGTCTTTAATGCTGAGGGAACCAGCAATTAAGGAAATAAGAAAGAAATGACCCACAGGTAGCAGGGGAAAAAAAATCAATCTCTCTTGTAATTTTCTATCACATCTAGGCTACTAGGAAATACAATTATTTAATTTTTGGGGGGCTTTCTGTAGTGCTATTCTGAGGCTACTTTGGTTTATCTGCAAGCACATTCGGTGAGTGGCTCACAAGAATCACATAAACATAAAACAAGAGGTTGATGACAACATGTCATTTCCGTGCCATTCCATGTAGATGTCAGGTGCTAAATAAGCCCCGAGCCTTGAGTCACGTTACTGAAAAGTCTGAGCATTTTCTCAGTTTCTTATTTGATTTAATGATGGCGACCAGATAATACCCAGTGTACACAAACAGCCAGAACCCACATGTGAAAGGACCTGGTTCACAACTGCATACGTGAGACAGCTCCCTTTTGACTTGTTTTCAGTACATTCTGTCATACACGTGGGATAGTAGAACATCTTTTTTTAAATACTAATTTGTAAAGTTTATTTATCACTGAGCATTCAAGTAATTGCCAAGAGCAGTGAGGGGAAAATGCACATCACCACAGGCAAGTATTCTAACTATATTTTTTTTTTCCTTTACAGGCTGCAAAATACAAGCTGGCAGCTCTGCCTGTGGCAGGTGCAGTCATTGGTGGAGTGGTGGGGGGTCCTATTGGTCTCCTTGCAGGCTTCAAAGTGGCAGGAATTGCAGCTGCACTTGGTGGTGGGATTTTGGGCTTCACAGGTGGAAAATTGATACAAAGGAAAAAACAAAAAATGATTGAGCAGGTCTCTTCCAGCTGTCCAGAGCTTTCTCACCAAAGTGCCAAAAAATCCAGCTGAAGTATAGAGTCATTATGGCCAGGAACAACAGTGTAGTAGCTGCGCTAATGACAGACTTGCAGCCTTATGCTTTAAATACAAGGCTGAGTTGTGTGAATTTTGACGACATTACTGTTCCTTGGAAGGGCTGAAACAATCATGTCAGAATTTCTCTTTTCAGACACAATGACATCGGTCCTTTGAAAATTATATGGATAACTTTTAATTATAAAATTCTTAAGTGAGTTATATGCACATCTGTAATGATGGGTGACAGGTGCTTCATGCCAAATTTGCACAAAGTGTCTTGCAGATAATATAAAAAAGAGATATTTGAAAAACCCTAGTGCTTTCCCAGGAATGCAATGAGAAGCTGGAGCTTTTATGGTAGTGCTCAAAAGAAAAGGAAATAAATGCCATCAATCTTTCATGGACATAGTATTTTAAATTTACTTTCATTTATCCGGATTCCCAAACTCTTCCTGTGTACATCCCCAGGACAGGACTATGTGTTCAGTAATGCACAGGGAAGTGTCAGTTGTCATAAGAGAAGGTAAAAATACTGGGTGAGCAATGTGGAAAAAAAGTCATGTATACATCATATATCACATCTGCCTCCACCAGCCATATCATCAGATCAGCATTGGAACTAGCTTTTCCTCTTTTTCACGTACCTTATTTTTTTAATTTGTAAACTTCTCACCTTGCTCAAAGTGTAGTTATGAATTTAACAGTCTAAGCAGCAACCCTGCAGGGCTGCTACTGGAGGATAATAATTTTCCATAGTTGTTCAGCTCCTTGACTTGTCCTGAGGATACCATGCAGGATGAAGAGCCAAGCTCTGGCATTCTGAACCTGAAGCCTCATCGTGCTTAAGCAGCACTTACTGCGAGGTGTTGGCCTTGCGTCTTGTTTCCTGGAGCCCACAGCACTCTGGTGGGAGAGCTAAACAGGTTCCCTGAAAGGCAGTGCGGCAGCCAGGCCTGCTCCCTCCACAGCCTGTGACCCCTCAAGGGTGGCATTAAGCACCAGGTGAGCAGAGGGTGAGGCAGCGAGGCCCCTTGGGTGGTGCCCATGTCAGCTGCCATCCCCTGAGGATGGACTGTGTCGAAAATGTCAACCTGGTATAGGTTACAATGTAAACCAGGCATGTTTGGGGCTGCTGCACACCTCTTGCATAGGGTGCCCAAATACCTGCTTCCACCCACACCAGAGTAGTTGCTCAGCCTTGTCAAGACTTTGGGATGTGCTGTGGAGCCTGTATGGGGTAAGATGCTGCTACTGCTTTTGCTCACTTTTTATAGTAGATGCTTGTTACCTTACCATCTTTAAGAAGCCTTTTGCTTCTGAAGCTTCCACTGTTAAATACAGAAGCGTTAACATGTTTTTATTGTCACATATTTGTACTACTGTCACATAATCTACTGTTGGGCACATAGTCCTACTGCCATCTTTTCAGGACAGTTCCCACACTACTGCTGCTACTGTTTTGGGGGAGGTTTTGAAGCTGCTTTTAGAGTTCTTAGATTGGTCAATTAATTCTGAGCTCTGCTTGAGTCCAGTTTTATGAGGTGCACACAGAAGTCAGTGTTTCAATAAGGCTCCCTAGCAAGGAACACTGTTCCAAGGAAACGCACTATAGAAAGAGCTCCTTTTGAATAATCAGTACTTTGGTATCATCACTGGAAATCATTGTCTGCTAATGACAGATGATGGGTTTTTGTGCCTAGAAACATTGTAAGCAACTGTTAGTTATAGCACAAATAACTTCTGAGCAGTTCTTCCTTACCACTTTTGAATTATTGAAATTGCTATCAGCCAGAGCATTACGTCTATTTTAAGTAGGTCTGAGGCTCAGGGAAGCAATGTGTGCAAGAATAGTTTTCACCAATAATTGCAGACATTGTCAAAACTGCATGTGTTAAAGCCACGGTGCCTGCATCAGTAAAATCAGCTGGACTGCAAAACATGACCCCAGTAATTGAGCTCATTTGCTCCCGACAGGCAAAAAGCGCTTTTCTTTAAACTATTTACTTCGGATGTAAACAGAGTTAATGAGCTTGTGACAACTTCGTAGGCTGTTCATTCCTTTGTTATTTATTTTCTACATTTAAAGGAAGACACTAAGGAAAAAAGTGGTTTTAATCAAAAACTGTGGTTGATTCTTTCTATAATTTTAAATCACTGTATCTGCTTTCCTACTGTATGCTGTGAAACCTGTGTTAAAATGACAGCAGCCACATCAGCGATGTTGTGGACTCCATCCTCTCCCCCAGACTGGATTAATGCCAGGACAATCTAAATTCATAAGACTGAATTCCTGCCCCAGCTTATACAAATTCAGCTTGGTATGCACTCATTTTATGAAATGTCTAGCATGAAAACTATTCTTCCCCCTTGCGCCTTTAAAGAAGCTATTTCAAAGCATTGTGTACACACTAGACGTGGGAGGCTATTATTTAAGCTATGATTTTTTGAAATAGGTGGGTTATTTACATATGTGAAGAAACATCAGCATCTGAGTAACCAAACTAGCATTTAAATTGCTAGGCATGTTAGTCAGAAGAATTGTAAGATATAAATAATTCTTTCAGACCAAATAAAAGTTTTTTTCTGGAGACTGGTTGTAGCATTTACTGAGAATGTTGGGGCTTATTTCCTTTCAGCATCTAAAAGATTAATCCCTCAAAAATTTTATATTATTAAAATAATTGCACTACCAAGATCTAAGAATGCTGTATTGAGTTACTAAATACATGCTTCAGCTGTTGAAATATTTACATTGACTGAAATTTTAATACAAGTTCATAAAGTGCCACATGGATCTAGTAACTTGTACACTCATGTTAGCTCAGAAATGGACTCTGCAATTTCAATTAAAAAGAGTTTGGAATGGTTTTATTCTATATAGGAATACTACTAATATTTTTGACAACTTCCCATGGAAGCCTTGAGAAGTGTTAAAGGGAGTGGTAAGCTGAGCACCACATGGTTAAAATACAGACGCAGATGATCAGAGTCAAAGGACTCAGTTTGAAACACAACTCAGATTTTGTTCAGTACTTGCTCTCTCCAGGCAAATATCTCTGTATCACCAGACATGTAAAAGCTCAAGTGACACTCAGAAGCGTGTTAAGCAAGCACAGCTCAGCTTTAGCTGTTCAACCTTCTGCTTGCAAATAGAACACAGTTATAGCCAGCTCAGTGGTCATCAAGAACCCAGGAGAATTGGGTCCAATTCCAGTGAATACACACTGAAAGTATTGTGGTGTGTAACCGTCATGAAACTGCTACAGCTAATTGTCCACAGAGTGCTGGGATGCCAAAGCTCTGGGAACAACAACTTCCTCTCAAAAGCAAACTTGGATTAAGGACTAGCAGAGGGGGTTCATCTCTTTCTAGCTGAAGGCACCAGCCACTGGACTACTGGATGGATGATAAAGAAGCATCTTTCTCCAGAAAGAGAAGTTTTGACATCTTCCATCAAACAGCATTTATAAATAAGAATCCCAAGGAAAAATAGAAGCCTCAGAGAAATAAGATGAGTACTTGCTGGTACCATGCAGGAATTGACTAAAGTTTCAGGTGCCAGAGTTGTATAGAACCACCTGGAGATAACAAGTGGCAGGCTTAAAACCACACCCTGCTCAGATCTTCAGATTCCAGCTGGAAGGTGGTATCACTCAGCTGCCAAAAATGCTTGATTTGACATGGGATGGAGAATGGAGCAGGAGAAGGCCAAAAATGCAGATTTACAAAAGCAGCAAAAAGTTCAGCTCTCAAATCTACAGCTGCTCAGTTTGCTGTAGCTCAACGTAGGTGGGTACTAGTGACTCTGTCCTCAGAATCGCTCCCTAGAAAGCTCCCGTTCTGGTGCTGCAGGGGCTTGATTCAGGAGGCTGTCCTGGGATTAATTTTTGCCACAGCTGCACTGGATCCTTCTGTCAGTACTCAGCAGGCAGCATCCACAGCTGAGCAGCAGAAGGAATCCTGAACAGTGACTGCATAAACTGGGGTGCTCTCCTAAGTAAACCTGAACCCAGTATTCCACCTGTCCAGGGAACAAGCTCGCTTCTAAGGACACTAAATCTTGGGGGCTCAAGTCAGGTCCTGTGTTCTTTGTGGTAAGTATACTGTACAAATCCAGTACTAATTCATCTCCAGCAATGCGCCACAAATGAACAGATACTGCTCCATCTTACAGCTGCTCTAGGTTCATCTCGCCCAGCAGCTTGAAGATTCATTGAGAAAAGCCCATATTGTGGTGGCGTTCATAACACAAAAGCCCACAAGGAAAGTAGTAATTCCTTCAGAGCAGAATTCGAAGATTATGAGGTAAGTAAGGCACAAGCCAGACAAAGAGAGTAACACAAAATTGGCAATGGTTTTTTGAACAGTGTCTGCCAGAAAGGCAAGGATCCAGAGGAAAAAACCATGAAAAAAATCCCAAGTAGCAAAAAGCCCCCAAGACTAATCCCAACATACATACAGATACTAATTTGGAACTGACAAAATTCAGATGCCAGTCCAGCCCTAGTCCTCTCTTACTATGAAGGGTTTCCAGTGTTCATGTTCTTTTAACACAACCACATGGGTAACATAGCAATCATCCTAATTCCAAGAAATCAGAGTAGGTCAATACAGCCCCTTCATTCAAAGTACAACCATTATCATTAAAACCTTTCCTTTCTTCTCTTGGTATTTTAATATTCAGAATTGTTTAATCGCTTGTACATTTACAGCCAGTAAAAGCACCACACAAGATTCTGTAAAACTTTAATTTATTCCCCTCCCAAGTATCCAGAATAGAAGACCCTCTTAAGTTGGAGAAAGATGTGACAAAGAAATAGATTACCAGGATAGCTGTTCACATGAAGAAAAAGCACATACTACCAAGGTTACACAGAAAACAACCCAGAAGTCCTATTTAATGGGATAGTGCAAGTTAACAGCATGTCTCTGGCAAGGATACCTTCATTTGGATTATAAAAGTTTTACAGAACAGAGTTAGATCAAGAGTCTGGATGGGTCTCTGATATTTTACTATAGCATTAAGAATGTACTGTTTGAAAGATGCTGTACAGAGTGACCCACCAAACAAATGTATTTACAAGCCTGGGGAGAAAAAAATTATTTTTCAGTTTATTCAAAATAAAAATACACATAGAATTATGAAAATATAGGTTTACTATTTCCACCACACAGAAGTCAATGCTGCTGTCTGAAAGGCTTGCAAGATTATTTCAAGTTTTTAAAGTTCATCTTTTTCCCTCAATAAGGTGTACCTATGTTCACTGGGTGCCAGTTTCTGGAACGAGCTCTCTGGTGGGCTGCTTGCTAAATCCTGAATTGGCTGAAAAACAGAACAAACAGTAAAACTGTGTGTTAGACTAATTTTAATAATCATTCACCTCCATTAAATGAATTTCTAGCATTCATTATGGGAGTGCATCAATGTCCAGCACTGCCACAAATTGAGTTTGTTTGTTGTTTTTTTTTTGGAAGGCACATTGTAAGTCCCAAGTAGGTGGAACACACACGTGCACACACACATTACTTAAGCACTTTCAGTTAAGGATATTCTTTTTGTTGGCTCATCTCAAAGGTAAAGGGCATCACACAAGTTTCTTACAAGTCACTTAGAAGTATTTCAAATGTTTCTCATAGTATATTGCTTAAGTCTGTCTACCACTTGCTTCAACAGTATTCTAGTTTGTGTTTTTATGAGATGACATCAGAGCAAAAATGACATCACTGCCAAAATATTTTAGAGTTAGTTTTCTATGAAAACGAAGGGACCCCCCCCCACCTCAAACAACAACAACAGAAAAACCCAACACAAACCCCATGCAATTCAAGGGACATAGGTGACTTAAAGATGGCAACCTCCAGTTTAGCTAAGCCAGATTTCCATCACGCACATCCACAAGATGGCAGGATGCCATATGGAGATGAGAACATAAACATCCCAGGCTTTGTGAGCATTTCTCAAAGCAGAATGGAGACCAGCAAGCCTGCAGCTCTAGGCTATGTGCCTGTTCCCAGATAGGCAGGCAGCAGGATCCAAGGACTCAGCAGGAGTCCTTGTCTCTCTGGCCAAGCCTCCACTTCACGGCAAGTGTCTTGGAGCATCTCTTCCTCATGCACACCTGTCCACCTCCAAGCTGACAGACTGCCTGGCCTACACCTCAGTCTCCAGGCCTTGTTTCTGCACCTCCTCCTGTTGACCTGAATTCTGGTTGCTCAATGAATTCTGGAGAAACACAGGGAACTACTAGTTAAATGAATTACTGCGGAGATGATTCAGCCCACGTGTTTCTCAGCCAGTCATGACAACATTCAAAAGCAGTCATTCTCCTGGCCAAGGCAAGTCCTCCAGGACTTTCATGCTTTTCAATCTTTCAGCTTTGAGCAGGACAACAGGAGGCTGAACTCACAGGGTGTAGCATAGTGCCAGCCTTAGCACATCCCACAGATCAGCAGGAAAGTGACCCTGTAGCTATAAACAGTTTCTGTCCCTCATCCCTGGGTTCTCAGTGGCCCAAGGCATCTCAACACAAGGGCACCAGGTCTCCTCTGGGACCAAAGTGGCTCTCTGAGTCCAGACAATGCAACGTATAGCTTGAAAGTTTTTATAAGTGGTTATTTCTTTAGACAGTGTTTGAGGGAATGAAAATGTTCCCTGGCAGGCTGTTACATTTGCACTTTTCAGCATGACACCAAGCACATGAGCTGAGTGGTTTATAAAGAACATACAAGGCTGATCAACACACAGAAGACTGGGCTGAGCAGAGGGAGTCAGGGCTGGTAATGTCCTTTCTTTCCAGACACTGACGTGCTCCTGAGTTTTGTCTAGAGAAGGATCTAGTAGTCGCGTTCCTGAAGAGATCCCAGGAGTGACTTCAAGGCATGTAATTACACCACATGACAACCTTTGAGCAGAACCATGAGGAATCCAAACTGACAAGTGCAGCCTGTGAGCACTACTAATGTTAACTGCATTGATAAAAGCAACAAGACCTATTATTGCTTTATCCATCTTGTCTTGATGCTCTAAGAATCTGCCTCCTGCTTGGATTGGCAACTTTCTTCACAAAACATTCCATCAATTGTTCGTTCCCCTCAGAAGCACCCTGTAGTGGTGCGTTGTGTGGAAAATAGTCCAGCTGGGATGTATCACCAGCTTTTGCACCAAAGTCATGTGAGAATTACCTAAGTCATGTAAGAGCAGCTCTATGAGGTCAGAACAGTCATCTAGCCCAAGATCTTCATTTCAGTGGAGAACATATTCTTATATTCTTAAATATTCTTATGCTCTTCCCTTATTCAAGGCAAAGAGATACCATACTATTCCTAGTGCTCTCCTTGCCTTTACGAAAGAATGTTAAAGGAAATACCAAGCAGAAGTGGCACTGTTATGCTTCTGTAAATAGATTTCTCCTTCAGGAGACAGAAGTTAAAAGTACAAACATATTAGAATGTACAGCTCTGACAAATAAAAAAAAGGCCTTTACTAAATGGCCAAATTAAATGTATTTGTTGTAACCTTACCTGACCAGGTGCTACATCAGTTGGATCAGGGCCATGATGAAACTCTCTATGCAATTTTCCAGAATGCAAGTCTAGTACAAATTGCTTCAGTTTACCTGGAATTCTGGAAAAAATTCAACAGAAACACCCACATGTTTATTGCAAGTGAAGTCCAAACACAGAATATTTAAAGTGCACTGTTTAGAGTAGCCAGCTTTTGTTTATCTAGCACACTATGCCCACTCTTAGGTGATTAATAGAGGACAGGAAGCCAAATAGCTTGCTAAGGTATCCTACCAGCTTCTTTTTCTTTCCACTGTCTCTTGAGAACACAGCAAGTATTTCATCTTTTCAATAACTCCCACAGAGTTGTACCAGCCGATAACTTCATTGTACACTCACTTCAGCTCCCCACTAACCGTAATGTAAGAGGGAACAGCAGGTTCCAAATGCACAGTTTACAGATACAAATGACAGTTGGGTACCAGTATTGACAAAACATCTTTGAAAGGCTCTCTACTGCCTCAGCAACTGCATATACACCAGAGATAAGCACTAAGAGGATATCAATGTAAATCTAATCTGGCATCATCTACTGTCACCCACAGCAAACATGCTAAACTACAGCATCCAATTTTATTTGTGAAATGTCAGATAGACTAAAAATCTCAAAGTGAAGAGTTGATCTAGTAAGTATTAAAGATGAGATAAAAAACTATAACATGAGCACTATGCATGCAATCAAAAGGTAATGTCTGAATGGAGACAGGGTTTGTAGGGAGTCTTTCATCAAACCAACTATTACATTTAGGAAAGAAGAACAAAGTGTGGTCAGAGGCTATCAGCAATATTTCAGACAGTCAGAAAGCTATGAATAAAATGCAGCATCATATAGAATCAGAGGGTATCACTACAGCAAAGTCTGTAACTAATCAGTATTGCAGTGGTACTTTAAGGGGTCTCTTCTCTTCCCTGAAAAGATGAGGAATTAGTACTGATGGAGAGAAGGAGGTTCATTCTAGCCTAGTTATAGGGACAGCAGAATTACTGCTCCCTGCTTTACTCTGGGCTCCTGCCCTGTTCTAGGTCAGGCACCTTGCTGGAGACATTCCCCTCTCCTACTGCAACAAGGGCACTTGATGCCTACAGTCTTCTGTGGCTCAGCCTGCTCTCACTGAGAAGCTACAGTGGATCTATTGAACATCCTGCCATCATTTCCAACCTGGAACAGCAGAATGAATAGGGAGAGATGGCCAAAGTACAAGGATAGAACTTTGAGTGATAGTCTCATTTGCCTATGAAGAACCTGTTCTCCAAAAGGACAATGAGCTCCCTAAAGAGAGAAGAAATCTTTCACTAGGTCAGTTCTGAAAGTGCCATATCCATCCCTATTGGCTGGTGGTAGCACTGAGATTACAAAAGACAGCCCAAGGCCAGTTTGTAAAAGAGTCCAGGAAATGTACTAACGTGGCAGAAATCCCTGCAGGTAGATGAGTCTCAGAATTAAGACTCTACCTATTAATAAAAACCAAAAAGCCTCAGAAAACTGACAAAGAAACAACAAACCAAAACAAAAAATCACACACACACACAAGAGGATATCATCCCAACTCCAAGCTCTCCTTGTTTCCAAACTGTTTGTTAGCTATTTCTATGTATCAGCTCAACCTCCTAGAGTAAGGTTGAATAATTATTTGTCATTAGGCAACTGTCTACAATCCTGACATCTCTTTCAGTTTCATGGGTATGTAAAAACAGCTACACATCAAGCAAGTAGCTCTTACTATTCTGGCACTGTTTCACAGAAACAGAACATGTAAGAAGCATAAAATGAAAGTCTAAACTAAACATCTCTATTGCCCCTATAAGAGATGTTTATTTTAGGGCTGTTTAAAAAGTGACAATAAAAAGAGTGTTTTTAAAATGCAAATATCCTGCTATTTTTTTGCTGGCACATGCAGTGAACACACTCGTCCAAAGAAACAGGAACACCAGGAGAACAACAGTCACTCTCAAGAGTTTCAACATACATAGCTTCAGATATTTGAAAAGCACTATTTGAGATACATCAAACAGAGACCACGCTTAATAAGCCTGTGGAGAATTACTGAAAGAAGCTAAGTTCAAACCCTCCTTCCAAACGTCAACATTTCAGGTAGAAAAATGCCTCCTGGACGGGCAGAATCAGACATGGGATTACATTCACATTGCATGTTAAATCTGGCTTTGACAAAAACAAAATACCCAGCCTAGGCATCCAATCAGGACTTAACAGGCAGCGTATGTGCAGGTGCCTCCTTAGAGACAGAAACGAGTTTAACACCCAACCAGAACACAAAGACAGAGCACTTGTCTGGGGCTGAAAGCTCTTGAAGAGAACGTTTACACATCTTCATTCCTCAACTGAGCCGTGAGAGACAGAACATCTACTTCCAAGGCAGAGCAACATAAGGAGACAGGCTGATGTAATGAGGATTATCAGTGGTATTTCACCTGAGCACTCTGATACTTTGCTCTCACATATTTCATCCAGATAAACATGACAGTGATCGGCCACTTTCCAAGCTGCACATGGAAGGTTTCAGAAATCCACATAACGGGGATTTCTCTGCCAGCTTTCTAGATTTAGACAAATGCAGGAAGGCCAAAACTGCACAGCAGGAAAAACCAAACTAGTAGGCTGGGAATTCTTACATGGTGCATTTTACAGTAATCCCTGAATAACAGCACTTACATATTCCATGTAGTATTTTAAATCTTTTAAAGTTAATTGATACAGCTAGATCACTACTTGAAATACCATACCAGGCTCTAAATGCCTAACTATGACAGAAAAGAGCAAAACTTTGAAATAAAAGAGCAACATCTAAAGAATTAACATGAGATTCTTTTCTTGAATAAAGTAATACAACTCCATTTAAACAGTGACTTCACACCAACTCGTATTGCTTTTAGGCTTTGACACTGAATCACACATAGGCAGCTTTACCTATCCCAGATTTACTCATTTTCCTACCACAGTACTGAATAAAGTATGAGCACACACCTTTTCCTTTATTCTTCTCAAATGATAATGCACAAAGAAAAATACTTACGACAAGTCACTGAAGTCTGAAAAGACATACATATGCCTAAAGCTATCAATGGCAATAACAGGGCAGTCTGCTGGAGTCTTCTGAATGTGGAGGAGTGGGTGCCTGAATTTGTCACAGTCAGCATGAAGGAAGTTTATTGTACCTTAAAATTGTGAGCAGACAAAAATCTATGTTAAGATTTTTTTAGTATTATCTTGAAGCCCTAGCCACTTTTGTAACTATTACAAAGGTGGAGATATTAGAGAGATACAACATGTAAAACTTGAAAATAGATCTAAATAAGACAACTAAAATAACAGATTTTCTTAAAGTGAGCTTTTCCCCATACTACAAACTGAAGCTTTGTTTAATGCCCTCTCCAACCGCATTATGTCATTTAGACAAGAAGGATTTCTGAAACAGTTACTTACTAACAAATTGTGTATCTATTTTAGTAATTTCCAAAGGAGTGAGTCCTCACTGTCAGAACTGCATAAAGCACTTCAGCCTCAAGAGTTTTAAAGTTAGGATTCTGTTTGGCCTTTGCTTCCACTCTACTGAGTTGCTAGAAATAAAATTATACCAGAAAAACTAGAAAGTATTAGGAGTCACTACTAACCTTTTTCACCTATTAGTTGTCGTGCAACCTCCTGCTGGAATTTCTCTAAACTCTCCAAGTCATCTTTCATGTGGAAAAGTATGAGAAAAGGAAGGCCTTCTTCTGTCAGTTCCTGCACAGAAAACAAAGGACAAATCTCATTTTTTCCATTTCTTAAGAGCACTTAGTGATTCCAGGAATTTTCAAATTCAGTGAGATCTCTACTTTAAAAAACAGACAAAAAATGTTAATTGCTGACTTTTCCTCTAAGATACCCAAGTGATGCAGTTAATGTGTCTCCTTCCTCTTATCATAAAGAGCAGATAAAGAATTTTGCTATTTCATGATCGGCATTTCAGGAAGGGATACACTTCCACCAGAATACTTGCATGAAAGAAATAACCCGATTCTGAGAAAACACAACATCTTCATTGAAACCACAATAAGGCCTGAGAAGCACAATATTAAATGCTATGAGAGGCTCAGGGTGTATCCTAGATCCAGTCCCAGCTTGATCACACAGTAAAGTGGTGCTTTCTTAATGTAACACAATGAAGAAATATCTTTAAAATAACCCTATCCCCTTTCCCCCATAAAGAAAAAATCAGAAGCTAATGACACAGCCATATCAGATGTGATCAAGTACTGCTCTTCGGCCAGTAAGTGTGTCCTGACTGGTCATCTGTGTAACGCTATTGCTAAATTCACAGGCTAAATTTTTATTAAAATTGAGGAAAAAATTAAAACCTTTCTTGGACAGGCAAACTTTAACTCCTCATAGGGATGCATCCTCGCAGCCCAAGTCCCTTTTAAAGATCTCTGTGCCCAGGGACAGATAAATAGAGGAATTCCTTGAATACTTTATTCAGGATTTTTCTTTTACTTAAGCCCAAAACACAAACAATATCCACTTGCTTGCTTCAAAAGTGATTTTTAGGCACTTATGAACATCAGCTCAACTTGCTACTGCCTGATTGAAGAAATCACCATTTATCAGCTAAGAAATGCCTAGAGTTGTCTATTTATCATTTGCACAACAGGTGTAACAAGCAAGTGCTGCTATTGCTTTGATTTGAGCTTGTACCAGCATAAAACCTGTGCTTTTTGAGAAAGATAGCACTGGCTCATTCTGCCACCAAATAGAGTTTCTTCAGATATTTTCAATTTGCACTTTCCCTATCAGTAGGCAGTCAGTTACACAGTGCACATAAAATGGCTGTCCTTCTCCCTTCAACCAAATCCATAGGCAAGTTGAAGCTTGGTCTTTTAACAGCAGATTGCAAAGATCCCCATAACTTCAGTGTTCTTGAAATCCAAGCTTCCCAATCCATCTCTAAACCAATGACTAACCAAATTTGCTCGTTCCCATTTATACACGCACAAATTCAGCTGGGTCTCAGTCTCCTCTCCTATTACAGGACAGTAAAAACTCTGTTTTGTACAACTACAGCTATGGCTTCATTTCCCCACTCATCTCACCAGGTACATTTCTGGAGGGAGAACTACTAAACAGAGCTTGGTATTCTGGCTCTAAGATCCCCTCTTGCTTGAAAGCAGCTAAAAGGACAACCTTGGCAAGTTGTTAACACAACTCGACAAGCACATTAACAAGATCTATTAATCTCCAAACAGATTGTTTCATTTGCTTAGACTGCTCTCTCAGTTTGGCACTGAGAATATGAAAAGATTTTTCATTAGATCTGAGCTTCTCATGTTACTCCTGTATGCCTTTGAGAAAGTCTTTTACCTTTTCAAAAACTTAGAGTTCAGCAGCATGATTAGACCAGACAGGTTCATTGTATTCACAGAATCACAGAATGCTTTGCGTTGGGGACCTTGAAAACCATCTAGTTCTAACCCCATTGCCATGGGCAGGGACACCTTCCACTTCAGAGCTACATCCGAAGTGGCCTTGAACACTTTCAGGGATGGGGCATCTACAACTTCCCTGGGCAAGCTGTTCCAGTGCCTCTTCACCCTCATAGTAATTTTTTTTTTTCCTAATATCTAATCTAAACCTCCTCTCTTTCAATTGGAACCCATTCCCCCTTGTCATGTAACTAGATGCTCTTGTAAATAGTCTTGCCCTGTCTTTTCTGTAAATTCCTTCCAGGTAAAGGCAGGATGCAATTAGGTGACCCCAAAGCCATCTCTTGTTCAGCCTGGAAATCCCAGTTCTCAGACTTTTCTTGGAGAAGAGGTGCTCCATCCCTCTGATCAACTTACTGTCCCTCTGGACTTGCTCCAACAGGTTGATGTCCTTCCTGTGCTGGGGAGCCCCATTCCAGGTGAGATCTGAAGAAGGTGGAGGGGCAGAATCCCCTCCCTTGGGTTGCTTCTGACACAGTCCAGGACATGATTTGCTTTCTGAGCTGTGGGTTCATGTCCAGCCTCTCATCCACCAGCACCCCCAAGTCCTTCTCAGCAGGGCTGTTCTTGATTCATTTAGCACAGAACTAGACAGCCTGGTTACAGGTTAAAGCAAGATTTCTTTTGAATGGTATTACCCATCCAACAGCCTGTTCTTGTCGGGTACAGGCACTGTCTTGAACGGATGGTCTCCTCAAGCAGAAGACCTTGCTTCAGATTTCAATTACCATGTGTTGTCAAAAGTCACAATGCACTCTGTGCAGATTGGGCATCTTCCTGGTTAGCCTGCCCATGATAATTATCAGATAGCAAAGGCATAAAGAAAATGAGGGAAAAACCTACCAGCAGTTTACAGAGACCAATTTTGATTTTAAAAATGAATTTAAAATCTGTAGAAAAAATTTTTAACTTTTTTATACAGCATTCTAGTACCACAAACACAGCTTAAATCACAGCACTTCCTAATTTTACCCTGTACTACTGTGCAGTACACACAATAAATAAGGGCCCATTTAAATAACTGTACAATCTAAGCAAGCAGAAATATCTTAATTTTGGCATGTTTAAATTTGTTTGGGTACTGGCAGCACTGAATTTTTTTAATAAATGTTGCTAGGCAAAATGCCATATTGGAATTATTACTACCTGCCTGAGTAAACAGGAATCGAGGGTTAAGAGATCAGAAGAACCACAACACATTGTGGTAACAGCTGACGGGGATGAACCTTGGATTCCAAGGCTTAGAATCCTCTTTCACCATGGGAAAATTACACTGAAAATCTACCACACACTTCTAAAGATGCTAACATGTGGCATACCTTTACATATTAAGTGGCAAATGAAGAACTAAGATTTGTTAACTATCAGAACTTTTCAATAAAAAAGCTGGCAGGATTGAAGATAGTCAACCAAAATGGCCTAAGTAATAAAACCACCCTGCTCCTCCCTCTGCCATGAAACCTGAAGCATTGCATGTGCCCAGAACAGCAGTGGTAGATGCACTGCAGGTTCAGGATCACAAGAAGTAAGTGTACAAACTGCGAATGAATCACGACTGATTCTTTGGTTTCTCATCCACTGTGGACAACATACTGCAATTTGTTACAAACCACAGCAAAGTTTCTAGCAGATGCTGTGGCTGTGTCAAAATACTCCTTTTGAGATACTACAAACTTGATACTTTTCTAAAGATTTTTTTTCCTGTTATTTTACAAAAATATTATAATATGGAGTTGGAAACAAGAAAACAAAAAAGCATTGAAAGAAAACAATGATAATGAGAAGAAAAGAGATGTTTAAAAGCAAAATGCCAAATTCCACCTGATGAATTACAGCCAGAAGAAGAAAAGCAAGGGAAACAGTACAGGAAGCTAAAAAGATTAAGAATGTACCAGTGCTTAAATGCAGATTGAAGAAAAAAACAAAAAAAAATCCCCCCAAAAAACCAAAAAGTTTTTATTACCATTCCCAGAAAATTGCTAGTTCCAAGATCAGCCACAATTTAACACGCTTATTTATTAGATAACACTTTGGAAGTGGTTAATAGAGTAATATTTTTCTGCCACTGACATTAACATTAAACTTTAAAAGCCAGTTATAATTAAAGCATCGTTCACAAGTATTTCATTCTTTCAAACTGTCATGGACATGCTCACATGGATATTTTCTACCCTGACCAGAAGCGTTTTTTCCAAGGTCTGGATCTTAAAATATTGTTTAGTCACAACATCCATATGAATAATGTGTACTTACTTTATATGAGTAATACAACCTACCCAAGCTGTTACATACCCACACATACTTACAGACACACACATTCTCAGCCTCCAAGTGTCTACGTTCCACAATTCACCTGGCATTTCTTATTGGATGTATATGCATAAAGGCTGGTGCTGCACTTGGTTCACACAACAACCTCATGCAACGTCATCAGGCTCAGGGAAGAGTGACTGGAAAGCTGCCTGGTGGAAGAGGACCTCAAGGACCAGCAGGACCAGGGCAGTGATTGTCTCCCTCTACTTGGTTGGCACTGGTGAAGCCACACCTTGAATCTTGTGGTCAGTTTTGGGCTCCTCATGACAAGAAAGACATGGGGTTGCTGGAGCATGTCCAGAGAAGGGCAACGGAGCTGGCAGAGGGCCTGGAGCACAAGTCCTATGAGGAGCAACTAAGGGAGCTGAGGATTTAGCCTGCAGAATAGGAGGCTCAGGAGGAACTTACTGCTCTCTACAACTACTTGAAAGGAGGTTGTAATGAAGTGGGTTTCATCTCTTCTCCCAGGTAACAAGCAGTAGGACTAAAGGAAATGGCCTCAAGTTGTACCACGGAAGGTCTAGATTGGATTCTGGGGAAAATGTCTTCATTAAAAGGGTAGTCAGGCATTGGAGCAGGCTGACCAAGGAAGTGGTACAATCACTGTCCCTGAAAGTGTTAAAAAAACTGTGTGAATGTGACACCTGGGGACATGGTTTAGTGGTGAACACAGTAGTGCTGGGTTAACAGCTGGAGCCCATGATCTCAGAGGTCTTTTCTAACCCTAAAGGTTCCATAATTATAACTTCTTACTCTGGTAGTGTTTGAAACTACAACAAATCTGCCTCCAGTGAATTTCAAGTCTAAACAAAAATCTCCAAAGAATGAAAAAACATTATCTGACAGCTATTTTCTGCCTAAAACAAAACAAAACACACAAACTTCTTTGACATGAGTTAGGGACCTTGAAATAGACATTTTGGTTTTGAGAACGAAACCCCAAAACTAGAATTGTAGAAAAAATTCTTACCTCCCCATTTTCAAACGTAATTTCTCTAACTAGTGGTACACATTTATCTTGTGTCCATGCATAAATCAAATCAAAATTGGTTAGTGAGCCTAAATACACCATATCTGGAGCACTTTCCTGTTGAAAAGAAAAACACACCAGATGAAAAACAATAGCACTGCTACCTACAGAGGTTACCTACTCGATATAAAATAACAATACCCATATAAATACTGAAAGTACATCTTATACCAATATAACCCTTGTGCATGCAAGATTTCTATTAACTATGTGATTAAAGTACAAATGGAAAATAAATATTAAATATTATAATGTATACAGTCAATGCCACTTTTTAAGAGAAGTTATAAGGAATTGAAGAGATACTTTGTTTACAAACTGGGGTTGCTTCAAATAAAGGCTATTCAGACTTCTGCTACGTTGAGAAATAGTATCTCCAGACCTAAAAACCCCATTCAGGTACAAACTAAATGCAGACAGTAAGCTGCTTCATGCTGATAGTTACAAAGACTCACCACAAACTCCTTCTAATGTCCTACAGGACTTGAAATTGGTATTTTACATTTGCTTTGCCAAAGAGATATGAATAAATAATAGTTTTCCTTTATTTGCTAGTAGTTTTAACTTATAATTCAGGGTTGGCATCCTTTAATTTAATTACAACTTTGGTTAACATGAAGTGAAGCATGACTTTGCAAGCTGTGGCCATGATTAAACACACCTTAATTCAGAAATGCCATATAAAGTAGGTAACCTAATAAATTCTGTTGTTGCAGGGAAAAAAAAAAGGTTTGAAACTTTCTTCCCCCTGAGGTCTTTTTCCATCTACTTCTTCTTTTGTAGGTAGCTCTTGTCATACAGTAAATTTGCAAAATGAGCAGATTTTTAGATAGTATGTCTCTAAAAAGCAATTTTTACAGATTTTCTTCTGTACTAAATATTTCCTCAAGTGAAACTATGATTATGAGAGTTTGTTAATATGCAGTTAATTTTATTACTTTTTTTGTTCGTTTGTTTTTAATTCAGAGAAAAGCTCTTAATGTGGATGGACTGAGGCACACAAGACAGGCAAGTGACAGAAAAATAGATAGTTATTGTCACTTGCTTTGGACAACTGAAGTGCACCACCTTCACAGATTTTTAAGAGTTTTTTAAGAGAACACACACTATGTCATACACATGATGTGTTGACTGTCTGTCTCAGAAAAAAAATTAATTCTGAACATGGACATTTCAAATGACAGATTCAGGTTTTGTGCATTAACTGGCAACACACAAGATGGAGATCTTTTTCACTGACTCAGAAACACTAGTTTCTATAATGCTATTTCTCTTACTATTTAGCGATGAAATAAAATTAAAATTTGAGATACAGTAACGTACTGAATGATATAAACAGTCTCCATTTGTTCATATTCACATAAAACAACAATAATCATAATAAAATGCATAGTTACACTTACCCCTGGTGGCTTGTAGATTACATTGTCTCCGCTAAATCTCTCTGCTTTTGAAATAGCCCTACAACAAACCAACCAGTAAGCATGTCTTGGAAGAGACAAATAAAATAACTGCGATACCTAAAATCTTATTTTAGTTTCCTATCCTTTCTTTACCTCTTCTTTTTCCCCCTCCTTCACAATTTGAGAATTAAACCCCTTCATTTTTAAAGCAAACTGTAAAGTGACTCCACAGAAACTCGGCTGGGCTAGATAAGAGGGCATTAAGGGAATCACCAAGATGTATCCCTAAGATCAGCAGCATGGACTAAAGGCATGAATGCCACTACAAAGAAATTAAAGAAGTGAATTTAAAAAAAAAAATACCTTAAGGAAGGAAAGGAGAGAAAGGTGGATCCTTGTTTGCATTTACTCTTCCTGTTCCACTGTTTACACTAAGAATTTACATCTTATCTACCCTGATAAAGAAGGGCTTTGAGGTGTTCTATGAGCACAAGCAATGAGAAAATGGATGGCAAGTAAGCTCACACTGTCCACTTCACCCTCCGAACAGATCTAGAGAACAGACAGCCTAGAAACAGCCTGCGGTTTCTGATGCTATAGTATGTGTGTAACCAGAAGACATGCAGTTTCTCTTTGGTATTCAGCCTACTGTGTCACCTTAGTAGTAAGTTCCTGTCTTGCCTCTGGAATATTTTGTGGTTCCTTAATGCCAGTCACAGCAGTGTTCTGAAAGCTGCTAGCTTGTACCCCAAAATTATCATCTCCTCGCAAGCAAGTTGTGACACCTATGCATCCAAGGGAGGAGACAGAAAAATAAAAGGAAAGCTCCCCACAAAAATAAACCCTTTAGTAACCTTTAGATAAGTAAAGAGGCCTCCTCTCTCTTCTCTTCCATGCCTTGCTGTTCCAAGGTAACTCAGGCTGGCAAAACAGAACTGACTAGCTGCATACACCACAAAAGATAAAAAGTACCTATTTCTTTTCTCTTTAGCATAGGCTAAAAAGAAAGTTTATCAGCCTTTGGAAAACATTAGGTAAGTGTTCTACATTCTCCAATTAACTCTCCTCTGGATGCAATATAAACATTGATGAAGACTGATTAAGAAATGTAAGGGGGAGGAAAAAACGAAGTCAAAATATCTCAATTTATCTCACTGCAACATTAGTTAAACCTTGCAGGGGTCCAAACAATCTAGACTGACATAAGGCTTAACTCGAAGCACCTATATTTCCTTCATTTGATCTGATTATCCTTTTCTTATCTCATACAAAGGATGCCTTGCATAGTATGTTACACCTATCAGTATTTGTATCAGTTTAGAGATGTGTATTTTTAAACACATTTTTATATTCCAGACAGGACTCCCCCCGTAATGGGAAATTAGGCTTCCTAGTGACCATCATCACTGACATAAACTGCTCGCATCCCAAATAAGCCTTCGCTGAATAAGAAGAAAGGGAAGACATAGAAGCCACCTGCCCAATCACTGCTTGCTAAGCTGATGATAATCTATAATGAAATATATGCTCTAGGGTTACCCTGTGGTAGAACCCAAAATGTCCTCTTCTGTGTTCTTCCACTTGAGTAGATGCAGTTGCAACTGATTTTTTTCAGATAGCTCAAATAAAGTAGGGACATGATGTGAAAATCCCAAATGCCTGAAGATAGACCTTTTTAAAACAACTACTAAAATGGGTTTGCATTTTGTCTCTTCTTGAAGGAGTAATGTAGAAAGTGAACCTCTTGGAACCACACAATCCCCCCACCCTCCTCTGCCATATTTACTTGCTAACACAAAATTAAAACAGTTCCTAGATTCATTCCTCTCTTTCATGAACTACTTACAGTTCATCATAGCCTTTTAAGATAAAAGTATTTTTTGCCTTTTTTTTTGTTGTGTTTGATATTCTTTTCCACTTTCACAAACATTTCAGATTCATCCCTCTCTAGTTCTACGTCTAAAAATCTATCTATATCTCTTCTTTAGATTCTTCAGCTATCTCCTTCTGCCTAGAACTCTTCTTTCATTAATCTTCTTCAATGGTCATCTCATATTTATACAGAACTGTAAGGATTTAAGAATCATTTTAAGCATCAAGATGATCTGCAACTAAGTACCATTAAAACAGTTTAAAAATAAGCTATGATAGCTACCTAAAACCAGAGTAATTTTGGCACAGCAGGACAGTTCTGCCTTGACAGAAATCAGCAAAGTAATTGTGGGTTTTTTTCCTGTCAAATTGACTGTTTTATTTTAGCTTACTACAAATTTGAACATGACTGCTCATGTTACCATATACCTTCCAAGCCATGTAGCTGTTGGACTATGTCCATAGCAGACCCAAAAATACCTCCCAGGGGCTGTTAGGATGCTCAGTCAGAAGAGTCTGATCAATGCCATCTTCCCATGAAGCATTTTGCTACATATAATTTGAAAAGCAAATACTGATATGTAGCCACTATCTCCCTTGGAAGCCTTTTCACATATAATTTTTTTAGGAAGCTTAAGAGCCACAGCCACTCTCAGATGAAAACATTTAGTTCCCAAGGTTGTTGTTGGGAAGGCTGCACTTTAAAACACTAACAGCTCCAGGCTAGAAAGGGAATGGGAGTCTGGAGGTAAGAATAACAACAAGCCTGCTGTGCAATCTGTAGTTATACGGGCAGGTTACAGATAATCAAACTCTGATCCATTCCATTATGTTGGCCTATTGCTTATATCTGAACAAAAAAATTTAAAATAAAACCCCTATATAACTACTTTCAAGAACAATGCCCAACAACCAAATGAGTGGAAGAAACTATTTCTTATTATATGAATTTGACAAATAGAAAACCAAAGACAAACAGACTCAAAGAATAGGAGAGAATCTTAAAAGTATTGTTATCTCAACTAATAATTTTTAAAGGTATTTCTGAAAAGACTAAAAAGTCGTATGAGAGGGCAAAAAATAACTTAAAATCCTAGTAACAACTCAGACTGGCTGTCCTGAGAACAAGCATGGATGAACTCATCAGGAAACACTTGGGATAATGGCCACTTTTTGGGGATAAGACTGAGAGACCTACAGACCACCGATTTACCTGTTTACACAGTCATACCATTACCTAAGCAGGAACTGAAGGAAAGGAAAGCCCCATGTACTCCCACATGTTGCAAATACTCTCCCATGCCCCAAAATAATTTTTTGGAGACATTAGTAGAGGCATCAGTGACTGACAACAGATTTTGTTCAAACAGATGAAACCTCTTGTCCCTTGATACATCCTCTCAGTTTCTCTGCTATTCTTCCCTACATCCAATTCAAAAAACTCAAGGCAACTCTAAGCAGTAAAAAAGCTAGCTATAACACATGCAAATTCCTGATCTTGCAACTGTGGGCAAACATTAATGCCCAATCACTTCAAACTGGCAATTGGTGGTGGGACATTAAACACTGCAGAAAGAATCTATAACATCATGTTATTATCCTACTTAAAAAGAGAATCACTCAGTCCCAGTTTGTTTTTGTTATTGTTCTTCTTCCAGTGAATACCTTTTAACATTTTAAAATATCATTATAAATCTGTATAACATGGCGAAATTTGAATTTCTGTAGGTTTTTCTTCTAGGGTTGCACTCTGTATCTCACCAATGCAATTGCCTTTCTAAACTGTTGCACTGATCAGTGACATAGACAGAGGCACAAAAATTAGGCATTTTGGAACAAGGTCCACTACCCAAACATCAAGAGCAAATAAAAAAGCAACTACATCCTTTACAGGAGGAAAAAACCAAAACAAAACAAAGCCAAAAAAACCCAAAAAACAAAACCCTACCAAAAAAAAAAAAAAGACAAACAAAACCCCTTCAAAAATGGCCCTATTTTTAAAGAAAAAAAAAATAAAAATCGAAGAGGTTGCCAAAAATGTTACTCAGTCAGAAAAGTTAATGAATTTTTTTCCCCAACACATTTTCAAGCCTTTCCCTACTTGTTCTCCTCTCCCCCTAAAAAAGCCGATTTTTGGGACACAAATATCTTTCACCCCCTCCCTCCAAACCATCTCAATTGCATTTAAACTATACTGACAGACTGGAAAAAAAACAGAAAAAGGAAGCAAAAAAATAAGAGTTGAATTTCACAGTAAACATTAAGGCTAGGAGGAGTATTCCTCCTTCTATCCTCTCAATGTATTTGTCTCTTAAGGTCTAGTCTCTTCAGTTATGCCACACTGAAAGTATTAAAGAAGTCCATTCAATTAAATTATATACAACTCATTAACAGAATTTCAATAATGAAATCATGCAATCAACAAGTTTTGAAACTTACCCAAAGGCAGACAGGAACACACAATCATCATGCAAAATATTTGCTACTCTTTCAAAGGTTCTGTAATTGTCTGAGTCCTTTTGCTCAAAGTACCCAATGATATTTCTTCTGCTGCGCTGTAAAGACAAAGGTAGAATTATGACTTGCATCAAATTATCAAAAACTATCATTACTCCCCATGGATATTAAATACAGAGATGTCATTCATTCAGCAATCATTAAATGCAGAAATGATTTCTGCCTTTTCAATATTCAGAAACATTCTTGTAGTATTTTTTCAGTAAGGAAAAGTATCTTGTCAAATACAACATATGATTCTTTTCAAATTACTAAAAGCAAAATAAATAATTTGGTCATCAAGTGAATGTGGCTGGAAGTGATCATGTTGGAATAATTTGTAACACTGCAAGTGATCCAGTTTTCCACTCAGGTTGAAAAAAAAAGAGTACTGAATATTTCTGAATGAAAAAAGGAAAATATGTACTTTAAAATACGTTATGTTCCACCAGTTCAACATGAAAAAAATAAATAGAAGAAATAAAATTGAAATACTTACATCAAGAGAACTAATTTCTTCCAAATCCTGGACCTCCCGAATAGGGTTACTCTTCTGCTGCCTAATGTAATCTGCTATTGCTGTCACAGATCTCTGGCCTCTGTATTCCCTCTTCATCATCATGCCATTCCGGAAGAGTTTCAGAGTTGGGTATTTGCTTATCCTGTATCTCTGAGCTATATCCGCTAAAAACAAATGCAGAAAATATAACTAAAACTCTACAAACACAGAAAAACACTGAAAATGGTGTCTTACACGTGTATGTTGGCATATAGGTGGAATCTCTGAACCAGTAATTCTACATCTTTAAACATGGTCAAGACAAAACCAAAAAAAACACCAAAAAAATCAAACACTACCCTAGGGCAGAGAACAAATAGCAGCTACATTATTCTTATATGTACTTCATAAAGAAAAAATTACCAAAACTGGGATAAGTAAAGACTGGACAATAGGTGCTGCAGCTGGGCATTGCCAGGGAAGCTTACACATAACCAGCCAGTGGTTCATGGCACACGGAGCAGGATCCAACAGCCTTGAGTTTTAACAGCAATCTTTGCTACAGTGCAGAAATTGATTTTGGGCATCTCCAGTATCCAGCAACTGCTTTAATCAAAGTTTCTAAGTACTTAATAGCTTTGAATGTTCTTCCCTCTCTCAGTTGTGGCTGAAAGCAAAAAACTTCAAGATTTTATGAGGAAGAACTGAAGAAACAAGGTAACCAGAAACACTTTGGGTTCTTAGGAAAACAAGACTGAAAACAAACATAGAGACAAAGTGTGTAATGCCAGGTGGATTTCCATAAGCACTTTCCTTTTCCTTTAATTATGGCCTCCTGTTCCCTTGTCCCTTGGAAATAAAACTAGAAACAAAATCTCACAGCCCCTGTGAAAACTGTGTCCTCTGCTACAGAGTGGGATGCATTTTACTTAAACCTCTGTACCTAAACCCAATTATATCCTCAAATATGAGCAGTCTGTCCACTTCCCTGAGCCGCTTAATCCTTCGAGGTGACTCATTCCAGTCAGCCACACCCACTGCGCTTCCCCTTCTCCCTTTCTCTCTCAAGGAAAGAGATGGTGAACTTCAACAGGCCGATTCATTCTTTGGAGACAAAGAAATTTCATTTAGTCAGCAGGCAGGAAGGCTTTGAAAATGTGGGCTGAATGCATGTTCTCTAACTTTTCACAGACTCCTGAAGAAGTCACAGGATACAGGCTCGGGTGACCCAGATTAGCCCACGGTGGGAAGGCAACCAAATGAGGGACCATAAACATACATAGCACAACAATAAATGATGTGAAAACTAGTCCTTTCTGACAAAAAATGTCCCTCCTTCTCAGTTACACACTTATAACAAAGCAAATTTGCTCTCTATCTTACTCTTACTCTTTTTTTAAAGAGAATGGAGAAAGCCTGAAATCTCTGCTGCCTGGAGAGCTCTCAGTGACACCATCAGTAATTTCAATTGCTGCTATAACACTACTTATCCTACTTGCAGCTTTAGTTATTGAAAATAATCTTTGTGTCAGTTGCACAACTTAGACGAGTCTGAGAATTGAAAACAAAATGTGCACAGCAAAGGAGTAAAGTGTTCTTTAACATCTCTCAAAGCAGTAAACTTAAAAGCTTCACTAGCTAAAAAGCTCTGCATCACTATAAAATAACACAGAATTCAGCCTGTCAATTTGACTACGAGAACGGTCTTGACCTGTTTCCTAAATATCCCAGAAGTGCATTTCCTAATGCATTAATTACAGTTAAAATTAAGGGTAAAATATTTTATGTCCTCAATTTAGAGTGCTTTTATTTCAAATTAATACAAATTTCTCATGGGAAGATGCCAATATATTCAGCATTAATGAGTATTAGATCAATAATGTTTTCCTCCTTTAAATTCCACCACTTTTTAGTGAAAGTACCTAAGAGCTGCCTGCAAGAAGCTGGCAAATATAGCAGGGGAGGAAACACTTTATATTTGCTCGGTGGAAAACAAACAACATCTGCAAAGCAGGCATTTGCTGCCCTTCTCTCCTGCTGATGGAAGGACCTTTGGTCTGACAGTACATCAGTAGATCAAAACTTGACCAGAGTCTGATAAGGGACAAGGAGCACCTACATATCAGGGTTTTGCAGAAACACATTAAGATTAAAGACTGTTGCTGTTACAGATCTGCACTGCAAGAGAACACCAACAATTACGCTTTTGTGTCTCACAACAAGGTTTTTTGCTTCAGGTTATTTCCACAGTTGTAGGAGGATGCAAGGGTTGTAGAATGGGCATTCAGGGGGTCATGAATGTTCTCCAAGATGGAAATTGCAGTCCTTAGGGATGTGGATCTTCATCAAGGGCTGAAGTTGTGTAAAAAAAAATAATGGTAATAAAATGCCCATTGTCAAAACTGAATTCAAATATTATTTCATAAGTTAGAACTTGCATGATCTTTACAAATTACATTGAGATTCCATGAATACTGGTATTTGAACTAGAAGAGAGAAATTACACTCCTACACAAGTAAGTATTTGAAAACCATCTTTTTACAAAATATAAAATGCAAGTACATGAAAAATTGTTTGAATTAATTCAAAAGTCAAATAGAGTAAACCTTAAATGCTTCATTAAGCTCTGGCATTTGATACAGGTAGAGTTAGCATAAGCAGAGCAACTACAAAATTATATTCCTTTTAAAATTGGAAATACACAATGCAAATAAATGGAATATTGTTTGAACTCATTCATAGATTGCATTAGTTATAGTAAATCCTAAATTAAATTTAAAAATATTTCCAGACATTCCCACTGCCCATTTTCTGATGAAAAGAGGTATTTGAAACAGATAAGGGCAACCTACCTAAAAAAACCCAGAAAACAACTCTCCCAGCTATGAATTTATGACTTTTTATTTTCTTCAGGTACTAAGGTACCTAAAAGGAACAAATCTTGTGTTTGTACTTTGCTGAATTAATCACTAAATCACAAGCCCAGTGTATGTGCTACCAAAATGGTTTCACATTACTTATGATAGGAAGCTACTGACATACTTGACCATCTTTTCTCCTACAAATCAGAAACTCCAAGCACAGCAATGACTGCTGGATTCAGATGATTCTCTCCTCCCCATTTTGCATGTATAACTGTTGACATGCCATCATTTCTAAACTGGCCAGGCTTTTTTCTACTATTCATTCTACCACACTCCAACAGGAATGTCTTGCAGTCACTCATTTCTCTTCAGAGAGGTACTATTTTGATACCTCTCCTGGGAAAAGCTGATTCTTACAACAGGGAAGAGACAGCAGCTTTCATTGTTGTTTTGAAAGAAGCTTTTATGTGAAACTTGACATTTACACTCATGTTTTCCAAGACAGTCTCCTATATCATCTGATCAAGATTCTCTAAGAAAACATGCTTTGTGAGCTATCATTTGTGATCCATATCTTTATCATGTCTCTTGTACAGTCAGGCATTTCTCCACTGTCTGAGCATTGTGTGTTACTCTATTCAAAGGAACGCCAAACACCGTATTTTTGGGACTGTCAGGCTTTTCACATGGTGTGTACACACATTACCCAACCTACAGCTGCAAGCAAGCACATAGCCAGTGACATGTTTCCCAGAATGCTTCAGATTCCATTGTTCTAGGTTAATACCACAACACACTGTACAAAGTTCAGCTAGTATATCAGACCACGTCACCAAGAATCTCAATTCCAATTCCAAATTCCAGTCTCAATCGCCACCAAATTAAATTAAATATGCAATCAAGAATATGTTGAAAAACTACACCAAGACACACTATATTGATGAAGGCTCCCACCCACAATGTACTTAAGAAGGTTCTTCCCACTGAAGGACCAGCAACTTTTACAAGGGTTAGGGTATCACCGCACCATTAACTCAGTACACTGCTCTAATCTTTCAGAGTCATAACTCATACCACTACCAAACAAATATTTAGATTTTAAGTCTACAGGGCTAGCTCCCAAAATACATGTCCATGACGATTTGAACAATACTGATAATTATCCTAAACACCCACTTCATAATATAAGGCACCAGCTGAAGAATTCACATGTTGAACAGAGGACTACAATAGCCTGAAAAGTTATCTAGATGAAAATCAAAGTCTCAAAACTCAAACCCTGTAAAAATAATTTCTGAAAATATTCTGTGTCCCTTTTTCTAAGGGGCAGGTGGAGATGTGGGGAGATGTCCTCATGTTGTCTGAGGAAGAGCTAGCACAAAATGCATTTCCTAACTTTGGTTTTACGTGATGGTTATAGGAGTTGCATAATAGCTGCATACATGGAGAGCTCGAATTTACTGGATCTACCATTAATCTTTTTTTCTGTGTGCCAAATCATCTTAAGTCTTCCTCACCCTTCTGTCATATCTTCCATCTCAAAACTAACAAATTCCTTCAGCTGTATATTTGAAGCTGGAACTATCAAATAAGTATTCTGCTTGCTTGCTTGCGATCAATCAACATCTTTTGAAGTCCCTCAGGCTACCTGCCAGGGCAAACTACAGATGAGAAATTAAATCTGTCATTGATAGGTACTTTTTTACTTATTATTCTGCAACCTTTTTTCTTTCAAGTTCACTTAAAAGGCCTTTTTGCTTCCCACTTCCCTACATATAAGCACTACATTCACCTTATTTTTAAGTATTTCATAACACATCCTTAATTCTCTCCAGTTAAACTACTCCTCTCATGACACTTGCACAGAAGTCATAAGTCCTGGGAATACTCACAGGAAGCAGAATTAGAAAGGACCTTGGGAAACCATCTAAACTAGGCATCCTACTCCCATGACTGTGATACTGGTGACCTGTGTCACTTGGTATGATGGACCAAAACAGGTACAAGAAAAGCAAGCAGTGTTGTATATCTAATTCAAGTAACAGCAAATCTAGACCACCTTCTGCTTCAAAGGAGCATTCCCAACAGCCATGCCTGCTCTTGGCAGGGCCTCATCAGTAGGCATCCCATAACCTTTTCTGACAGGCTAATAAAATGGGTCTCCTGAGGAGTGTCATCAAAAACCTCTTCAAATCACTTCCACTTTTTATTTTATCCAAAGATAACTCTTTCAGACTGATTTTTTTTCCAAGCAAAGTGACAGGAATGCACTAAAATTCTTGGTTGTTTAGAGTTTCATTTATAGTTCATTTATGAACTTCCAAATTTTTTAATCCTACTGAGTTATTTTGCTTACCAAAGGCATGGTACCAATACAATCTAATCTCTGAAGACTACCATTAGCACACATTGCAGGGATGCCCAGACCCAGAGGGATCAGTAGCTCACAGCAGTGGATGAAAATACCACTCATGGACACATTTTGAATGGAAGAACAATAGTTCCTTAAACAGTCTGTCCAGCAAAGCACCTCTTTAAATCCCATCGGTAAGAACTTGTTTTCTGTTTGGAGGCACAAAGATTTATTCAAACTAGCTACTATTTTCATAATTATCTCAGAAACAAATGGAAATAATGGTGGAGTAGAATTAAATCCCCAATATATATACTTTAACTTACAAGAATTCTGCACCACAGCCACTAATGTTGAATTCAGAGAAACTGTCCAAAATATAAAATCTCCAAAAACATGAGCTCTGTATTGCAATGTTCACTCACAAAGAACAGAAACACACAAAATTCATTGTACCCTGTTTCCAACGTTGCTACTTAACACAATGAATAAAAAACCTACAAGCAAGTGAAAAAAATATAAACAAACAAAAACCCCCACCAAAACCACAGAATAAAACTTTCTTAATAACGTATATGCAGAAAGATCTTCTGTAATTTTATATGGAAGATCACTTTTGTTAGCTATTATACTTAGAAGAGAGGTGCATAATTTTTAAGGTAAGTTGAATTACTAAATTGAATATACCTAAACCACCAAAGATTTTAAGAGCACACAATGTAGTGGAACTTCGACTATTTTAAATTACAAACGGATAAGTCTTGGAAACTGAAGAAGTACCTGCTTTAACTACCTGTTTCATCAGATTAACTTAGTGTATGTTCCACACCAGGTTAAAAACAGCCTGATGACTTAATTTCACATTTCAGTTATAATTATCTTCCACCACGTTACAAACTGGTGTAAAATATAACATATCCAGAGGCTTAATACAGTATTAATATTTAGATTCTGTATTTAGTCTGATAGGGGCCAGCACCTTCCAGAAAAACATCTTTATATTGGCTATAAGAGCAGAAGAATGATGGTTTTGTCATTAAGCATCAAACATTTGGCAGTGCATCAATAATTCTCTTTAATTTGCTTTACCCTCAGAAGCTGGTGTGAGCTGTTGGGCTCTGCAGTGTGCTTCAATAATAGTACATTAAATGGAAAGTATCTATGCCTGGCTGACCATTCTGAAAGCTGTTTTTGAGTGGCCTGAAATTAGCTATTTGGATTCCCTACAGAGTCTTGGCCTCAAAGAGAAACAGATCATTTGTAATGCAAATAGTCCACCATCTCTAGAACATCACTCTAATAGTAAACTACTAGTGGTGTGAAATATGCAGGCACAACAAAACACCCAAATATTGACATAAACCCTCTAGTGTTGCTAAAATAGGGAAACGCATACAAAAATAAAAAGCTTGGGAAAAACCCCCAAACCACTAACTATCTTGACTCCAACATTTAGTAAAGTCCTACAGTAGGCCTAAGCTGGATAATATGATAATATTCACTCTCTCACTAGAAAGCTGCTATTACATACATTAAAATCAAAGTTAAAATAGTTAAAACTTTAGGACATACCCAATAACTGCACGCCATGAAATGTATCATTGTTTATAACTCAGCAAATAAATACTAGAAACTAGGAATGACATGTACAGCTTTGCTATTTTAATGCAAAAAGGCAATGTAAATTGCCTGCCATTAAAGGATGTAATTTTTAATTCTCACATTTTACAGCTTCTGCAGCAGAAGTCATGTTCATCTACTTCTTAATGTAAAAACAGAGAGTAAATAGAGAATTCACGGTATTCCAGTAATAAAAAGAAAGACCAAAACTCCTGGCTGCCTCCTACTACTTAGCCCACTACACCTACTCTCAGGGGAAGGAAGACAATTTCTGCTGTAGCATCTCCTCCTCCATCTAGGCCTTAGCTCTGTGTAACAAACTCTGATGAGCTTAATTCAGTGAGCATATGAAAAGATTAAGCAACAAGCTCCTTAAGTGTTTCAAATACTTGGAGAGGAAAAAAATGGGTTTTTTACCTACATAACTGCTAAGACAAGACTCAACGATCCTTGTGGGTCCCTTCCAACTTGGCATATTCTGTGATTCTGTGATTTCCTGGCTTAACAGTGGGCATCCAGCAGCCCCTGAGTTACTCAAGCAACTAAAGCTACAGCAAACAAAATAAGGGCTTCAGCAGTTACTATAAACCTTAACAAAAAAACCTCAGAAACACAGGCTGATTTTACCACAGTGGTTTGCGAGAAATTTGTTGAAAGTTTCACAGTCAATATCTTGACTCGATGAAAAGATGAGCCAACCAGACTGTTACACAAAAAGATAAGACTCATTTATTAAGGACAATCATAAATTAAAAAAAGGAAACTGAAAGCATGAATGTCCTTAATTTCCCCTTCTCCCCAAATGATTTAAGTTTGAGAAACTACTGCTGATAAAGGAATGGAATATATATAAAAGTACACAGGGAAGTAATTTCAATATGTAGACCAACTGAAAAACAAATAAAATGTTTGCTATCACTTCATTTATTTTTCATAGTTATGAAGATCGGGGCAGATTATTTGTGTAGATCCTGCAGCAGATATCAGAGCAAAGACAGACAAAAAATTCACTAAGAAACCTTCAGCAAAGACTACATATCAGGCTTTGCCTTCAATCCAGAGGATTTCATTGCCTTACTTGAAAATTGACTTTTAAGGATGACAAACTTGAATACTTAGCGCTATGCTTTTGGTTAACATCTTCCCAAGCACACACCACATAGATGGGTGATTGGAAGCACAAGAGAACACCAGGAGTGAAAAAGAAAGAAGCTAAAAGTATAGTTAAGTATTTGAGATTTGGGAAGGTATTACAGGTCAAAAAACCTGGAAATAAAGCCCCCACAACCAACCAACCAAAACAAACAATCTCAGCCCCCTCCAAAAACTACAAAACAAACAAAAAGCCAGCACCAAAAAATCCATTATTCTAGAAAAGGCTGTACAGAAAGGAGATAGGAAAATACTCACTTAACAGAAAACATTATAATGACAAAGAAAAAAATGCTATTAGACTCATAAGTCAAGGAGACTAGAGTATCTTGTGAAGCACATCAAGTACAGCCATTATGCTGCTGCTCTGGAAATGCTCCAGGCAGTTACAGAAGTGCACTGTTCCACACTATATTCAAGGTACTGGATCTGCTCGGAGGAGCAGATTCTGCAAAACTCTGTTCAATAAACTGCTCTTCAAGAACACCTATGTTAAAGTTTTGTATCAGTTCCTCAACACATCCCAACCATTCCAATGCAGAAAGGCAGCTGAAAGCTTCAAGGCTGCTCCCAAACCTTGGTGAACACTGTTATGCCTCTTCTCCAGCTGAGGTTATAAAGAGGGTCTTACCTCTGAGTGAGCCAAAGATAAAACCCCAGAGGCATTTAAGTTTCAGGTGGTTATGAATCAGTCCTGTTGATCTTTGGGAAGGGAGAGAACAGAATCTTTTTTGGCCACTCCTGACAGTTTGAAGAATTGATTTATTTTACATGTTAGATACTGAGTTGATACTGTTCATTCCCTTAGAGGTTTGTTTTGAATTTTTTGATACTTGAAATCTCTTTCAAGATCACAAGTCAGGTGCTTTTATTGTTGGGCAACTATGTGCATGCATACAAAACAGAGCACAAAGTAGTGCCAGTGAATGATACTCAAGTGCACCTTAAATCTGAAAGTAAGAACCAAAACACAAGTCAAGAATTCTCATTGTAGGGAAAAATCCTTTCCAACATGAAAAAAGTAGGTAGTCTAAATGGGAAAGACAAATGTAAATCAAAGTAGCTACTTTGCATAGATATGCAACTGACCTTTTTTTCCTATCCTATTAGGTTTTCTCTTTAGATTTTTTGTAACAGAGCACTAAAACAACCAGTAGGCCAACAGTAAGTCTCAGGGGTATGTGTTTCTGGGCATGGGAAAAGCCAAAATAGGCAACCGTTTGCTGGCATGTGTACAAACAGCAAAGCAAAGATCTGTTCCCTGCCTGGCTCTGCAAAAGACAACTCACGGTCCACCAAGACTCCTGGGCAGAAGGAAGACCTGAGCAGAATATATTCTTGATGTTGACAGTGGAAGGTTACCCCTTCCTCTTCTTGATTGTGAAGACCTGCATCATTTCTTGCACTGGTGCTCTCTGACTATGAGCCAACTGAATTTACAATCCCAGCCATTTTTTCCTCATTAAAAAAGATAGGCTGAACTGATTAAAAAAAACATGTTTATGGATGCAATGAGAAAGTAGCATTGTATTTTGCCCTGACAAATTTGGAAGAAGAGATTCACTGATGTAATAAAAGCAGCTCTGGGCCAAATGATGGAGCAGATACAGCTACAGCTTAGATTGCTATATAGTATATTCTTCAATACAATTAATAATTTAGTAGCAGATTAGCACAGAAAAACATAAATCAGGATTTACTTACAATGCTGATCACAGTCTACTCTCGCAAACACCACTTGATTCTTATCTGGATACTCTTCTTTAATTACATTAGAAGCTTCCTCAAAAATAGGATGCAACATTTGGCTGAAGCGGCACCTGGAAATAGAACACAAAATCAGAACCTGGAAATATTAATTTGAAATATTTTGATGACTAACGGAATATTTCAATCTTTGAAGGAAAATGTTTAAAAAACAGAAAGGTTATTTGAAAAAATCACATCTACTTGTAACCATACCAGTAAATGACTGGATAAAAATAGATTCAAAAGTAACGTGAATAATTCAGGTGTGGAAAAAAAAGTAATTCTAAATGAAAACATAGTTCAAGGCACACTCTTCTGCTTTATCTGCCTGGAAACACCATTAATCAATTAAAAGCCTTTAGAAAATATATTCTTTTCAGAAAGTATATTGTTTTCTTTCTATCTGAATTAGCCTTGGGAAAGTAACTATAAAAATGTAGGAAAGGAAAAATCTGAAGACTGTTGAGATTCAAAGCTTCACCATCACCTTCAAGAAATACCACAAAGGTAACTTTCTATGGGTCAACAACACAAGTTTTAAGTATTGTGTATTATATTATTGCTCAAGTTTGGCAGAATTTGAGCAGACTGCTTTTACAGCACCAAGAACAAAGAGAACCCTATGGGTCCCTTCTTTCAATCATAACAGATTTTGAAGCAAATTCTCTTTTTGCCCAGGCTGAAAGATTGGAAAGTTCTAAACATACTGTAGAATTTCAAACTGAAGGTGCATAACAGCACTGCAGAGGTTGCCAGAACAAGGCCTCATGGAGCAGACTTGCAGTAAGCCAGCCTGCAGTGAAGCCCACCTCAAACTTAACAGCAGCAACATGGGGATGCCAATATGCCTGACACAGCAAACTTCTAAGTGAAGATGCAAGTTATGCTTTTGAAATACAAATAGAGATTAAGTCCATTCTCTGAAAAAACCTGACTCTGAGAAGCAGAACTATATGCTACACATTTGTGTAGCATGTACATGTTACATATTGGCTTCATTGTCCTTCATTCTTCTCCATGCTTATGGCAGAGTACATGATGGAAACTCATCTGTTATAATTGGAAATTCAAGTTACATCACAGACTGGTAGTCTGCTATATTGAGTGGTTATTACAGAATGCCCACATGTAATGATCATAATTAAGGCTGTAAGGTTTTAAAATGATAGCCTACTATAATGAGAATCAACTTGTAAGCATATGCAAATCTTTAAATTCAGAGTCCGTCCATTCCACAGAGGATCTGATGAGAGCTGGGATTTGAGAGCTGGGATTTGAAGGAGCTGTGTCAATAAGGTCCTAAAACAGGACACTTGTTATCTGGCTATATCAACTTTTAAAATATTTGTATGTTCCCTTTATGACAGAAGTATCAGAACAAGGATATTTGGCTACCTTTCTGCAGTTTATCATTTGCAAAATCCAAAAATGATTTTTCAATGGCAAAACAGACCTCAAATTTCAGTGTATTAAATTTACTCTCCATAGGTTTGCTTTCCTTGCCTATCTTTAATAAAAGTTTTTGAAGTAGTCCACAATCCACCAGGTATCTGCAGATCACAAACTAAACATAACCATTTTAAAAGTTTCATTTATTTACTTCTTTTAAAAGATAAGCTTTTTAAGGGTAATTTCATACAAAATAGGTAAGAGATTAGACCTAGTTTCCTACTTAATAAGTTTCTTAGTTTACTATGATTTCAAAGGGGCATATTGCTTAAATTAATTCTAACAATGATTCAGTATGCAAGTTGGTTTTTTTTAAAATATAATTTCAAGTAAACAGTTCCCTCTAAGTATGTCTTTCACAAGGTCTAACCAAGTCAGCCCCAAATTCCTTCCTCTTTCAGTTGCTCAGATTTCATCTTTCAAGTATAATTTCTCTAGATCTCCACTTGGAAAGTTGTACAAATTAGAGAAAGAATTTATTTTTTGTGTAATTTCAAGCCTTTTTTTTCCTAGCACATACACATGGGACTACACAGAAGAAAATTGAGAGTTTAAAATATTCCATTCTTTTTTCTCTGATAGGAGCCCTGAATGAAACATAGGATGGCAGAACTGCAGAAGGGAAAGTAATTGTGACGTAAACCCGGAAAAGAAGTGGTTTGAAAGAAACATACTACTGTATTTTCAATTAGAAAACTACAGCCAACCATGACAGTTTTCAGTAGACAGAAGTTTAAACATAGAAAAAATGAGATTAACTTACCAATCAGCATAGAAATTAACTAAAGCAACATCTGCATTGTCTGAGAGGAAAGAAAAAGAAAAAACCCAACGTCACATTGAGAGGCAACTACTTAGTCCTTTTATCTGAGATTATAAAAATAGGCATAAAAAACTTTAAAGGTGAGTATTTCTACATTATTCAGCATATAGTTTAGTCTGATTGCTAGAAGACTGCTAGGATAAATCTTATCTGAAATATAATCTATAATAAATGTGAGAGTTATGAAAGGCCTTCAGTCAAGTGTTCTATTGACTTTATTGATATATTAAAAATGTAAATTCTTAAGGTATTAAGACACAGAAGTAAGTCTGGATTTAAAATTAAGGTGCTCACATCCAGAAATTGCAGTCTAGTGTATCTCTTAAGCATGAACTCTATTATTCGTGTTACTAAACAATTAAAAGCTAAAATCTCAATTCTTTGGGTTAGAAGACTCACCAACAGGCAACATGCCTGTGCAGCTTACTCTGGTCACTCCTTACCTGTCTTATTTGATAAGAAGCTGGATACTAAGACAAAAGATACCAAAGAAATCTTCAGTCCCACCAAAATGAAAAATACTAAGAGATACTCAAAAAAATTCCAATACTATAGGGATACATGTGATGAGGTAGTGAAATAATTTTTCTATATATTACTTTTCACATACCATAAAAAACCAGAAAATACACCAAAAAAGGGTAAATTTCATGCTCAAAAATAAGCAATGACCTTTACACACTATAATATCCATGCTTTAAATTTATTTTTAGGAGGAGTAGTGACCTAGACATTGAAAAAAATGAAACATATACTGAAACTATAGAATATCATCCACAGCTTTATAAAGCAGAAATGCTGACAAAGCAGAAAACTGACAAAGTTGCAGAGCAGTTACATGTGAAGATTAAGATGTTGAAAGCCTGCAGATGAGACTATGCTGGTAAAGACACTCTTGAGAAGGCTGGGGAACGCTACAGTTTTGACTAAAATTACAGTGTTAAGGTTTTCATTACCAGCAAGGCAGGCAAGTGGTGAACAGGTAACTAACAAGCACTGAGAATTTTAGGGTTACCTCCAAGGCATGAAGTATTTATTGAAAACAATCAGATAAATTTAAAAAGTACTTACACTTGGCATGTATTTCCTTTTATCAATAACATTTTATAAAATGATTTTATATTTTCCACTGTATAAAAGGTATTTACAAACAGATCTCATATTACAAAGCACTCCTGTTACATTTGCCAAATTATAGTAGACACTTTAATAAAAGAGAATAAAGAGACTTTTTTCCCCTCGACGTATTTGAAACAATGTCATAACTTTTTTCCTGCAAAGACATGCAAAGGCAAGTTGTGTATTTTTCAGAGGAGACTGTTTCAGAAAAGGAATACACATCTGTTTAATTTACAGATCTCCCTTTTGTGAGTCACCAGAATCAGGACAATGCTTAACCTGAAGAAAAGCGTATCCGAATAAGCAAGATACTTAAGGCCCATCACCATGGGTTTCAGTTGCTGTTATTTCGAGGGGGAAAACTTTTAAAATGCCCTCTGGACAGGTTTTGGTTATGTAATCAAGCATTCCCATCTGCAAACACAATACCAGTTATTTTTCTTAGACACTTCCAATTCTCATTGCAATACATTAGTTCAGACAGCTAATTTTGATCACAGGCATTTAGTATTTCTAAACCAATTGCAATTCATATATTCAAAGCTAGGGCATGCATATTCATTTAATAATACTGCAATATTCACACAGATAAGTAAGTGCGGACACACAAAGAAAAAAATTATTCAAAGTACTCACTTAAAATGTCATCTATATTTCCACTATCTAGACTTGTTATTTCACTTCTTCCTGGACTAAAAAGCCAAGACACCTAAAAAGAGAAAGTAAACCAGTAAGGTATTTAAAGTTTCAGCAATAAAGTAGTAACTTAGGTATGATACATTAAGTGTTGCAGTTGAAAGAAGCTGAAGAAAAACAACTGTAATTCAGTCCGTGCATTTCAGATGACAGCAGTATTACCAATACAGTATTTACAGATTTCAATACATAGTTTAATATATACAATATACTATTTACCAGATTTTCTGGTCCTTCCACATTTAAAGAAAAATTAGCTATCTCTTAATATGATTCACTATTATGTAGGCAAAAATGTTATCGGTAAATTTTGCATCTTTAAGAACAACATATTTATAAGTTCACATAGCAGAAAGAAACAAAACCCCATTTTAGCCATCTAACGACCTCATGCAGCCCAGAAGCTGTTTGGGCACAGAGCTGCACCCAGTAATTGCCCCTGTCACTTTCAGGGCTTGTCTGGCTAAAAACTCTCTCATTAAGTAAAGCCTTATTTGCCTGCATTTTCACTGCTGGTTTAGGAAACAGTTTCACTATATATAACTCAACCAGCTACAGTCTTATCTCCTTCTGTATTTTTGTTTGACACGGCTTCAGTCCCAGAATGCAACAGTCATATCAGACTATAAAAACTGAGGTACCACATCAGCCAAATAATTCTATTACAAAGCAACATATGTATTACTCCTAATGCAACTTTCACAGCAATACACAGTTTTATTGAAGGGTACTCTCATATTCACTGCAACAGGCCCAGTTATTTTTTTCTCAAAATGCAGTGAGGGAAAAACAGGGGAAAAGGAAAAAATAGTTGCTGTTCTATCCCAGATGAGAGAGGTATCAGTGAATTTCAAAGTATTTTTACTTTGATAGAGATAAGAATGCAAATTTTTGAGTGGGACAATACAGATTCTGGTCTGGGACATGAATGTTTCCATCCTGAGCAACCTGGTCAGAAAGTCATCACTTCTCTAAGCAGGGCCAGGGCTTGGACCAGATGCTCTGCTGTGATGCCTTCAGCTTCCTGTTTTCAAGTGATGTATGGTTCCTCAGCTGACAGAGGTACTAAGAAAGGAAAAAGAAGGTTTTCAGTGGGGAACTGACAGGAAGGCACAGATCAAGGAGTCAGGCAGAGACGAGATTCCCAGTGACACATGCAAGGAATTAGTCCTCACACCGAGATGCAGCGGCACATGGCATACACACTATTGATGTTCCTGAAGACTCAGTTTACTCCTTGCAGATGCAAAGAAAATCTGCTTACGGCTAAAGAAGCAGAGCTGACAAAAGATCCCAAGGAAAAACGTAGAAGTATAAAGACCATCCAAATAAAACTACATAGAGCAGTTGGATGCAAGGAAACAGTGATACAAGGATGTCTGTGTTTAAAGAGGAGTCTAGAACTGGGACTACAAAGAAAAAGCCTCCAGGATAGTGCCTTTGACACTATTTATGATTTATCAAAAGACCCATGCAATATCACACATCAAGTTTCCTAACAATTATTGCAAGTGTACATCAAGTATTTGCAAAAAAAAAAAAAAAAAAGAAAAAAGCGCCAACCTAGATCTATGATTTTCTTAGGATCAGCTTCAAAAATGATGGGGAATTTCTACAGCGAGACATTGTCAATAGCTCTCAAACTAGCACTGCAAATGGCTCATGGGTGAGATGTACAGCAATCATTTTCAATTCCTTCTCAGTTGTGGATCACTAACCACTTCTCAGTGAAAATACTGATCCTTTTGTATTTCCCATTTAGAAGCCTCTGGCACAATATACATATCATCTAACACTACAGGTTGCAAAACACATCAGCTGTTGCAATACAAAATATGTACCAGTGCTTCTCATTTGGTAATTGAATAAGATACTAATCTTAAATGCAAGTCTCAGATTTGTGGTGGAGTTTTCACAGTCTTCCTGTGGCACTTTAACAGCCTGAGACAAATGTCTGAACTGTAGCTTTAAGATGACTGGATAGAAACAAAACTTATGGTTGCGCTATGAGGCCCATAGATGAAACAGGCAGTGTAACAACACAATCTGCCAAAAAGAAATCTGATCAAGCAAGCTACACAATGCACAAGTTGCAGCAGGCCAGTACTAGGGAAGTTCCTTTGAAGATGCTGACGTTGCTGACTACTGAGCTGTAAGAAGGTAGGACTCTGCCTTCAGTCTTTGCTGGGGGAAGCTACATGTATGGACCTGGATCCACACTGGCCAAATTATCCCTAGACAGGTAACAGCTGATGACAACCATCACTGAAGACCCCTCCCCATCACCCCTTGGGTGGTGCATGGGATGACAACTTCCATGGTGCTGCTACAGGGAGGTGCTGACAGTAGTAATGTTTGTAGTGAGCAATGCGTCAGGTCAGCATGTGCATGAGCTGGAACAGTTTTTGCTTGTATGCAAGTGCTGTTTTGTTGCAAATGTTAGTATAGACCTAACCTGTGTATGATTGAAACAGTAGCTATGATTAACAAGAACAGTTGGAATACTGCGCTAGGTAATAAAGGATAGAATAACTCGACACTGATTTTGTTGGTCATCATCTGATCCTACCACAGGTGACTTTGCAAACCAGTGTTCCAAGGCTTCAGCTGCCCTGCAAGGCCTCAAGAACCTCTGATCACCTTGAAGATCACAGAGTTACTTATCTGCTTATAATCTTAGACAATGCTTGTTTACACAGACAATCCACATGAGCCTCTAGAAAGCAGGAACTTCTTAGCCACTGCACACAGATCTGTATCACTGTTCACACTTGGAAATAATTTCCACAGTAGTCTTGGTGAAACTATTTCCACAGAAGCTCAGCAGTTTGTGTTGTCTAAGCACACCAAACTGGTAAGATATCTATTTCTTAAATCCACATGGCTTTTTCTAGTATAGCTTTCCAGCAGCAACACAAATCTTATCTAATAGGATAAATTACACATACATTAAACACAGTATAGATAAGCATATTATTTGTAGTCAGGAAATAGGCTGCATTACTTAGCAGATACACTTAAACGGATCAGGAACTGTAGTCACATTGGGAGATTGTTGCAATGCAAATATTTAACTGCAGCATGAAAGCACAGAAGGTACTAACCAATAAGATCCTCTACTAGACTGTGGTATATGCAGAAAAAAGGAATCAAAACTACTAGTTTTTTATAGCACAAATAGAGATTGTGATTGCTTTTTCAACCCTTATTGTGGAAACGTGGTGCAAACTGCAGGTATTAAGACAACAATACCAAAACAAATACCCTGAACATATTCATATATTGAAAGTGAAAGAAATTAAGCCATGTATCCTATTGCCCTTTTATAATACAGCAGTGCAAAAACACTAAATTAAGAGCATCTTTCCCCAAAAGTTGCACAAAATCTGAGATAACTGAAATACTTTTTCCACTATGAAAATTTCTGTTTTGTCAAATACATTCATAATCACCTTCTCAAACATTTTATATTGACTAAACAATAGTGGGTGCCAAACTCTTCATAAGTTGATAGTCTCAGGGAAAAAAGCATTCCTTGAAGAAGTGTCAATAAATATGCAGGACCCACTTCAGCAGAAGCTTTTATTAAGGTATAATGCCTGTAAGGAAGAAAACACATCCTTTTGACCCAGTAATCTTGCTATCTCATGAGATGCAAGAGGGTTTATGATATTACTAGTATAATATTTAACAAGAAGGAATACAAATTCATATTTAAATTGCTAAGAAGCTACATTTTTTTGAGACTATTTTTGACCTTTTTTGGGGGCCTGTGCTTTATACTCAGAGGTGGAAAATAAGATATTTTTGAGGAAATCATTTTTGAGTATCAGCAACACACTTTATAAAACAGGTATTGAACATATGTTCTGGAAAACATACTGGCTAAAAAAAGTATTCAGAATTTTTTACTTTTAAATGCAAACTTTGCATTCCACTGGCCTATAGCGGAAGGACACATGGATGACTGTTCATGTCTGTAACTGAAGAAATAAAATAATTTTCAAACTGACCTCAAAAGACAGCTACAAACTCCCTGAAGAAAGCATCTTGAAAAAATAATTCATAAGGAAAATTGGTTATGTAAGTACACCTCAAAACAATTCAGGTTGCTGCCTTCACACTGGATAAAATTGTGTGTATATATAGGTATAGGTATATATATTTCTATTTTTAAAAGTTTAAATTATGAAAACCATAAGGTAAAACTAAGTAGTTATGAAATAAAAATATTTTGAAAAATAAAGATAGAGTAGAATATTGAAATATTAAATCATTGAGTGAAACTGCACAAGTTAATTGGCATGTTTATAATCTACTCACAATCATTATTTAACACTACAAATGACAAGATAAACTATAGACTAAAACAAATGAATGCAGGAAGTTTATGCACTTACAGAATACATTGCTGGATGGAAAAAGTCAGGAACTGTACAATGCCTTCACAAAGACAAAATTTAACTCATATGAGCGAAGGGAAGAAGAGGAGATGACACAAGTATTTTTACTCTTCTGGTCCTCAGAAACACTGGCAAGTAAAGCAGGAACATCACAGCTCAGGTTCCTGGAAGTTTCTGAAGATAACACTGGCCGTGTTTTTATTGAGAAGTTTAGTTATTACAGAAATGTTAGTATTCCGATCAAATGTTGATCCTCACGAAGTTAGTCAATGACTTAAGCCACTTCTGCCCAGAGCCAATACCAGTCACTTCTGAGGAATAACTACAAATTAGCTGAGATCTATTCTGATTGTTTCTACCTGAAAGCCATTATCATCCTCCCCTGACATTATACAGTGCCACACAAGCAGCCTTACATGAAACAAAATGCCTGGACAGAACCTACTCAACTCACCCGCAACAGCAGATCTCTGCCAGCTTTCATATCCCTTTCACAAAGAACAAATAAAAGCACATGCAGTTTCAACTCACCTTCTACTGACAGTGTTGCTGTTCAATTGCCACTCCACACATCCAATTAATAAAGCCCAGTGGTTACTGAGGAGAGTTAGGTCAACCTTTTATCAACATTTTACTCTTACCAGTTAGTGCTGTTCTTTAATTACTAACTGGACACAAGAGACAGGCCTGCAGGTTTAGTGGCATTTCTTTTTTAAGTTTATCTTACGTTACATAACACTTTCTTGCAGAAGAGTTTAACAGATTAAATCTTAAAACTACAAGAAAAGGAAAATAAAAACAGGTCTGTTGCATTTTAGTTCTTCATGTCTTTATTTTTTAATGTACATAATGAAACAGGTCCTCATTTCCAAAGCAAACTATCTGAAGGATACAGAAAATGTATTCTTGGAGCATTATGATTTCTAATTAATACTACACCTGCAAGGCAGTCAACAAGAACAGCCTTCATTTTCAGTTGCTAAACTTTCCATTTACATTTTTTTCTTGCTGGGAAATCCTAAAGGCACACAACTAAACTGTCTTTCTCCTCTAACACAAAATCATTTAACATTCGCCAACCAGCTCTTGCCCACACCTAATCCAGATTGATGTGCTGAAGTTACTACCTGAAGTCCAAGCCCTACAGGACTCTGCAGCTGACTTTCACTCCCTGAGTACCTCTTTCTTTATGCATACCACTAATCTGCTGCTACTCTGAGGTTTGCATTAGACTCCTGGACAACAAAAAGCAGACAGGTTTACAGCCTGCTGTAGGATGATACAAATTGAAAGCAATCCCAGCAGACAGCAACGCCAAAGCTGGCAGGCATTGTAAGAGCCCCTGAATTTTGGCTTCAGAACCATCAGTCAGGAGCATATTGCTGGTGGCAAAAAGCCCTATAATGAAGCACAAAGTTCAGAGCAGAGAAAGATAACAGTAAATAGAGAATGTTGGGGAAAAATCACAAAAGAACACTATTCACCCTCTCAGTGAGAACAGTTCATCTCTTAATTGTCACCACTTGATTCCAGGCTGAGCCCAAACATTTTCATAACTGACTGCTGCCATCCCTGTTGATTATGCAGCATTTTTATTTAGTAATGTAAGCTGCTTTCATTACAGGACTATAAGACAAAGCTGTATTAGTTCAAAACACTAACAATCACTTCTGGGTTACATTTAAGTTTTCAGAGCAATGTTTAAATGGGCAACAAAAAATAATTTTTCTATTATTCTTCACTCAAGAACCATATGTTAATCAGGGAAATTTAAAATGCTCAAGGGAAGCTACTTTAATAGATTTAAAGAGTACAGTTACTTACTTTCATGAGAACGAAGAAAGATATCTAACTAAACTGAAATACAGAAAATATATACATTAGAAAAGTAAGCTTACTTCTTTAATCTTGACAGACAATTCACATTTATACTCATTTAGCCAAACAGTGCTATAACTGCACAGAACTAGGTAGAGACCACCATATTAAAAAGTGGTAATGTGATTTTCTTCCTCCAAATATCTTGTCATCTACTCCTATTTTAAGTGTCTGGATGGAATATTTGGTGTAGCTACGTGTCTTATTAATACTTTTTTCCCCCAATGAAAATATTGAAAACAAATGAGAAAAAAAAAAATCACAATTTCTATCAGTATCTTTGAAAATCCAAATTATATTGATTTGAAACTCCAAATCAGGAAAAAGGACTCACAGCTAGTGGTTCCTACAACTGAACTTTACACAGAAGCAAAGGAGCTGTAGGATTGTCATGTACAACTGGCAATGAAATCTCTCACAGAAACCTCTCAATGGCCTGAAGCACTGAAGATTCCCAGAAAAATGGGTAACTCAACCTCTCAACAGTTTCTGAACTATTATTAGACGAAAAAAGGTGTTCATTCAAAAACTCTATTAGAGAGATGAAAATTAAACCTCAGTATCACAAAATGCAGTCCAATGAACTGCATTTTTTCCATAAAGCTATTAGTAGCAGAATCATGCACCAAGCACAGTTCTAAAGCTTAACTCTCTGGGCACAAACCTACGGATCACTGTCTTTTATAGAAATATGTAAGTCAGGGCTCAAAAAATTACATGAGGTGTGTCTAAAAAATGTTAGAGATTAAGACCTGCAATTTATTTTCAGTTGAACTATTTGTAATTTTCTGTTATTTCCCTTGGTCTGGAGGGAAAAGGTTAATCTCCACTGGTTCCCATGCCTTAAACATCCACTTAGAGGCAACATAGTCCACACATCTACAAAAGATGTAAACAGACATCTGAACAACTGTATTACTTCATGAATGTTGTTAAGAGTGCTCCACATCCTCAGAAATAGGAACCTACTTTAAGGCCATTTTACAGCTTTAAAGACATGAATTCTGCTCCCCAGGAAACTAAACTCTGAATCTTTAGATATTTTACGTACTAAACTTTGTCTTTGACACAAGCAGCAATAATTCCCCTGAAAGGAAAAGTCTCATTTTTGCAGCTTTTTAGGAAAAAAGCACAACCTCATGTTCTGATAACTCTTTCTTTTCCATGTCTACCAATTGCTCTGACTTTTTGGCAACAGTACAAAGATATCCTTTCAAGAAGGAATAAAGCACATAAAATACAAATGCAATCTTTAAAATTATTAGCACAAATTAAACAGCTCTTGCTGTATCTGAAAGCCAGCACCCTCAAGGTTCCCAACTTGTTAAAGCGTGATCCAGCAATATGAAATAAAGGGCAGCTCAGTCTTGTCTTGTCAAGACTCTGGCAGGGCCAGCAGAGCAGAATAGTTTGCTGCCCCTTTTTCACTAAGTCAAGGAAAAAGACCTATTCTCTATTTTGGCCATTGCTATCACATGTAAAACCTATTAGCACAAACATTTATTGTAGATAGTTTAAACCTTGGACCTGAAATATTTTAGAAATTATTTTGATGTGTAACAATAGAGAAGAAATTGTGAGTCCTTTCATATAAATAGTCGAGTCTAAATAGAAGGTTTATTACAAACTGTGTTTTGAGAGGCAGATGGATCATTACAGAAAGCAACATATTACCCGATTATTCATTATGATCTTCTACAGTCTTTCCTGTGCCCTTTATTGTAGACTTTACATACAGGGTTGTTGCAGAACAAGAAATTAGATATTTTTAATAACATGTATGTTTTGTTCATTCTTGGACTGGCGATGAAAATGCTTGTTAAAATGAAACAATAACTTCTATGGCATTCTGTGAAAGAAGTGTCCACAGAATTCAGAATCTCTCCTTTAAAGCATAATCTTAGAGGGAGAAACCAAAAGTAGATGTCATGTTTCCACAAGAAACCGTATTTTCTATGTTGTATGAGTACTTGCTACCTTGGAATAATTTGAACGACTGAACATATTAGTGAATAACTGAATTTTCCACACTTGGTGCCTACACACATTCTACTCCTTCAAAAATAACAATTTCTATTTTTCTAATACATACTGAGTTTATTCTTCAAGACAAAACCAACTCATTTCAAGTAAAATTATCAGTTTCAACACTTACGTCTAGCTGATTAGCTTTCTATTAATTATACAACATAGTTGCAATGCTGATACATTTTTACTTCTCTGCTACAAAGCATAAAGTACTCAGATCTTTGCCTTATCAAGAAAAGTGTGAACTTTAAGCAACGACAACCCTGTACAGCTTTAGCTTTCAGGCTGGAACTTGTTTTAAATGTAAGTATGAATTACCAAATTCAACTGCTCAAATGCCAAATAAGGGCCACTGTAAACACACATCAACTAGCCCTTCATGATAAAAGCACCTAAGAATCAATTTAGATAAAATAGCAGTCAGGTGGCATTATCAAAATACAGTGCTGGAGAAATATGCATTTCATGTATTATTAGGATTTATAGTTGAGATATCACTATCCTGCAGCTCTGGATGCTGGACCCACACTGCTTTAAACCATGCAGCTGAGGGTTAATGAGAACAAAAAAAGGGCAGTAAAAGCAAAAAATAGACAAAATACTAAAACGGAAAATACAGCTGGGATCATACTCCTCATCCAGCCCACACAAAAGAATGCAAAACACACTGGGTTAACTTGCACTCTAAAGATAGCATAAGGAAGGAGAAGTGGACAAAGCAGTCTCTGATAACACTGTTTTAATTGTACCATTCACATTAGTGCTGCTGCCTATTTGTACTTGCAAACAACAAAATCCTTTTGAAAGTACAGAATCACAGCCACCTTGATTCCAGTCACCCTTGTTCGACACTAAAGATGATGACGATTAGAACTAAACAATGGAGCAACACCCTTAAGACAGAGCAGCAAATGTAGGGATGATTCTCTGACAATTAGAGATTCAAGTTAAACTCTTGCCCTCTTCCAGTTTTAGCACGACACGGTCATATTACGCCCTGCAATCTCCTCCAGAACTAACCCACACATGAATACAGAGACAACCACCCCTGTTTATTAACCTAGAGCTTTTAGCAATAATATCACTAAGACCCTTCTTGTGCCACAGATTTTGTTTTTCCTTCAGCATGATTGAGATGCCACTTTTCCTCAGATTACCTCCTAATATTTCAGCAGGAGCTTAAGGTTTGGTTTGTGCAACTATCAAAAGAACGTTGCAGTACTTTGCGATGTAGCTCTTTGCAGTGTATGAAGTGTTTGCCCATACAGTAAAGCTATTGAGAAATACTACTTCTCAGCTGCATTCTAATTGACAAGTTGGCATTGGGAAAAATCTCCCAATTTAAATGAGGATTTAAAAAAAAAAAAAAAAAAGATATCTGTTACAATTAATTCCCTCAGTATCTTCTACTGAAAAGCATTGATTAAAGCAATGCTACCTGAACCTGAAGAGAAAAATTCACCTTGGGACCACAGCTGCAGGTACCCTGAAGAATGAGTGGTTAATTTCAGGCTGTGTAAGGGCTATTTTCTTTCTACCTTAAACAGCTGCTAAGGGCCTGCACGTATGCAGTCAATTTATGCCAGATAACTCTGGACAGCAGAAGAGTAAATAATGCAGAGGACAGGACACATGCCGTAGATATTTTGAAATGCACAAAAGAAAATCATACAGCTATACACCATTACTGGTTTACCTCCCTCTACAAATATTAAACCTGCCAGCTTCAAGCTGACTCCCACAAAAATACTCAAGCAAGTATTCCAGACTGGTCCTAAAAATAGTATGAACACATTAGCATGGTGCGGTGCTTGAACCGGGAACAAGTATCAGACACCCTGGCTCTGCAATTAACCAGCTTCATGTAGCAAACACGGAGGACTGCTGGGACCAAAACTTACCAAAATCCTCAGCAAGGTATCACAACTCTGTATTGGCTTGCTTTAAAATAATGTTCAATAGGTATATAATACTAACTATATGTGCATATTTGCCCCAGTTTAGCAAATTCTGCTGGCCTATGTTGACAGAAAAAAAATACTAAAAATTAAAAGACCTCTCCCCCCTGCAATTTTACCTTTTTAACTAAAGCAGTTTTAAATGTCATTCAAAAGTAATTCCTGAGAGGCCCAAACACTCACTGAGCTCCCTTCACTAATTAACCAATCATTAGTAGGAAAGAACCCCTAACTGTTCACCCCCTGCACCACATAATCTCTTAATTACATTTGTGAAGCAACTAACTTTCCTTTCAATCATTCTGTCCAAAATCCCAAGTGAATTGACTCAACGGGGAGAAGGGAGGGGAAAAAAAAAAGAAAGGACAAAATATACATGTTTATGAAAATTCATAATTTTTGTGACTGGCAAAGAATATAGGACGTAAGTGCTTTCAGCAAGAATTAGGAAAAGGGATTTCAATGAACTATAAGAGTCAGACATGATAGACTGACTAAAGGAACAAAAAGCTCTTCTTGGGATTACAAATACGGATACATCAATGAGAAGCTTTCCCTTTGTGAAGATTTTGAGGAAGTTAATTATATCATCACTTCATAACCACGACAGCTATGGGAAACAGCAAAACACTATCACAGCTGTTGTTTTCGTTTTTGAGACCATTGGAACAGGCACCTATTCCTTGCCTTTCAAAATACTTCCTTGCAGAGTTCCTAATGAACAAGTTCTCTCCATGTCCAATTGCCACACGAATCCACTTGGAGATAAAATATAAGCTTTACTGCCAGTTATCTTACAATGGAGATTAAATTGTTCTTCTTCTCTCCTTTTTACAAATCTATGAAAATAAAACCCAAAAAACCTGACAGTCTGTAAGACTTTGGTTGGTTTTTTTTTTGGATGCACCTCAATGAAACATAACACAAGAAACATGCAAGAATCAGTGATGCCAGACAAGACAGAAGACACACTGGCTACAAAAAGTATGCCAAGGAACAAGGTCATTTACTTAACTCTTTCTAGAGCCCTACCTTCTGCTCTGGTTCCTTTTCATGAATACCATTTAGAATACTAAGTTTCCATCACTAAAGAAATCTAAACCACAGAGAAGTATTTTCCTTTGAAACTCAATGCAGCAAACCATGTAACTGAAATCTATCTGTGGGTAAGGATATCATTGATTTTGGTCCCAAAGTGAAACAGCTGGGAGACTCCACCACATAAAATGTGATAATTTCTGTCTTCCAGGAAGCAAGCCATTGGACTTCCAGTGTTTCACTTCATTGTCACTGCTAATGAAACTTTCACATACAGGTCACCAATGACTGGGGCTCACACTAATTTCCATCTATAATTGACTATGATACTTAATAAAAAAAAGTACCTTACAGAACCACTGAATAAAGCAAAAAGACCTGAAGGTACTCAAGTCTTAATAACAATTCAGGCCACTCATAGAATGAGGCTCTGAAAGTCAAAAGGGCCCAGGAGAGCCTCTTCATCTTCAAGGATAATGTCCTTGGAGCACAAAAACAATTCACTTCACTGTGTAAAAATTTGTACGGCAGAAGACAGAATTTCTGGATGAGTTTAAAAAAAGAAGTACACAGAAGGTAGAGGTAAGCAGATAAATACTTGGTAGGAGTAGAGAAACACTGCTTGAGCAGGCAGCAGTCCAAACTCAGCTGGAGTTGAGAGGGATCTTGAGAGTAATGCAGAAGGCTTCTACGGGTATGCTGGCAACCAAATGAAGACTAAGAAAATTGTAGGCCTGCTGCTCAACTAGCAGGGGACATAGTGACACAGTACATGGTAAAGACACTCAATGTTGTCTTTGATTTTCTACTGATGAGGCCTGAGCCTACTAGTAGAAAACTAGGGAAAAGCATTACCCACAGGAGCAGAAATCAGAAAGCTCTTAAGCAAATTGGATGTACACAGAGCCACAGAATCAGACCAAATGTATTTTCTTGGGTTACCAGGAGAATTACGGAGACTAATTTGCTTTCCAGAAGCCACATCTGTCCAGCATATATTTGGAATAAGTAACTCAATCTGTTTTCTGTAGTGAGCCATTTAGCTCTGGAAATGAGAGGAATAGTGGAAATTGCTTGCCTTGACTTTAGCAAGCTTCTAACACAGCATCTCAAAGTATGCTTAGACCAAAATCAGTCATACATGAACTAAATAAGTGAACTATCAAGTGAGTGACACAGCAGCTGAACTGTTGAGCTCAAAGTGCTGTAACCAAAGATACCATGTCCAAATGGCCTCTAATGGAGTTTTTTCAGATCAATATGAGTGTAAGGTTTGTCTTTACTCATGACCAGAATGATCAAACAGACTGCCCCGTCAGCAACTTCCAAAGAATATGGAACTGGGTGAAGTAGTTTATAAGCTAGAGGGGAGACCTGATATTCAGAGAGACCTCACAACTGGCTGGAGAAAGTCTGACAGAAACCGTAAGTCCAACAAAGGCAAAGTCCTGTATCTCATGTAGAATGATCCCATACAGGTTGGGAGCCAACCAGATAGACAAATAGTTTTGCAGAAAAATTATTGAGGAGCAAGTTGAAGAGGAGTCAGTAGCATGATCCTTGAAGGAAAGACAACTACATACTGGGCTGGGTTAGCAAAAGTGTAGCCAGCAGACCAAGGGAAGTGACTCTTCCTTTTCATTTGCCCCTTGTGTGACCACATGTGAAGGATGCTTTCTGGCTTTTAGACTGTCTGTACAAGACATTAACATATGAGACTGAAGTCCAGCAGATGGCTATGAAGGTGAGCAGTGACTGAAGAACAGGTTATACAAGGAGAGGCTGAGACAGCTGCATTTGTTCAGTCTTAAGAAGAGGAAGTTATTACTGCTGCTACCAGCAACCTAAACAGAGGTTATAGAGAAGGCAGTGCCAGACTCGTCTCAAAGATGCAGTGATAGGACAAGAGACAATGTGCACAACCTGCATTCCCAGACAGATTTTTCAGAGAAAACTTTCAACAAGGTTTTGATCCAACATTAAAACAGCTGCTCAGGGAAGTTAGAGAACTTCTGTCCTTAGATTGTTAAGATGACTGTAAAAAAGCCCGAGCAATCCCACCTAAGTTAGTCTTGCAAGGAATAAGACCCAATGACTTTTAGAGGCTTCTTTCCATTTAAATAATCAAACTTCTAGTGCCAATCAAAAACCAGAACTCTACAACTTGATCCTATCAGGTAAATGTAGTGAAACACAATACTCTCCTGCATTAAAACTTTCTTGCTAAACCCAAACTAACAGGTCAAGAAAAAAAAGAAAACTAGAACACTTACTGCCCTAAAAACAGATGAACAGGAGATTTACTGTGTTCAGCAGAAACCTTGTGCTGCATATACAACTACCAGGAAACCAGTTACTTGTGAAGGTATGCACAGAGCACCTGCCTTTAGAGGACCATGCATGATGCTCTGTCCTAACTGCTTTCAGTATTCCAACCACTATATGGCTTAAGATACAGACCACTGCGCTTTGCATTTTGCTTAGGGCAGTGGCAGCCAACAAGATAGCATTTATGTTCTATCAGCTACACAAAAAGCAGACCTTGTGGACCACTACGAGATTAAAGGGGTTTGTGGATGCATTTGAAGGAGCTTCCAGGTTTGGTTCATTCCTAGGAAGAGGCTGCAGGTCACACTTCTGGAGGACACAGTACTGGGACTTTGGACATGCTTTAATGGCATGAATGGCTCTTAGCTTTAAAGGGTATTTAACAGGATAATCAGTTTCTCAATAGCAGCACATATGAAAATAAAAAAAAATATGGAATTCTTTTGCAATATAGTTTGCCGCTTTTTGAAAGGCATCTTTTGTAATCACCAGAGCAGAATTTAATATGGACACAATCCTACAGCTGGTTTGGAGAAACATAGCAGCCTTAACCAGCAGTGAAAAAACCCCCAAATTCTGATATAGTGTTTAGTATAGCAATAATTTCACATAGTAACTCTTAACAATGTAAAAAGAAATACCTCAGAGACAGTAAATTTAAAAATAAAATTAAAGTTAATCAAAATTCTAAAATATCATTTATGATTTTTTTTTAATTAGACTACATGACCAGTTGACATTACTAACAGTTTTGAAAAAGAAAATTGCATATGTTTCTACCAACGACTAGGATGCTTCCAATGAAGGAAGACATATCAGGGAGAAAAGAAGGGTAAAGGCAGAATTCTCAGAAGGAAATTGGATCTCACTTCCCTTCCTAATTCTCTATAATGCACCTGTCCTCCTCTACTTCTCAGGGGGCATTTTCTCCAATTTGGAAAAAATATTCTTCAGGCTCTGATATCTACACCCTATGTTCCTTCTGCTTACAGTCCCAAGTGTTCCTGTGTTTCCTCCTCTAGATCACTAGAGAACTCACTCTCAAATGGGGAAGGGAGAAACAATGAACAAATTATTGCTAATGCATCCAAACCCACTCCATTATTGAAGTATTTATTCTTTAATGTTATCTCTAGACTCTCCTGAAGAGCTTCTGAAAAAGGGCTGGTATAAAATTTACAGCATAACTGTACACTTGCCTTTTGCATGACATTCCCTCCCCTTAAGCAAACAAAATATCTGGAAGCTGTACAAATGAAGCTTACAAAAGACCCTGCAAGGTAAACAACTCGTCCTTCTGAATAGCATCTTATGATCCATAAGTCTTTCAAAAGAAATATGTTTGATTAAAACACACATGATATGGTAATTCTGCTTTCTTAAGAAAGAAATATGAGGACCACTCTTTTGCTTAAGAAAGCTGTCCTGGCAAAAAGTCCACAACAATGCAGCCAACCAAAAAACAGAGCAGGTTATGGAGGAGAAAAGCAAGGATATCGAAAGATATCAAAAGGAGTATTCTTCAGCATTCTTCAGGCACCAGCAACAGTATCTGACATCTTACTGTCAGTAACTCATTTATACATTTGCCAGCATTGTCCAAGTCTTGTATGAAGAAACAGTTCAGTTTCTTCTCTCTTCCCTCCTGAGCACTTCAAAAAGGAAACTTGCCCATCACATGGAATAGCAAGAAGAAGCAAATTGTCTTCATAAGAATGCAAAGCTCCCCTGCTTCCCCTCCCCAACTTAGGGAAAATTCCTCAGTTAACTACTATCTCACTCTTTAGAGACCATGAGAGATGACAACTCAGAAGTCCCATGCTACTCCTGGAGGGAACCCCTTCCATTGTATAAGGCTCAGTGATCTAAATCTTGCCTGTAACTACAACCTTTGACTAACGCTCAAATTCAGAAGAGAATATTTTGAGCAGGATTCCCTATTATAAAATTTGGGTTTTCATACAAACGTGGAGAGAGGCAGATGCACAGAAATAAATATGATAAATAATAAATATACACTTAAATTGTGCATGCTGTTCAATTCCTCTTTGGGCAACTTATCACACATTTAACATTATGCTAAAAGACATAATTCTATTTCATGTTACTTTCACTGATTGGGCACTTAGTGTCATATTAGCAAGACATGAAAGGCAGTGGCAGTAAAACCAGAAACAGAAATATTACGGTTTTTTTCCGGTTAGACAACTTCCCCCTTCATTCCCCTCACTACCAGTTGGTGGTTTCCTCTAGTCACACCCATTGGTCAGGAACACTGTGCATGAGCCTTCCAGGGAAGTAGTGAGCAATACAACAAATGTCTTTCAAACACAGGAAGAAGCAGCATGTGCAACAGTGTCTTGTTCTAGAATTTTCTTTACAGGCAAAGTATACCCAACTGCAAGTACAGGCAAACATACAGAACAATTGGTTAGAGCAAAGAACCACACCTTGCCTTAGGGGAGAACATGATGAGCCACTCTCCCATCAGCATTTATTCCACTGGTTTGAGTTCACCTTAAAGGCCTGTCCTACCCAGTATTAAGCAACACACCAACATGGCAGAAACATCTTAATCTACAAGGGCCCACATGACATTACTATTGCAGTCTTGGAAACAGCTGTACAAGACTCTCTACAGCCTGCACTGTGTGCTGCTCATCCCTCCACTCAGCTCATGAGGCAGGGGTCATTCATGCCAGCTTATACCTCCCCTGTCTCCTCTTCAGTCTCGTTTCAACTTCCAGTAGCCCAGTACAATGGGCTGAAAACATGAGGCTGAAAAGTTGGAAGGGCAATGGGTTGTGCTGAGACTGGCAGGTATCCCTTTGCACTGCAATCTTCATCCTGTCAACCCAACCTTCAGTGAGACCAGGAATGAAGAATATTGAGACCCAAGGCTCTCTAAAATTTTAGTGATCTACTGTCAAACTTCCTTAAACAAGATAAATTCTTTTGACACTGACATTGTATCTTTTCTTCTTTTTTGCAGCATTTCAAATCCCCCTCTAGAGAAGAAATATGCTTATCCAAAAGTCTGAAAACGTAAAGAATTTCTGTTGACTTCACTGCTATTACTAAGCAAGACCAGCTTAGTAAGCCATTTTCACAGCTACACATCAATGTGCATCCTGTTCCAGAAACCACTGATGTAACACTAACAAGCTCACTTATCCACAAAATATGCATCTGTTAGATGGTACATCCTTTGGATGCAGACCAGAAGGCCAAGATCAGAGTTGCACTGAAGTTGAATTAAGTACCCAGGGCAGTTGGTAAAAAGAAAAACAAAGTTACCAGAACTTTAAAGCTAATCTGATACACTTTATCAAAGTCTCTGAATGCCACAAGAAAACAAACAGCAACTTCTACAGAATTTTTCAGGCATTTAAAGAAAAAAAGAAAGGGTCCCCTCCCACTCCCAGTCTGCTCAGGACAACTTTTCCAAAACTCCTACTAAGACTACTAGAAGGAATCATTCCTCGGCTTCATTCATGTAACTAGGCATCTTACAACACAGGGCCATGGCTGATACAATGCTGAATAGTTACACAGATAACATTATACATAATTGCATTTTTTTAAAAAAAACCCCTCTGATCTGTATTCTTAAGGTTTTATGCATACAGTTCTTTAAAATCACATTAGAAATGGGTTTGAATGACCCATACACAAAGAAACAGCAAATAAAATACAGACAAGTTTCAGATCACAGCCATTTCCTCTTTTTTCTGTTGGCAAACATAACTCTAAGTGATGCATATTATATTAGCATTGATTAAATGTGCCATGAAGAAAGAAAAATGCTTTCATTAACCAGTGCCTGCTTTTTCAAATTTCTATTTGCCCATTTAAATGGCAGTTTTAAACAGCACACACTCCTTGGTTTTGCTCATTTGTCCCTGTATTTAAAATAATGTTGAAAAGCAATTTAGCACATAAGCAACAATGTTTTAACATGCACATGTCACTGAAAAGTATTAGGTTCTTCCTTTAGTCTCTTATATACTCATATAGTGAGCTTACACATTATAAATAGTCATCTACATATAAACATTTCAGATGTGTTTTTTTCAAACCCTACCAGTACTTGTCCTCACATTCCTAACCAATTCATTCATTAGCAGCTATGTACTCTTCTTTGGGCCCCCAAAGCTCTATCTGCCTTTATCTCCATTTATTTCTTCATTTTCTAGCCAATTTTTTTCTCCCAAATGCTTAAAAGAGATTGATTAAACACTTTAGTATCTTAAGAAAAAAATCCTATTCAAATTTATTCACACAAGTCCCCTTTAGTTCTGCAAGTCACTTATGCTATGAACGGTCCAGAATCTGGCCCACTAAAACTCTGGAAAAGCACGAATCACTACATTAGCCTGTTTCAAAAAAAAAAAAAAACAAACCACAAATAAAAAAGACGGAGTTTAACAGAGCCAACTTATCGCTACAGAACACACACATTAGTGATTGCGTTTGTGTATGTGCAAAGCCGGAAGGTGGCTTAGGTCATGCACGTAATGCCAGCCAAAAAAAAAAATAATTAAAAAGAATGCTGTAGTGTGACAACTAAAGATCACAGAATCATCTCGGTTGGAAAGGACCTCTGAGGCGATCGAGCCCAGCCTGTGACCGAACACCACCACGAGGACCAGACCATAGCTCGGAGTGCCACGTCCAGTCTCTCCTTAAGCACCTCCAGGGACGGCGACTCCACCGCCTTCGCGGGCAGCCCATTCCAACGTCCGATCACCCTTCCTGCGAGGAACCTCCTCCTGGTGTCCCACCCCACCCTGCCCTGGCCTGTGTGCTGCCGTCCCGTCTCTGCCTCACCGGGAGAGGAGGCGGGCCGCCTGCCTGCAGGGGCTCCGTGACGGCCCGCACCCCAGGAGGGGCCCGCACCCGCGGAGCCGGACCGGGGCCTCGCCACCCGCTCGGCCCCTGCCCCTCTCCCGGCCCCTGCCCCTATCCCTGTCGCGGCCCGGCTCCGCCCGTGCTGCAGCCGATCGGCCTGGCTCACACCGCCGGGCTCGGCCGCGGGGCCGCCGCTCCTCCCCTGCCCTGCCCTCCCCTGCCGTGCCGTGCCGTGCCGCGGGCAGCAGGTGCGGCGGCCGGGCAGGAGCGAGGGCAGAGCCTCGAGCGGGGCCCGCCGGCCGGCCCGGCCCGGCCCTGCCCGGGCAGAGCAGCGCGGATCCGGCGTTCTTTACCAGGAGCAGCAGGAGGCAGCCAGGGTCGGGCAGGAGCGGGAAGATGGCGGGTCTCATGGTAGATGGGGCGCCCGGCAGGGAGAGGGGAGAAGCGCGGCTCCCACTCTCCGCGGCGGCGGCTCCGGCACTTCCCCCGTCGCCAGGAAACACCCGGGCAAGTTCCACGCGGGGCGCGCCGCGCTCCCGGGGCACGCCGGGAGCTGTAGTCCCGGGGAGGGCAGGGCTGGGCGAGCAGCGGCCGGCGGAGGGAAGGGAAGGGAAGGGAGGGAGAGGCAGCGGCGATCCCAGAAGGCAGCGGGGCGGCGCGGGGAGCAGGCGGGCGGGGTGAGGTGAGTTGGGAGGGCTGCGGCGTGGGAAGGCAGCGGGAGAGGGAGGGATGCGGGCCCTTCCCGGCGCTGTGCCGGGCCCCGCTGCCCGCCCGCCCGCCCTGCGCGGCGTGCCGGGGCTCCGGGCGGGTCCCCGGCATCCCCCGTGCGCGCTCAGCCTCGGGCGCCGGGGCACGGCCGGGGGAACACGAGGAGCGGTGCCCGTGTGCGGCCCGGCCCGCGTTGGAAGGGCCTGCGCGGGGCGGCGGGAGCGGGCGCTGCGGGGCGGGAGCCGCGGCAGGGCAGGCGCTTGTCCTGCGGCGCCTCGGCACGGCTGCCCTGCCCTTCCTCGGCTCTCAGGGCTGTGGGTCAAGAACGCCCGGAACGGGAGCTTTGCCCCCTTCCAGAAAAACCCGGGCCCTCGCAGAGCGCGTACGTGCCATGGGACCCTGCGGAGCTGTCTGGGAAAGGGCACGGGAAGCCGCGCGTCGCATTTGTCACGTTTCCAGTGTGTGCAGGGCTGTGAGGAGGGAACCGCGGCGCGACGCCGCCTAAAAGAGACTCCTTTGCTGCAGCTTCTTTCAGGTCAAGCCCTGCTCTGTTGCAGAGAAAGCCTGACTGGCCCCAGCTTTATGTGTGACCCTGCAAAAATCTTGTGGCCTGTCAGTTTCGTGAGCTGAAAACACACACACACACACACACACACGCATATATTGTATATATATAAACGCACAAATCGTGTAGTTTTTTTATAGTCTGAAATTGAAACTTGGCTTTTAGCAGTTCTGCTGTGACTGCCCTAAGAACCTGTGCTCTGCAATCTGTAGAATGAATGTCTTATCTTCTGAATTAACTCACTTTTGAAAGATCTTTGGTATTTTTTCACAGCTTGTTCTTCACTTGGAAACTGTATCACTAAAATTTGGTAGAGTGATCCTGTTTAAATTTTAACAACCTTGTCTTTTGCTGAATAAAAAAAAATATGTAATTCTGGTTACCTGTGTAATGCAAAGTAAACTTCCTATAGTTTGGTATGAAATTTCCCATATCTGAAGAGGTCTTGGTGTCTCTATGAATGTCCTTTCATTTCAAGTGACTTGACAAGGCTAATGCTTTTCTACATGTTAGCTTAAAGAAGAAAAGTTAATTACTTATCCAATTCCAGTAAGATGATGTATGTTACATATAATGTAAATTATGTAACTTTTTAGAAGCAGATCTTGTACTTATTTTATGATTTTTATTGAATAAATACCTGAATTTTGTCAATGAGGATCTTTATGAAATAAGTCTTCAAGATAGCAATTAATTTTTTTGTCATATACATGAAAGAACTATCTGAGGAACATTACATGTTTTCCTTTCATAGTTTCTCTTAATATTTCAGAAATTCCCTGATGCAGAAGTAGCTCTTTCATTGGAGTTATGATGCTGTACTGGGAATTGCTGTAGAGATAATGGGTTGCTTTTCTCACCTGTACAAATACTGGCACTTTATGCAGATGTGTCTGTTGTTTTCATCTGGAATTAATGAACATCTTTCGTTATCAATTCTCTTTTACATGCAGTCTGTTTATGTAAAAGTTACTGCTGATATAATCCAGATGCTTCTGGTGCTTTACTAAGTTCGTTGGTATTTTCTGAATTTTACACTGCTGCCCCTGGATGTTTTGTATTTTAGTTTCTTTATTTTAGTTTATTTGTTTGTGGAAAGGTAAAATGTAACAAAAATGGAGGAACTAGTTAGTAAGGTCCCCATGGAAAATGCTTTTGAAGGTGCTGGGGTCCATCAGTGCTGGTCACTTTTTAAGAACCACTTTAGAGCAGGTGATTCCAAAATGTTGGAAGTCAAGCAGAAGAGGCAGAAGGCTGGCTTGGCTAAGCAGGGATCTTTCTGTGAAGCTAAGGCATAAGAAGAAGGTGTATGCCCAGTGGAAGCAAGGTCAGGTGACATGGGAGAAATTCAGAGATGCTCCTTGCCACTGTAGGGACAAAATTTATATGGCCAAAACTCAACTGCAGTTGAAGCTGGCCAGAAATGTGGGGGACAGTAAAAAGAATTTTTGAAGTACATGGATGGCAAAAGGCAGCACAGAAATAAGATGAGCCAGTTAGAGGATAAGGATGGTCACATTGCAAACAGGGACAGAGACAAGACAAGGGATGTTTAATGCTTCCTTTGGTATTCAGCACCGCTGACGGGCTAAAAGGGATCGAAAGGGATACTAAGCAAGATTGCCAACTATGCTAAATTGGGAGCAGCTGTTGACTCCCTTAATTGCAGGGAGACCCTGCGGAGAGACCTCAACAAATTAGGGGACTGGGCAATCATCAGCGGTAAGAATTTCAAGAAGGGGAAGTGCTGGATTCTGTACCTGGGATGGGACAACCTTGGATGTACATACAGACTGGGGAGTGAGATGTTGGAAAGCGGTGCCACAGAAAGGGACCTGGGGGTCCTGGTTGATGGCAAGTTGAACATGAGTCAGAAGTGCCCTGGCAGCCAGGAGGGCCAACCGTGTCCTGGGGGAAGAAGGCACAGCATCGCCAGCCAGTCGAGGGAGGGGATTGTCCTGCTCTGCTCTGCACTGGGGCAGCCTCACCTTGGACATTGTGTGCAGTTTTGGGCATCACCATATAGAAAAGATACTAAGCTATTAGAGAGTGTCCAAAGGAGTGCAACAAATTCGGTGAAGGACCTTGAGGGGAAGCCGTGTGAGAAGCGGCTGAGGGCACTTGGTCTGTTCAGCTGGAGAAGAGGAGACTGAGGGGAGACCTCACTGCAATTACAACTTCCTTGTGAGGGGAAGAGGAGGGGCAGGCACTGGTCTCTTCTCTGTGGTAACCAATGACAAGACCAGAGTGAATGGCCTGAACTTGTGTCAGAGGAGTATTAGAAAAAGGTTCTTCATCCACAGGTTGGTTGGGCACAGGAACAGGCTCCTCAGGGAAGCAGTCACAGCAGCAAGCCTGTCTGACTTCGAGAACCATTTGGACAACACTCTCAGGCTCATGATATGATTCTTGGGGATGCTTCTGTACAGGGCCAGGAGCTGCACTTCAATGATGCCAACTCCCATTTCAGGATATCCGTGATTCTATACTGGAGGAGTGTATAACAAGTTGATACTTGACAGCAAACTTCATTGATACTGAATTGAAGCATGCATGGCAATGCTCTGAAGAACAGTCTATTGGGTTTGTAGTTAAGCACTAGCCATTTGCAGGCTTTTGCAAAACTTTTTGACTGAAATTTATGTTTAAGACAATGAAACTACAATATATATGTGTATATCTTCTTAATGTAGGCTTTTTTCATGGTTAATTTTGGCTAGAGGTAGATTTAATCCACAGATAAGAAACATGTTTCTTCTTTTTGCTTTTAACTGAGCAGTTTATTCTCTTTAGCATTGTTTGAGTCATTTAATGTCTCATTGTAAAATTAGTTCTGTTTTATCCTTGTGCTTTTTTTCTAGAACTGAATTCCTACAAAAGATGCTGGTGGTGCAGATCTGACCTATGGTAATACCTTGAAAGAGTATGAATATTTCAGCAAACTGCCTCTTCAGTGGTTCCTCATTAGCATCTGAAGTGCATGCTGCTGCTGTGAATGGAGATAAGAGTACCCTCCAAAAGCTAATAGCAGGTAAATGTTTTCATTGTAGATGTGTTTGGATTACTTTAGAACTGAAGCTTTTTGGGTTTGACTTACAGCTCTGATCGTTAAGATATGTTTTAATTTCTTGATTGTACGTATTTCTAGAATAAATGTAGTCCTCAAAATATGACTGATTTTTCTTACTTTGTATTACCTGTTGCCTTTGATTGGTACTTCTACGTGAAGTAAAATAGAAAGTTGGTAAGTGATCCAACCAGAAGAGTTATTCAGGACTCTTCTTTCAATGAATTTGAAATTCTGGAGCAGTGCTTTGTGCTGAAATATTTTCACTGTGCATCCTTATTTCTGTAATTGCTTTTGTGGGGAATTTCATAAACTTGTGTTTATAGACAATTTATTATAGTTAGTGAAGTCTTGTTAGTGCATAGCGTTTGTGAACAAAATGAGCCAACCCTCTTCATTACTTTGATTCTGATAGATTGACAGTATTTCTCAAGACCAACTAAGGGTAGGGAGATAGTCTAGTCCTAGTGAATCTGAAGTAAAAAAAAAAAAAAAATCCCATCCATTAAAAAGCCCATGATTTTGCCTTCCATGTCCAGGAACGGTATGGCATTCCAGGTTAATAGTTTTCAAAAGCAGTATATATGCAGTGTTCCAAAACCAGTCTTGCATGTATCTGAAAGGCTGCTATGTGATAGGTGCAGACTTTAGTTTTTCAGAGTTCCTGATTAAATGCAATTCCACCTGATAGTGTAGAAGTTTTATTTGCTCAGCTTTTTTGGAAAATCCTATTCCTTGAGCTTGGTGACCGCAAAGGACTTAGTCTGTATTTATGCAATTAGCTGTCAGTTTTAATGGAAAAAGCATTAAACCAGCAGTCAAGTTTCTTTATGTATCTTCTGCTGACCTGTGTTGAAGGCATGATAGTAAGCTATGTAGATCTGTTGTCTCAACTGTATAGAAAGCACTAAGTGGCCTTCCTTAACAAGCTCTAATTTTCTCAAATGATAACTAGAAGTGATTTGACTCAAACATGAGCAAATTTGGGGACCTGACTTTACAGAAGCTCCACTAGGGGAAACATATTTTTTGTTGGACCTTCAACTTGTTTTTGTCATATGATGGCTCAAACATATGCTGTTTGCATTTAATGCTGTCTATTCATCCTTTTTTAGAACAATTTATAAACAGCAGATGAGCAGTTGATATGGAGATGCTTCTAGAAATCTGGGGGATCCAACTACAAAGTACTTTAAATACCTGGGTTTTTAAAAAAGCCTTCTGCCTTCGTGTGGAGGTGGAAAAAAATCTGAGCTTTCAAATCTTGGCTAACAATCAGAAGCAACAAAGAGTTTTTGCAAACTTTGGTGTGTTTTTATTAATCTCACAGCCAAAAGATATATTTTTGAAAACACAGGAAAAAGTAAGTGCTTTTTTTTTGTGTTGCTGGTACATCTTGTCAAATATAGCACAAAACAAGCATTAGAACCAGATAAGGAAATCACTCTTCTTTTATGATGATCATACAGCAACAAAAAAAAATGCTGTGTTTTATTTTTACATGGAAGTGGAAACTGCAGAATCCTTGCAGCCTTTGCTATAATAGCAAAATTTGGCTTTTCTGCTTTGCTGTGTTTTGACAGGATATGACACAGACCTTACTTTTGCCAGAACAGGACCAAAAAAAAAGTAAAAAGTATTGCCTAGCAGAAGAAGAATGCATCGGAGTAATATTTTTAGCTGTTTACCAGTCACTGTTGGAAGTATAACTTGATGCCAGAAGCAAATTGAGCAATTGGTGCTATTCACTGAATTTTATGACTGCACTTAACAGCAGCAGCTAGTTCAGGACAGTATTTCAGTGTTCTGTGTGCTGTATATTCTGGATTGCTGAACATATTTCTAACAGAGCCAAGCACTGCGTCTTGGTTATGTAGCTAGTGCTATATCCAGCAACATGAAGCCTGACTTTCTCCTTCTTTTGGGGAGGGCTTTTTAAACCCTGGATTTGCTATTACTTTCTTCTTTGTGCTTTCTCTCTTCAGTTATTGACATTGGAGGGGCATGGAGGCTGGCTAAACAGTCTGTTAGAGCAGTCCATCTCACCTTTTCTGCAATTTTTGCTTTTCCCATCTATAGCTTGATGGAGTGTGTGTGACTGTATATGAACATATACATTGTATTTGTGTGTAATCATGAGTGTGGATGGATTTTAAAGGAACAGGTGTTTGAAATAATACAGAACGTTCTGGATACTGTGTTCCAGTTGGCATCCTGTGCCAGAAAGAGGCACAGTCAGAATCAAAGGTAAGTAGAAAATTTATTTATGTAAAGAGGCCTTTGGAACAAAATGTCTCTATATGTTAACCACTGCTGGCGCTAAATTACAGGACTTTCTAAGCAGCCTGTGGTTTAAATGACATAAAGCACAGTACATGCTGAGCGTTAATTGTATAACCAGTGTAACAAAAGAGTGCTAATTGTTTGCATTGTGTTGCATGAGTTATCTCATGCTCTATCACATTGTTTTAGAATGGTATGTTGTCAGGCTTTGGGGAATGCTCACAGTATTTTTTTTCCTATGTTTTATACAACACCAAACATGTCTTTAATTAACAGTTCTTCAGTGCTAAAACCCATCTGTGTGATTTTAATCCTAGGAAAAAAGGGAGGAAAAGTTAATTTTGTGTTTGGAGGATCATTTTGCATTTAACATTTTTATAGAGAGTTTTGGGAAGATGCCTCTAATTATTTTAATTGTTTACAAGAACACAATTATGTTTATAATAGTCATTATACTGAAGTGTCTATTCAGTCCAACTCCTCATTCTAAAACCCTTATCATGCATTGCTTGCATACAGATGCTTCTAAATCTCTGATGTGATGTTTCATTGTAAATGTTAACTAAGTTATGAGTTACAAATATTCGGTTGCATGCTATTGTTTAATTCTCCTCTCTGCATCTCTCTTCCCTGTTCTGCAATGTGGGACATTGAATAAAACTCAAATCAGATATTGCAGAAAGCAAGGTACTTGCAAGTGACAAGAAGTGGTTTGTCTTTTAATAATTAGGCAGAATTCACATCCTCCTGCCCTTTCTCTAATATGATCGCTTGCATAGAGTGCGAGAAAGTGATGAGAGGTACAGATGTGAGAGTTAAATTTTGGATTTGGGCAACTTGATTTCATGGTGTTCATGTTGGCAACAAGCTTATGGAATGCATATTCTGCTGGGGTGAAGACATTGATTCCGAAAGGGGAGGTATCAAACAAAATTCCTTTCTTAGTCAGGTATGTGCAGAGAATTTGTTCTTGCCAAAGCACGTTTTATGTAAAATTATACGTACCTAAAGTTTCAAAGGCTCTGTGGTTTCTTGATTGCAGAAAATAATCTGTTGTAGCTATGAAGTCCACAAGATATTGTGGTTAGTGACTTTCATAAGCTTGGTCTTCCTTGGTACCTGATATTGATATAGTGGCTCCTAGTCCTTGTTCTGTTGCTTAGTCTGAGTGCAGAGACACCTTTCTAGGGAAATGTCCACAGGACTTTATAATCATTTTAAGAGCCTTACAGAGTCTTGTAAGCAAATGGAATAACAACAAGAAGAAACCTACTGCTAGCTGAAAATAATTTCTTTACTGTAAAAACCAGTGCAGCAGCTTCAGGCAAATTACTGGCAGCAAGTTTTGAAGGTCTTGATCATTTTTCATTCAGACCATGTGCAGTCATGGAAAACCCTCGTCATCAGCTACATAATTTTTTGGGAGCTGTAAATGCAAATAGGTGTTTATTGCTCTACTTAGTTGGGTTGCAGTTGATCTTTAGGCCAGTTTTGCTTGTCTTGACTTTACCCGTTTCTTTTGTTTAGTATCTACATTTTTTTATATCCCCTAACATATAACAGAAGGGGAACTGGAATTTGAGGAAGAAGTACTCTTTTTGCTCTCTGCTGATTTAGGAATGAATGTTATCTGAGCATAAGCCACATGCATGTGTCTTATTGGAAGAAATGAACATTAATGTATTTCTCTTAAAATTATATTTGAGTGTGCAACTCCCATCAGCTTTAACAAATTTAAGACACTGTTGAGGCAATGTTAACAATGAGTAGTGAAATGTGGCTTGGTGATGTCTAAATTACCATATTGAACTAATACTGGAAGAGCACCTGACTGTGCTTAGCTAATTAGAGAAACTGGCTTGTTGGCTGGGAGCAGTGACATATTAAATTATGGTTTGGATTTCAGTATCTGTGTGCTGCTTCACAGGGCTGCGGGGTTGATCATAACCAGCTTTGATGTTTCTGTACTGTGCTCTTGAATGGAAAAAGCATTTATTCTTAGCCAAAATACTGAGGTGTAAGACAGCTTCACTATGGGTACATATAACTTTCTAAATACTTTAATAGTAGAGGAAATAATTATCTTGAAACTGCATCCAGTTTGCAATTAAATTTTAATACTGTAAAATGAAAGTCTAGCAAATGTTTTTAGAAGGTAGGGAAAATAAAGGATTTTGGATTGCCCTGTTTAACTTAATGTTGCATTTTGAGTTATTTCCTTATGAACATGGAATTAACTGTCAACTAGAATGAAAACAGTTCCTATGAAGAACCTAAAAATGAGTGTGAAGAGTAAAATCCTTGCTTGCAGTGTGAAGTGAATGCAAAACCTTTTCTTAACAAAAGGAAAGGTCTAGGGAGGTCAAAAGGAAGTAAGCAGGCTAAACAGCAGTGTGAAGGTGGGTACTAAAAACCAAGAAGGTGTTCAAAAAACAGGTAGGTAGGTAGATGAGGAAGGTAGATGCAGATCAATAAAAGACTTCATTCTGGGGTTTCTGTAGTTTTTTTAAAGTAATTTGCTAGAGGTATGAAAGTTAGTTATAAAACAAGTAAAACTAGTGGATTGTCAAGGTGAAGTGGCAGTCACAGAAGACAAGGCCATGGGTGAAGAACAAAAAGGATTTTTCCATATCTACATCACAGAAGAGTTCATAAATGTTCTTAAACTGCTTTTTGCAGAGCGAAAAAAACTTTTCTCAATGCAAAACACCATTTCAAGGCAAGAGAAAATGTTACAGAGTGAATTGTGATTGGTTCACCCTAGTTTTAAAAGAAGTAAGAAACAGAGTGAGTAAATGATTGCTCCAGTGGGCAATATCCTACTTCACAGTGTTTTTTGTTAGAAGCTTGATTGGTAGGGAATGAATTCTTGATATTACCTTTGATTCCTGTTTAATCTGCTTGATTCTTTTGCTGGGTGAATCAATTGGAATTATAATTCAGAATACAATTACTGGATATATGGATAAGTATAGTATGCTGGGGAAGAGCAAAGACTGTGTAAGGAAGAAGCATTCCTTTGCTGGAGTGCTTATGAAGCATCAACAGTCATGCAGACAAAGGAATAATTAAAAAAGCAAAACTAACTTACCTGTAAAATTCAATGTTCCTTGAGTAATTGTAGACAACATTGCTACATGGGAGATCTGAAGAGTTGGGGTGCATAGGGTAAATGATACACATGAAGTTAAAGGTGCTCGTTTTTATGTAGTGACTTGATAGAAATAGGAAACTTTGTAATGAAACGTTCATTTGAATTTTTTTTTGTCTGTGAATAAGAATAGCATTTTGATTTTTTTTTTAATAGGATGTCAGACTTCTTATTCATCTTAATTACTGCCTTACTAACCTTATCAATTCAAGAAAGCTTGCGAAGCGTTTAAGTAGTTTCCATATTGTAAGGCACCATGAAGTACATAATGGTATTGAGGTAATATTGATGTTTATGCTTGTTGCTGTGAGTAGACTTCAAAGCTTGTTTTAGTTACAGTGTTTACACGTTTCAGAAGGACTGTTTGGTGTATGTGCTGTTGATACTTTTTAAACTAATCTTTGTGGCCAAGATCTCTGTAATTATTTAAAAATTATTTATAATTATGCCACTGTAGATTGCTACTGGTAGTAGGCGTATTTGTGGCACTAATGTTTTCTGAATGCACTTTTTTCTGGAAATACGTTTTGAAATGTTCTGTAAATGTCATAACTTTGAGTTTATCAGGTGCTTCATTGTTTTGTTCACCCTGGTCACACTGTAATAAGATACCTCCTGATCATATTATAATAAGCTACCTTTTTAATAAAAAAGTACTACTGCTAGTTAGATACTAATAGACATAACTGTTTTAAGTGATCTTTTGGTTTGGTTTTGCTTTTTAGGAAACTCTGAGCTGAAAGATAAAGAGGACCAGTTTGGAAGGACTCCACTTATGTACTGTGTGCTGGCTGACAGGCTGGACTGTGCAGAGGCACTGCTGAAGGCTGGAGCTGATGTTAATAGAGCTGATCGTAGCCGGAGAACTGCTCTCCATCTTGCTGCGCAAAAGGTAATTTCCTCAGAAGTGCTCAGCCATTGTAAAAGCTTACAGCTTTTATGGCAGGTATGAGGTGGGTTGACCCTGGCTGGACAGGGGAGAGAAAATATAACAAAAGACTTATTGGACTGAGATAAGGGCAGGGAGAGATCCTTCACCAGTTACTGTCATGGGCAAAACAAACTCAACTTGAGAAAAATGGATTTAATTCACTACCAATCAAATCAGAGTAGTGTAATGAGAAGTAAAACTAAATCTTAAAAACAACTTCCCCCCACCCCTCTCTTCTTTCTGGGCTTAACTTCGCTCCTGAGTTCTGTACCTCACCCTGCAACCAGTGGTGCAGGAGGACCAGGAATAGGGGTTGTGGGCAGTTCATCACGTGTTGTAAATCTCTGGAGGGTTATTTTATATTTTTTAATGGTCTTACTCAGTGTATTTGTAGATGTCTGCAGAGACATCATAAGGCATTGCATTTTAAGAATTTGTGCTTTCTAGGAAAAATAGTCCTTGTCTATTTTGGGATAGCCAGTTCTAAGTAAAGACTAAATTTTATACACTCGCATAGTCCTTAGGATGTTACCATTAGTTTCAGTAGATATAAGGCCAAACACTGTTAATTATTACTGTTGTGTTTGAGAATTTGTATATTCTTGAGATATGGACATGTCATATCTCGAGATATGGAGTACCAATCATTTTCAGGTCCAGGAAGGAAATACCTTACTATCTGATTTTATTTCTACAAGCTCAGCCTGTAACACTGCTCAATTACATTGTTCCAGTGAAGAAGTGCTCAAGGAAGTATTCAACAATAAAATAAAAGGTTATTTAAAGTATAGCTTCAGAGCTGCAAGAAATTTTGAGTTTGTTAGGGTGGGGGGAATTGCCTGTAGTCACAGGAAAATGAGCAAACTGCTGATGGGAGAAGATAAAACGAAAAAAGGGAGGGTGAATTTGGCTAGCTGACCAAGACATTTGAGGTCATAAACTGTGAAAGAGACTCCACAGAGAAAATTAAAAATTCAAACTGAAGAGAATAGGCTTTTATTTACTCTTTTTATAGTATGTTTAAAACTAACTGCTCAAAAATTAAAGTTGTTTTGGCTGTGTAAGCTATGTCGTTTGGTACTAGTTAGAGTGCCTGCCATGATTTTCATAGCAAACGTTTTCAATTTGTAATATCTTGTCACCTGGTAGTAGGCGTATTTGTGGCACTAATGTTTTCTGAATGTACTTTTTTCTGGAAATACGTTTTGAAATGTTCTGTAAATGTCATAATCATACGGGAGCAATTAAATAGAGAACCACTTGGGAAGATGATAATAAGGTGATGTGCTTCAGGTACGCTTGCATAGGAGTCCATAGGGACTGTGTGGTCTGTTTTACAGCACCCATTTTTGGGAAATGAAGACTTCATCTACTATTTTAAATTTACAAATTCCTTAGGTAAAAACGTTAAAATACTATTGTTTAACATACTAACATTAAAAATTATTAAAAACTAGTGTGAATGTATTCTTGAAACGTGTAGTAACGCACAACATAACATTATTGACATCATCAGTAGCTGCAGTAGGTTGTAGTTAACTTGAAATAGGCAAATTCATCTGCTTGGTTACATACACTACACCCTGATGAAATATTTTGGTCATCATCATAACCTTGTTTCCAGTGTACCAGGGTTAACTTCGTGTTTCTGAGTGACCAGCTTACTGTGAATGTTGTTGTTTCAAATATAGGTATTTCATAAACATGGCAATGTTAGAGACTTTAAAAATTGCTGTAGCATACTATACTTGCCTGGTATTCATACAGGCTTTTTGATTTTATTATGTGATAGACACATGAGCATTTTAATCATATTAAAAACTTAATCTTAAAAATGACATTTTCCCCACATTTTTAAAATACATGCTAGCATACTTAAACAATATAAATTATTTTTGAAGTCTTTGTTTGACTGTTAATGTTGTGGATATTTGTACTGCAGAAGTTCACGGCAAGAGATATTTTGCCTTTAGCATAATATCCATTGACTTCATGTTCTCTCCATTTCCTTTATGCACTGCTGCAATCCTGAAAGTGCAGTTTGCAGCATGGGATACTTGGACCATCTTAGATGTGTTTTCAGTTGACAGTGCAGATGAAAAAGCAGGTACATGCTGGTTTAGCAGTAGGCTTTCTGTAGTCACATGCTTCCTGTGTAGTGTACTAGATAGATGAAATTGACCCCACAGCCAGGTAAACGCTTGTAGCAAAGTAGTGCTGGGGGGCAAGAAGTGGTCAGGAAACAGCTCTGGCAGCAGCTTTTCATTTGCCTCACTTAGCTGCCCTGTAAAATTGTCTTCTGAGTCTTCTGAGCAGTTACTTGCTATTGATGTCAGCCTATGAAATTAACATTTCACGTTTGTAAATTTGGTCTTTAGTTTTTCCATTTTAATGTTTTAAGATCTACATTTCTGTCACAAATGTCTTCTGAAAGATAGATAAAATTAAAATTCCAAATAACTTCATGTTTCATAGAGTTTTGGCTGTTTAAATAGAATTTTATGTTCTTCTTATTCCCATTGATACTTTTGGTTTATATAATTTTTTTTTCCCCCCCAAAATAAAAGAAAAATTCCTCAGTAACCAATATTGACAGTTGACTTTCAGATAGAAAAAGAAACATGCTGAGAACACCCATTTCCAAAGTTGTTTGTTCAGTGTTGGTTAATAATGAATCTACATATTTGCCAGGGTCAATGTTGTCTTCAAGATTGTTGGTCAGTTACTGTCCTTTGCTTCATCAAAACCAGATTCACATGACTTTATAAATGTCCATTAATTTGTAGTCACAAACATAAGTTGTTAAGAAGGACAGTACTTGGAGATTCAGATTCCTAAATTGCACTTCCATTGCATCCTAATTTTCATTTTCTTTGGAGAGAGAAGTTAAGATTTACAGACCTTTACATAGAACCAGGGAAGAGGCAGGAAGGAGATGATGTTCCTTTCCGTACAGATTCTGTTAAATAAAGCAGATGGGGGTAAAATGAAGGAAGGTTTCCTGAGTCAGAAATTTTCTCTCTAGGTACTAGGATTACTTTTGCCATTTTTTCCTGTCTCTTGGGAGAGCTTTTGGAACACCTTACTCATCAGATTGCAGCAGACATCCTGAGGGGTGGAGTTTGTTGCTGGAATATTTGAGACTTTAGATCATCACTCTACAGGCTCCTTTTACGTGTCCCTTTGTGCTTGTTCCTCTGAAACAGTCTTGCAATGGATTTGACAAAAAATGGTCTCTGCTGTCTTTGGGAGCCACAGAACTGTCTCGGAGACAAAGAGTTTGTGAGAAGATTCTCTTCTAAGGCCAAAAAGAAACAATGATTTAGCCATCTTGGACTGAAGGAAGCTGAATGTCTTCATTTGTGTGTTTGGATTCAAGATGGTGTCTCTCCCATTAGTAATCCTGGTTATCATAAGAAAAGTGGGTTTCATTCTCTGCAGGGTGAGATGAAACTGTTTCTGTTTTTCTGTCTGGAGACTTCACTGTAAGAGAACTGTCAGTTCTTGTCTTTAAGTCCTAGTAAAATAGCTTGTGGGTTTTTTAAATCCCTGTAATAGAACAAACACTCAGAAATGTGACATTGACCTGAATTCCATCATAAATCATCACTATTAAGTAAAATTAATTAGAACTCCACTTTCCTTTCTCTAGGATGGATTTCTGGTTGAATAGGACTTAACTATAACACCATTCCATTAACACTTGCATAACTAGCTTCTGACTACACCTGTGTGAGTTACAAACCTTGGTGAGTGTGTGTGCACATACATGTATGTACGTACCAGCCCTCCGTTCTGTTTTATTTTTAACTTCCACCTCACTGCAAGTTTTATACTTACAGCTATTGTCTGCAGAATAGCAGGCAGCTTTTGCTTCCATCTTGTTTGTTACTCTTTGCCTGAGGAGGTTATGCTGTAAAAGCATTTCTTCCAGTCCTTCAGAATACTAACAATTGCATCCAGTGTTCACGTTGCAAATTCTTATTTTTTGATGATACAGAGGTCTTCCTAAATTACAGGTAAAGATTTCAGCACTACCCATATGGTCATACAAAACATCTGATGTGGTAATCTTACAGTAGTTCCTTAAACCTTTATTTTTCTCTAATAGCCGCCATATCTCGTTTTTTAAGTAGTTACTTTGTTACCTCACGGTAAATTGTTGTTACTTAAGTTGGTACTTTGTGTAGTTGATCTCCTCCTGCGTTATTGTATTCTCTACCAAAAATATTTCTGATAGCACAGCTAGGCAGACTGACCCATGCCATTGTTCTTTCAGTTCCAAGGGTTTCAACACAAGTAAGGAGTGAAGGAGCTCTGAGGATTTCAGTGTCCCAGTGTAGTGCAGTTGTAATAACCAGGTCATATTTACCAATTAATGAGGAAACTTAAGGCAGCACAAAGTTGCTGTGTCATCTTGGTCTTGCCATGCTTTGTTCAGATGGCTTTTGTTACTGGAGCATGTCTGCAAAGCAGTAGTTACCTGAGAAGTTGTGGCAGGTTCTCATCTGTTCTCATCTCAACAAGAGGTTCTTATAATCTCTATGTCTCAGGCTTTAACAATGACATTCTGGACTCTTTATAAATAGTAAAGCTTAGGATATTCCCTTACTTATTGGTCCATTTGAACCTTTGTAAGCCTAAGCGTTCTCATACCTTTCTTTGAAATTAATAAAGTGTAGTCAGAAATTTTGGCTTCAGATAGCAATGCTTTTGGAAAAAAAGTCTGTAGTTATATGTGGTCATATTAATAACTTTCAATGGCTGGTTGCTTGATGCTAGTAATTATGTTCTTAATGATAAGTCTTCTGTTTAGTGATAGACATCCTTTGTATTGCAGCTTTTAAGCTTTACATATTTGTTGGTGTAAAAAAGATTTTAAGCATGACTAAAGAGCTAGAAAGTGGAACTGTTTGCTTAAATGTAACAAATACATCTTGAGAGAAAATACTCAACATATAGTACAACACAATGTGAGAATGACGGGCTGAGAATAATCTTATGTAACTAACAATTTACATTACAGACATCTACACGCAAGCTAGTCATGTAGATAACAAAATTAATGCAGTTGATAGTGCAGTCCATTCACCCTAGAGTTGAGTACCTTAGAACACACTGAGTAGCTTGTTCTTCCTTTTACACATCTGATTGATGTAGGTTTTCATGTTGTCAGTGTCAAAATTGTGACAAATTAATCTCACATGAGGCATACATATTTTTAGCAACTCATCATTTTCCAGTTGTCCCTGACATGATCTTTCGTAGTATGTCTTTTAATCAGCCTTATGATGGAGATGCTTCAGTCTTTGTAGGCAGAAGGCCATGTAAATTAAGGTACTTGGCTTTTCTTTTTGGATTTTCTTCTGTTTCACTCTCTTTTCAAGTGGACAGGTCTCCCAAGCAATTTTGAAAGGGTGCACACCCTTTTTTTTTTAAAAAAAAAGTCATTAACTTAAGAAAATTTAAATTAAAATGCAGTCAAACTAAAAAGACCTCAAAAATCCAAACCCACCAGAAAATGATACAAATTATTTCAGGAGTGCCCTGTGAAGATTGCCATGGGAGTTTCAGAGGATGATTGTAACTTCCTGAACACAGATGTAATTTACTGCGAGCTGAAACAGTGACTGATTGCAGCAGAAGTACAGTCATTAACAGAATTTGCTAGTGTTTTCACGTTGAGGAATTGCAGTACTATGTGGGCACAGCTTGTTTAAAATGGTAGAACTTAGATTATTGTGAAATAAACATGCTGTGGAGACAGATACGAGTACTGGGATTAGAGTTTAACAACAGGCATTCATTTCCACTTGTAAACATTATGGTAGCCATTTACTTCTAATGTTAGATTGCAACTTGCTTAAACACCCACATGTGATACTTATGAATGGAAATGTTTCTACATATCCAAATTACATGTATATGTTTTGCCATTTATCTTTCATTAAGTAATTCCAGTTTAATTTAAGGAAATCAAAAACCAGGCCTGCTTCTTTCAGAATTTCTCACAAAGGTTGCTCACTTATTAGCAATCTGTTTACTCTGGAGAGTAATCTACCTGAATCTCTGAATTCCTGAAGCACAGCCTTTTGTGTTAATAGGGATTGAAGTAAAAAATCAGCGTTTGTGGTTTTTTTGTTGAATTCTATTAATATGTACTTAAAATAATCTATCAGGTTCTTTAACTGTGTGGAAGTTATTAATGTTGGCTTCAGGAAGATTAACACAACCCCAGTGGGAAAATGTGACTTTAAAGGCATTAAATATTGTGTGGCATATATTATTTATTTGCTGACATGGTTGTTGATGAATAATAGTACATCCAGGTTGCAGTTAGGAATTCTGTGTGAAGTAGGAGGGTATATTTTAAATTATCTTCAATTTTTATTAAACTAGAAAAATTGGTTGTTCCTGTATACTCACCAGAAACCATGAAAGATGGAAGTGAAAAAAAGCCTGTGGCAAGCATAAGACATGGTAGAAGATTAGAAACAGAAGGTAGTCTTTAGTTCATTTATTTTATGAAAGTTTATTCCCAAGTCTTATCTAATGAGTACAGTCAGGACAGTCTGAGAGCCCCCAAACAAGAATGTTATTTCCTCTTTCTTGAGCAAGGAAAAATGTTTGTATTGAAACCTCCTGAATTAACTTGCCTCGGAGCAAGCTTATGCATTTTTCCCTCACTGCCTTTTTCAAGATGTATTTCCTGAAGCTGTAGTCTCTCAAATCTTTCATAAGCTTTATTTTATCTGCATAAAAGAGCACATGTGCTTCTAACTTTTTTTCCCAATCTATATAGTGAAAATAAATAATCAGGGTGCCTTTCAGAGACAAGGGTGGTCACTTCATGTTCTTTTTTTCCTCAGGCTGGTAACCTTTTGTGACGTTCTGTCCTAAGTGAGTGCTCATAATGAGTAGTATTAATCCTATGCATGTAGGTTCATGAAATGTGAATGAGCTTTACATTAATTCTGTGACTTTCATGTGAACATAAAATTTGATTAAATATGAAAAATCTGAACAAACCAAGGTGTGAAACAGGAATGTTTCCCAACCAGGCAGAAGAGGTGGGATTTTTTTACATGTGGGAATATAGTTTTCTCTGTATTTAAATATGCTACAGACAATAACCATGATACAAATGTTTTCTTAATGTTCCTGAACAAAGAGTTCTTTCTAGTGAATGCAGCCTGAGGTTGCTCAAGGGCAGAAGGCACAGTTCCTTGCAAGTGATTTGTATGTGATATATTAAAGATAAGCTGATCTAGCTACCAAAGGGTTGGTCCCATCCATGGCCTTCCCCTGACCCCTTTTCACAACTGTGGAACTGCTCGCTGGTCAGTGAGTTGACAGAGAACGAACTTTACAAAAGAGCAGTTAATTTTCTGCCTGTTTAGCACAAGTCCTCATGCTCCCATGTGTTTTTCACTATTGCTTGTCTTGATGCTACTATTGGTCTGTGCTGTAAGTCCTATTGAAATGACTGAAAAATAACTACAGGAAAAGTTTAAGATAAAGTTCACATTGTTACAGAGAACTGATTCACAGTGTCATCCCTTAGAAAGTTGTGCTGTCCCTGCTGAGAAAGGATAATAAAACAGACTTTGCAATGCTGGAATTTCCTAGATGAACACTGACATAATGAAAAATGTTCTCAAAACCTTAGGTAAGACTGTAGCAGCATCCTATTTGGGTTCAGAAAGAAAGGGAACTCTTTTGAAGTTGTTGGGGTTTTTTGGTTGGTTGTGTTTTTTTTTTTTTCCTGTATGTGATAAACAGCATCTATGACTATTTCAGGATCTCTTACGTCTCCGCTAATTCTGCTTTTGACTGTTCTTTAGATTTCATTAATGCTTCCATTTGCCTCTACATTAACCTATCTCAGAGCAAAATATTAAATTATGAAAATGTGATCTTGAGATCAAAGTATTGATCTCTTCTTACGAAATTCAGCATTCCAGTGTAGCTCCAAAGCATCATAAATTTTACTATTTCTCCACTGAAACGTTCAGAGTGGCTTGGAACATAATTGTACACCAGAAATACTATATGATAAAAGCATCTTGTGGACATCAGTGTTAGGTAAGCTCTTTTGAATGTAGCTAAGGAGGAAATTTATTGGTCTGAAAAGATTTTGGGAAGTCAGGCAACACTAGGTATTATGAGAATGGTCAAAACACTGTCTTGTATATTCTTCAACTGCAGAAATTCTGTATCTTGATTCATTAGTGCATCACAGATGTGGAGAGGGAAGGCTTTCCAAGTCACTTACACTAAACGTTATGGAGCAGCAGCATTGAAACAGAAAGCTTGGCAACAGTTTTGTTGGCACGGAGAGCTTAATTTGGGTGCTACTTTGCAAGACCAATGTGTGATTCTCACATATTCTCATATTTTCATCTTGCACACTTTGTCATGCCTTGTAATAAGGCAAGAACATGCATATTGTTGGTTTCTCATTAAGTGTTAAGTCCCTATAATCATATGGTATCCAACAATTATTTGTCTATACTGTCAAACTGTGGGTTAAAATTCTGCAGAAGATAAAACTGTGGAAATGCTGTTCTACATGTCAGGTTTCAGTTGCACAGCAGACACTGAGGCATCTGAGTTTGATTTCTAACTGGTTTTATGTTAGCAAGAAATCACATTTTAAGAGAAGGTTATGCAAAAGTTTATATGCCAAAGTAGTTCTTCTGACTTCAAATTCAGAATTTTAGAATAGCTAAAGATCAAACCCTATCTCTATACAGACTTCACTGATAAATTTGGTATGAATGTCTATAGCCTATAGCACTTGTAGAATTGACTTTTAAATTATCTTAGTAACTGTTGGTTACTGAACTAACTTACTCTAGTAAAACACGTTGGAAAATATTGCTTACAATTTGTGGCTACCTCCCTACCTATATCTACTTTCCAGCAGACATTTGGCATGGCTAACCAAAAAACATAGCATCTGGTATTGTCTTTGGGTAGGATTGGACTGTGAAAGAAAACAGATAAAGCTGGCTGAGGCACTAAAATGAATTATTCTGTAAATATCTGACAAGTTTGCTTTATGGCCTGCTCTAGACAGAATACCTCTAGCTGCTTCCACTGGCAATAACAAAATAGCATTTTCCCCCATTTAGCATAGTAGAAGCAAAAGCTGAAGATGATTGGGGGGGTTTAAAGAGAAGGATTGCTGCAGGAGCACTTGTGGAGTACTTAGGCAAATAGTGCATAGCAGAGTATATTTGCATGGAAAGGGATGGACTGAGTGTGGTGCCTTCCCTTTGACATGCAAAGGAATTGTTGATCCCCAGTTGCCTGAGGCAGCTGATGACTGGCAGCCGTCATTGTAGCATCCATATTTTGAAGGGTTTTGTTTTAATAGTGAGGTCTGCAAACCTTTTCTAAAACTAGAGCAAAGAATAAATACATTTAAGGTTTTTGTGAAGATGAATGGATTAATTCTTGCTCTGTGTAAGGGATGTTTGAATATGATTCTCAGGGAGGCACATCTGGAACACAACTTGAAAAATATAGTGGTATATCATTTCTGATTCTGACCTGTAACCATGGAAAAGATTCTCACTTATCAAGAATAGTGATCATAAACCAAATATTATTTTTAAGTCTTGAAACAGAAAACAGGAATAATAATGGAATAGGCAACTCATTAGGGTGGTAAGTCTAAAACTTAAACGCATTTACAGATTTTGCTGTTATGATTAGATGTTAAGAACAGTAATTTTTCTTCACTATTTGGCACCAGGTAGAGCTCTAGCATAACATTGTTGGTTGTTGTTTTCTTTTAAAAAATAAAAGCTCTTCAGATTAAAAAAGGAGAAAAAAAGGCCAAATGAGAATAAAGAACTAGGCAAAACCAACTTGGGAGAATGACTATATCACACAATCTTCTGAGTTGGAAGGAACCTACAAGGATCATCCAGTCCAAGTCTTAAATGAATGGCCTGTAAAGGGATCAAACCCACAACCTTGGTGTTATTAGCACCATGCTCTGACCCACTTAGCTAATCTCAGGGTCATATGTGTTCCATAGTAGTAAGTATAACCTGAGATAAGTAGGAAGTTTGTAATATAAACAATAAAACGATTTTTGGTTCTGGAAAACCTAAACAGCTCCCAGGAATACTGTGAACTCATTGTCAGCAGTCACCAGTGCCAGCATAAATGCCTTTACATGAGTAAGAGTTCAGAATGAGTTTGTTCAGCCCTCCCTGGTGTGAAGGGTTGGGCCAGGCCAGGTGCACCTCTGTGATCTCCTTCAGCACAGGTGCTTCTCTGAGGCTTGACATTAGGAATTCTGAACTGGTCTCCTTTTGGAAAGAATGGAAGGCTATTAAAAATGGGCTTTATCACTGTAAATAAAAATACTAAATTATACTCTGTGTTATTTGAAAATTGCAATATTTGTCTCCTCTGCAGTGAATTACTGTATTTGGAGTACGTTTTAGAGCAGAATAGTAATAACTGAAATTTTTTCAAAGAAATGTTATGTACTTTTTCAACTTTTATTTACCAGTTTGCTTGAGTTTTGTGAGACCCAACTTACATAAATGTCCTGTAGGTTCAGTTTTATTTCAGGCAGTAATTGTCTAAAGGGATCTGTTTGACAAACTGCTCATTTAAATGTCTGTATTTTGTTATCATACTGTATTGGAATGCTCATCTTTAAAGGGTTTGATCATCTGTGTCAGATTGAAACAAGAGTATCTTGTAAGCCGAAGGATTTCAAACAATCTGAGGACAAATACTGTGCAATTTGAATGAATTTGTTTACTAAATAAATCTTTTTGCAGTGTTAAGATTTTTAAAAATAATATTATGTTGCACTTGCATGTAGTTTCCTTTATCTGTGTGTTGTACAAGAACATTTTCCTCACTTAAAGTGTAGATTTTTCAAAAGTAGAATAGCAGGTATTCATGTTTTATGTCTTTAACTAAGACAGCTTTAAAACGAATTAAGTTTTCATGTACTTTGATTTTATAGTGGTTTTAGTTAGTAATTTCAGACACATAGAAATTTCTTGCTGGAAAACATATTAATTTTGTCATAATTGAGAAATCAGCTAATTAATTATGGCAAGTCAGTACTAATTGCTTTATAACTGTTTAAATAATTTGTGGGGTTTTACTCACATTATTCTTTTGATTGCCTAATCTTAACAATGTTCCTGTGGTTGTGGTGTTTTATTTTGGATATTTATTTTTTTTTTAGTGTTCTGTTGTTTGCTGTAACAAACAGCCTCAATTTACCAACTGTGCCTCTGATTTTGCTGTTTCTGGTTTTGGATAGTACTACTCGAAAAATAATAAATGTTTCTGCTTTTCACTTTGCCTCAGAGTGATGTGACTTGTGAGGTCCTGTGTTACTAGATCCTGCATATCGTCCTAGAATCAGAATTCTTTTTCCTTGAGAAATAATTGAAGCAGATTTATAGTGACAAATTCAAATTACATAGCCCTTGTTTATATCAATCTGCTAAAAAGAAAAAAATTGTACATATTAAATGGAATAACAACATTAACAACTCTGTGTCGTAGCTTGGTATTGGGATTCGTTTTTCAGTGATGCAAATCCTTGCCTCAGGTTTCCTAGCTCAAGCTTGGTGTTCTGGGGTTAATTTTCCTGGAGTTTCTCCTGGGCTTGAGAAGAGCTCTGTACAAAGGGAGTCAGTACAGCCTAGTGGAGAGCAGAGTCATGAGCATTTGAATCTCTGGAATGTTTTTATTGACAAACTGTAGTCTGCTATTGACATTCGTGTCCCTTGATGATACTTCTATCCTAGCTTATCTTTGCTGGTCAAATGCCTTAATTGTTCTGGCCTTTAATTCAGTCAAAGTTGGTGCACGAGTGGAAGAGAAAAGAGAAGGAACAGGTCTAACAGAGCATCAAGCTTGAGCTGTGAAGCTGCTGGCAACGATCAACCTGTCATAATGTTATGATTTGTTCATTTTTATACCATTTATTAGCCTTTACTTGTTGTGCCATTTGGCCTCTAGGGCAGATAAAGTGCTGTCTAATTTGGTAGGTTTGCTTCTGTCAGAGTGGCCTCGACAGGGAAGGTGTTAGCTGTAGTGACAAATAATCAATAGCTGTCGTTGTCATGAGGAACGTGAGTAGTTGGGCCTTTCATCTGGAGGATTAGAGGTCTAATTGGATTGAGAATAGGGAGGGTGAGCTGTTGGGTAACCCTGTCAGCTATGTTAAGCTGTCAAATGTCAGCCTGCCTGAAAGGAAGAAGGAATGGTTAGCTTTCAGAAACAAGGAAGAAGACATATGAAAGCTTTTTAAAAAGTAATAGGAAAGTAGAATAGGCCAACATACGCTTTAACCCTTTCTTGTTTAATTATATATCTTACTAGTTAATGAGGATGTGTGGTGTGTGCTTTCTCGCTTTCTCTCTGAGACAGACGGAGTTTGTGTGAAGCAGATTTGGCAGTGTTATACCAAATCAGGCTGGTTTTATGTCTGAGGAAAAAGCCAGTTAGCTACACAGACGGGGAATATAAATGCAAAGGTTATGACATGGGAGAGGAAAATATCCACCAGTGGAAGGAATCACTTAGTAGAAGCTGCAAGGAAGCCAAAGATTTTATTTTAATATTTTGCTGTAGAGATTTGTCAGTCCAATAGTACAAGTATATTTTTGAGATATAAGCAGTTGTTTCAGTGTTGGTGTAAGTAAAATCAGTACTATGATTCAGTACTGCATTGGACTTTAAACTTGTCAATTGAATTTTGTCTGTATTTTCTTACTGTTGCTTTTGGACCTTTGCTCTCCTCCTATTTCTTGAAGAGATTTTTGTTGTTCTAAATAAAATAAATCCAGTGAAAGAGCCATTATGTGAGTTGAACAAAAGATTTAATGTCTCAGAATGTTTACAGGACTAATATTTACCTCATCAGAATAAATAATAGGACTAGAGTTTAGTGAAGGATTTGTTTATAAAATTACTAAAATAATGGTTTCTTTATTTTTTACCTTGTCACTCTCTTCAAAGCAAGTCTTAACTGTACCCATACCAGTATTCTCTTTCTCTAAATTACACATTTTCCCTGAGATCTAGAGTACTTGGCTATAGTTATCCATGTAACTCACCACCTTTTAGCAGGAGCTAGCATCCTTTACTGTTGATGACCTTGAAATAGCACAGTTTTTAGAGGGGAGGAAAAAGCTTTTTATTTTGTATGAGCTATGTGAACAAAAGACAATTTTATCTTTTTCTCTTTTTCTTCTGTGGACTTGTAGATATTTTAAATCTCTTAGATAATTTTTTTCTGTGTTTGATCATTTATTCTGAACTAGTGGTTTTACTCCTGGTGTTTCAGTTTGGATTGATTCCTCTGCTACTCCCCTCTCTCCTGCAGCACTTATTGATGATCGTTTGGACTCACAATATTGTTTTACTGGTGGTCTGCTGTAAATACTGGCAAGCCCATCCTTAATCTCAGGTTTATCTTAGTACAGTGGTGTAAGTATTCCAGAAGAAGAAATCTTGAATGGATTGTCTATTATCATGTTTCAATGCCTTATGTGTCAGAAGTCATGTTTTTTCTCCCCTTTGACATTGACTGCCTACCCATCTTTATGTGAGAGTCTAGATTCATGTGTGTTGAATGATTTTTGGGTTTGCAGTTAGTTATCTGACAGATATTGTACCACTGTCATTTATTTTCTCATAATCCAGTTCTCCTGACTCATCTTTGTCTGTTTTGTTTCATTACTTCCCCAACTCTGACTTTATGATCTTGATATTTATTTTTGAGTCTGTGTAATCTGATTTAAGCACATTTAACCTTCTGGTGTGAGCTACAGGAAGGACAGATGCAGAACTGGCATCATGGCCTGCTCCTGCACCTTTAAGTGTGTAGAAGACAGCTGAGATTGCTGAGGTACAAGAGAAGTATTCTGCTGCTGTGACCTGGTTGCCTTCTGTATCCATGAAGCTGACCCAGTATTTCTACGCTGTGTTGTAGTCTGTACTGTAGACACACTGTGATAAAATGAGCTGGTAATAAAATAAGACCAGGCCTATTTCTTAGTAGAAAATTTTTAACTATGTTTTTAGTTTACTGAAAAAGTATCTATTCTTCTGAAAAAAATCTTTTTTACAAGGTTCTGTCTTAAGTTTTATTCATTGTGATACAAAGCGTAATTAATTCACTATCTTAATTTTCAGACCTTTACCTAACATTTCCTAATAAAATCCTTGTCCTGTATTTTTTCCCAGGGAACTTCCTTGCCATGGCAGTGATTTGTGGTTTCCCTGTTTTCTCCCCTTGTTTGTCTAGCTTGAACATCACTATTGGTGATGTGTTTTTTCGCTTTTCCTCCAGCAATGTCACAGTTATTTTCATTAACCTAATTGATATATTTTCGTTGTACAAACTATTCTTTCTCATTTTCAAGCATGATGTAATTTCACTTCTCTGCATCTGTTTCACTTCTTGTTCTACGAACGCTTCCCTTTTCCTCCATTTGGCTTTATATCTGTTTTCTACCATGCTTTCTGTGCTTAAAATAATCCAAGGAGGATATTGTTGGGCCCAAAATATATGTTACATTATCATCCTAGTGCCTGTGTTGAGCAGTCAACCTTGAGATCTCAAGCCCTTGAAATTTGAATTTGAAATTTTATTAAAAATAATAAGAGATGTCTCCAACTGCAGTGCTTTTTCTAAAAGCTTTTGCAAATATGAATCAAGTGCAAACCATGGTGGCAGAACATTGAGAAGCTCTGCTTGTGTTGTGTTTCTCAGTGGAAAGGAACTAATTCTGCATAGCATATGGAATGATATCTTAAATATCTGTACAGCCAGCTGGTAGAATTACTTTATTTTTGTCTATTGAATTCCCCACATACTTTTGTGAGTAAAATTTGGAAGATCTTCTGGGCTGTTGACTTACCCATTGTTACTTTTTCTGATCTTTCCTAAGTTCATCTGCCATAGAAATAATTTTTCAGGCTGCTATCAATGAATAAAATCAGTTTATGATTGGTTTATGAAAAATATCAGGCACCAAGAATGAGTAGGTAAAGTGATCCTGTCCAAAAATAAGTCTTAACTGAGTACTTAAGGCTAAAAAAGATACTGGTGCATAACATTCAACGCAGAGATTTTGTTGTGAAGACAAAGTAGAACTGAACAGGCTGTAAATGTGCCAGCAAAGGCGAATACTTTGTGCAGGCACGAGTAGTACTTTTGGTGCAGAACGTTATTCCATGTCGCTTGCCGTTTGGCTGTTTTAAGTTGACTTAATTATCCTGTTTTTCAGCTGCTGTCTTGTGCGTACTGTTATCAAACAGCTGTTACCTCTCTCTCATTTTACTTTATTCAGAGGATGGGTGAAAATTTATCTAAGCATCTGATCTTGAAAATAATGGTTGCATCTTAAAAATGGTATTCTTTTTAAACATGGTGCTTACTGTACTTGGAGTGTTATGGTAGGTTTCCTTTTGTTTCATTTATTGCTGTTCCTTGAGCATGTTTAGCATTGTGGCGTCCCTCTGTGCACAAGAGACTTGCCAGGCTCTTCTCCCAGGACAGTGATGTGTGCTGCCAAGGCTGTACCTTAAAAAGTACCTTTGCAGACAAAGACATCTCCCGGTTTGAGTGGCCTTTCTGAAACATCGTTCTTGCATTAATTGCCCCTCTGCAACTAACCTCACAGCTGATCTTTAATGGTTACAAAAGGAAATATTGTTGTTGGGACTGAGAAACGACTTACTTGTTTGTGTCCAGATTTGGCACTGACAAATTAAAACAGGACTATTGCTAGTGTTAGCTCATCAGTCTGGTTTAGTTCAGTTTTGTGAACTGTAGGGTGATTTCTGTTTGAATAAGGTGACTTTTTCCAGCTATTCTGTGGTAAAAAGTGAAGGTATTTCTTTTCACTGTTTATAAATGTTATTATTTTAAGAGAATTAGTTTTGTGTTAAATGTTTCCACATATGCTTCAATAAATGTAGTACTAGCAATAGATCATTTTGAAACAGCACACCTTCCTGTTGAAATCTCCAGGAATCTTCTATCAGGTGTCTGACACATCCTTAATCTGATGCTCAGGCTTGTCATTTGAATCAATAGTATACTAGATAGGATGTCTTCAGCATGCAAGGCTACTGCTGTAGAAGGTATTTGAAAAATAAATTCAGATCTTATGGGCAGCCACAAGCTCCAGGAGCACTAATCTTTCATTTGTCTCTCTCTTTGTCTGTAAACAGTTGGTTAAATTGTTGATTAAAGAGAATTAAGTAAATCACACTCAAGTCAAAATGGATATGTATGAACTACATAAGCAAATTATGTTGTTGCCTGAAAAGCAACAGTTAATGTCAGCATTTCATAAAATACAAAACTAATTTAATTTACACATTAAGATTATACATTCTTTGTCTCTTTGTAGAGCAGTTTGGAACCCTCTTGTTATACTTTTTGGTTTGTTATTAATGAAGAATGTTACCAATTTTTATTAACAAGGAATAATTCCTACTGAAATATCTGATTCATGATACAAATATTATCTGTATGTGCTCAGCCTTCTGATCGGAACATTTAAACATAGATAGAGATACACAAAAAGGACATGTTTTGTCAACATTGTTAGTGTGGTATAGATTTGGGAAGGCTTTGCAACACCAACCTTGAATTATTATTTTATCTGCCTGTAGTCTGAACAAAGAGAAATAAATCTAGTACTTCTATTACTGCTAGGATGTAGTTTGAGTAGCTTATGAAGGCTTTGATTTATTTGCCAATATTGTAAGTAGATTATGGCTTCATTTTAAAGCTCAAACATCACTATAGCATCTGTAGAAACTATAAAATACTGTCATATGTAAAAGTAGCCTGAAGTGTCTTAATAATTATTTAAATTGAGTAAACCTACCTTTATTACTGTTGGGTTTTTTTTCAATATGGATTGTCTATCTACTTCTGTAATAGTTCTGGAAACTTCACTGTGTATGGAAAACTGTTCTTATCAAATAGAATTTGATAGATAGCTTTCCAATTATTTCATGTAGTGGTTTGTTATAGGACTTGAGATACTTGAAGTATATGTAAATCGCATAAAAGACATGCATTTATTTTCAGATAAAAGAGCATGTAAAATAGTTACAAAAAAAAATATGGCAAGATGTGTTCAAAAATGAGCATATTTGCAAAGTTTTCATTTTGTAAGCATTGTTGCTTCCAGCAGTCTGTCAGGCCATGACATGCACTTAAAGGGGTGCAGTTAAGAAGTACAAGGCACTAGTGAGACAGTAGTGGTCAGTGATGCGTAGTAATAATGGCAATTAGTTTGCTTCCAGAATGAAAGGGTACTGTACAAGTTTAGGCTAAAAAATGAGGACTTGGACTGGACTGACAGCTGTCATTCAGACTTGTTTTTCAGGTAGAATTCTGTCATGGATAATACTGTCATTTGTAACATTTTTATTAGATTTTTAAAAATCATACATATATTTCAGGGATATATTCTCATAGTTTTGTAACGCTACTCTTAGTTCAAGCTGATTCAACTAAAACCATTAAGATGAAGAAAATGAATGTAGTAAATATTTTCTAGTACCCGTATTTTTGGGGACAAGGGAGTCAATGCTTTCTGACAAATCTTTCAAGTCATTGTTTTTTGAAATACAGTATGTTTTGAAAGCTTAGTCTTTGATTCTTTATGAAGAGGTGGGCAGTGATCCTGTAAATATGGATGATGTGTCTCAGCCTTTGTCGTAAATCCCCAGAGATCATGTGTTGTGGGTACTTCTGCCTGAATAACTTCAAAAGAACACTACAGGAAAACGAGTTTAGTAACAGTGGAAGAGATCAACTGGAAATGAGAATGCTAATTGTATCTTCATCCTCGAAGTGTTTTTTTCACATGAAAGCCACTAATTTTTGTAGGTAGACCATAACATTTAGAGCTGAAGAGTCGAGAACACTACACAGACACGACATATACAGGCCACAGATAAATGAGGTCAAAGGCTGTAAGATGCTAACACCTATTTTCTTTCAGCTTATGCTGGGAAACACTTTTACCTTGGCTTTTGCAGTACTGGTCAGTTGTCTATTGTATTCTTTAACTGCATGCCAGTTGATAGTTCTGTCTATTCCTATGGAAACCAAGATATTGAAGCCAATCCTGCAAGAGGCTTTAGGGAGAAGTGCTCTTAGTTGAGACACTGCCTTACTTTCACTCAAAATGTCTGATAGTCAGAACTGGCCTCGAGTCATGCTGATGTACTGCCTAAGATGCTTTGCCAGACAGATGAACATGTTCAGCTTGGAAACTGGTAAATAAGGTTTCTGTTCAGCTGTCTGAGAGGTTTTTCTCCAGTTGAGCGTTTTACTTTTGAGTCTAGAATGCTGCTAACGAAGGTTGCTAAAAGGGTACTTTGTGAGATTAAACCCAATGTCAAAAGCCAGTGATGTTTTTGTCATGGTTGACTTGAAAGGATTAGCAAAACATCACATTTTTAAATCCACCAGTGGTTTGTTGGATAGAAGGCATGGCATCATCCTTGTCCACGCAGAGGTAATAAAGAGTTTATGGATTATTTTTTTCAGGATTTAGTTGAGTGGATGACTGCTAAGGGTTATGTATAAAACAATCCTAAAGATTTTCTTTTACTTACTTTTATTTTTCAGTTACATTGTTAATCAAGGAGTTAACTCTTCATTTTTGTAAAATCATAGAATGGTTTGGATTGGAAAGAACCTTAAAGATCATCCAGTGATGACCTTTAATTTTTACTCAAAACTACCTAAACACTTGATTTCAAGTTTTCTTGAGTTAAAGGGGTTGAACTGTGACCAAAGTTGTTTCAGAGCTAGAATAAGTACTGGCTTAACTCCCTATAATTGATAACATTTACATTATATATGTTATCTGTCTGTTCAGGGAGCGGTTGTTTGCATTCACTTCACAGAACCTTTACTGTGGATGCATGTGGAAATCCAATCTTCCGACTATCGTCTGCCCCTGATTAGGGAGTGCAGAGAATGGGTAGGAGCAGTTTCTCTACTATCTCTGCAGAGTTTGTTCATAATGTAGTTAGTATGGACTGTCACGGTGAGTAGACAGTATGCAGGAAAAAAAATGAGCTAAGAATTACTGCCTTCAGCATCTAATTCTTGCTCACGTGTACCAAATGTATGTCCCAAAGGTTGAGGGGAGTATTCAAAAGGATTAAGAATGTCCTTATAACTGTGACATTTAACAGAAACACTTCAGTGTATTTATTCTATCAGATCTCTCTATCAAATTGATAAATATGATCACCTTAATTTGTGAAATAACTTGATTTATTCACCCTTTCTCTTGGTGTGGTTTCACTGAACAGTGACAACATTTTTGCATCTGTTGTGTTTTAATGAAGAATGATTAATCAAACTGTTAAGATTAATGAATAAAATAGAATTCCCTTTCCTACTGATGGTATACGCATCAAAATAAAATTACTATGACAGAGATGGGGAAGAAAAAGGGAGATCTTGTCCATTATTCTAATTTCTTTGTATTCTTGATGTAACATTTGAAATCTAAAATGCATTAATATTTAAAGATATTCAAAATTTTATATAAAACTTTTGTCACGAGCTCATTTGCTCAAATTAGAATACTGTGTGTTGAAGTTGTATGGCAAAATAGCACATGATAACCAGACAAACAGCCTGATACTTTGTTGGTGACTTTACTCATTTTAACTGGAAATTTGGGGTTTAAGTAGCTATATTGACTTTATGTTTTTCAGAAGCTGTTAAAGATAATTTACTGATATTCAAGGAGTGTAAGAATGGCATGGTCATATATGTTAATAGACTTATAGCTGTTGTAACTAGGCAATATTAATTCAGTTTCAGTGTATTAGAAATCAAAGTTTCACCATTTCATGCATAGATATTTCAAATCACAAGTGTTAATTTACAATTCTAATTAATTCTTATTTGCAATTAAGTTTATATATTTGCTTTCTAGTCTCTCTTAATGACTTCTATTGTGAAGAATCCTTGTGAGATTTCTGGCAGTTAGCTGATAAAACAAGCATATCAAAATGCTCCTTTTGATGTATGGATTTCAGTTGGTTTTGAAACAGTTAGTGTATATATATAAATATATATAAAATTAGAAGTATGATAGAACAGCTTTTGGCTTAGTTTCTTCCCTGAAAAGCTGCTAAAATTGGTAGGTGTTGGTGACAGAAAGTCCTTCATATGCTCTGTGTCATTCTAAGTTGTTTCTGGTGTTCTTAGAATGTGCTTCTTCTCTAAGGGGTACTAAAAGATGAAACAACTTTTTAAGAAATCACGTGCACAGCTCCTTTTCTTTCCAAGGTTGTTAAAATTTTTGACTTTTGAAAATTTGTGGTCAAGTTTATTTGTGGGTTGAAGCATCCTCTGTTCAGCAGCTCCTCACTGGAAAGAGAGTACAAGTGTGTATGTTTGTGTATGTAGTAAAAGTATCTTCTGTAAGATCAAGTAGGTCAGAGACAACAGTGTCTACTGTGTGAAGATAAGCAGGTTAAATTCAGTTGCCGTTTTTGTTTTAAAGAGAACCCTCATGGATGTGTTTATCTTTTCAAGGTTTAGCTAGTAACTAGAGTCAAAGTCTTTGAATTTCACTGACACCAAAGAGCTGCTGTCAACTTCAGCTGTAGCACTTGTGCTCATCTCTTAGCAAAGTGTACTAATGTAGTGCAAAATGGCTGCTGTGTTCTTCTTGGGTTTTAAGCTAAAATCTAAATTATTTTCATCTTGTACATATTTTTCCTCAGTCAATGTCTGAGTGCACAATATGATTTAGTGATTGTCAATGTATAGATTTCTACTGACTTGGGAAAGTCATGTGTCGCTATTAAGAAGTACGGACAGTTTTGTGTTGCAAACATAAGTAAGAAATCTTCACTCCAGCATTTGAGGAGTCCTGAGTTTAAAAGGTTTAACATCAAATCTGAGTTAAAAGATCATACCAATCTGTTTATTTTTTGTTTGGTTGGTTTTGGTTGAGATTTTTTTTGAGTTTTTGTTTGTTTGTTTAGTTTTTTTTTTTTAGTCTTAGAATAAGAACTAATATATTTGGGGCAGAATGTGCTTCTCGAGAAAAGGAGATGAGTGGCCTGATGTGCTAGATTTCAGTGTACCTTTCCAGTTCTTATTCTGGGTCTAAACCAAAGGAACAGTGTACATCACTGAATATGGATGTAAAAACCTATGATACAATTTGTTTTTCTGTTCTCAAGATGATGTTATGTAACCAGCTATACTTTCTTAAATACTATTTAGGAGTTTAAAAAGGAAAATTAAAACAATAATATTTAGGGGCAATAAAAGTGTAATCACTACCCATGCTATGATTGGTGTAATATTAGAACGGCTGATGTTTTATCTTTGCAATTAATTCAAGTGTAATAATTTTATGGTATTCTGTTTGTGAAAGAGTAAAAGTAACTGAATTATATATTATATTCATCTGAAGAGAATTTATTGATTGTTAAATAGTCTCCCTTTTTACTAAAGAATACTGCGAAAATTGTACTAAAATGTCTTACATAAGTGCTGCTTAATTAATAATGAATATATTTCAAAATTCAAAATTTAATAAGCTAATAAATTATTAAAGTATGGGGGAATGTATAATTATCTGATCTCTCAGATCCTTTCTGTCATGGGTGGTGGACTTGCCGCATTGCTCCTTCTCTGTTGTCTTCAAATGCACCCCTTTAAACAGGCTGAACTTTGCACTTCTGATTTTGCGGTGACTTTTATTTTACCTTTTATTATTTTATTATTACCTTTTATTTTACTTGCTGACCAGGCCTAGTTACTACAGTGCTCTCTCTTTGGGGCTGTGGTCAGTAGTAAGTGCCTGATTCTCACAAGTCTCATTTTAGCAGTACAGAAACAGCAAGGGACAAGGTGCAAAAGAGTTTTAATCAATGAATCACTCTTTGGGAATTGTAACATTGCAGGGTTTAGGGTATTCAATAACATTTTTGAATACTGATGAGTAATATTTTAACTAGGAAGAAAAGTAGCTGAGAGAACTAGTCTATTTTGAATCAGAAGCATATAAGAATTTAAAATTATATGGGGATAAATGTAAACATAAATAGGAAATTGGATAAAATGTGCACCACCGTGTCAGCAGTAAATTCCTCAGGACTAACTGGATATTCATCTAGCTGATTTTGTAGAAAATATTCACTTAGTGCTGGATGGAAAATTGAAAGCCTAATGGGAAATAAGGACACAAAATGTAAAAGTGTGGTAAATTATCATTTGATAAATAAGTGAAAACAAATACAGTTGAAATATAAACTGTAAGATCAGAAGGAATGTATTAGAATTCCTCCACAGTTGCACTTGAATTAGTGCAATACTAGCCAATTACTAGTATTAGCCAATATTTTTCATTAACAAACTTAGCACCACAAGTAGTGATTTTTTTAAGGATATGGAAGAGTTTAACAGTATTAGGCATTATTGTCAAAGATGGTCATGGCTAAGATACCAGAAGAATGAGACTACTGAAAGTAATTGAAATGATTAGAAACGTTATAGACCAAAACGTGAGTCGGGGGAGCAAGGGAGGGGCAGAAAAGTTTTTTCTATGTATTAGAAATTTATTATTTGAAAATGACTGAGAAGGATGTCAATGTTCTAATTGATGTAAGAAATGCCTTTTTATATATATATATTTTCTGACAAAGTATATGCACTAGCAGTAGGCAAGTATCATTGTGATTCAGTAGAGTACTTTGTGGGACCTCTTCTGGTAAGCCTGATAATCTCTGCTTGCCTGTGTTCAAAACAAAGGAGTTCCAAATAGAATGAGTGCAGAAAGCTGATGTTATTTTGAGAGTGATGTAGGGTTTATCCGTTGTTACTGAGATAAAAAGACCAATATTTATTTAAATTTTAAAAACTGCACTGGATTTTCATGGGTAGAAGAATGGAGTGTGTGCTTGTCTGCTTGTTGTCTTAAAAAAACCCCAACACACAAAACCTAAAAGCCCCAGCCCAAAACTGAAACAGGAGAAAAAAACATTCCAAACTCTGTAATTCCACTTTAGAGAAATCTCTGGGAATTTTTTGAAAAGGATTAGATGTTCTTACTCCCCATGATGTTGGAGGATGGATTTACTAATCCAGAGGGTCAGTTCTAATTTATGATTTATCTGTAAATATTTCCAAGGCTTTATATTCTGCTGCAAGTATATGCCCTGACTGCATCTTCAGTGCTTACAACTGTCAGCAATGAAGAGTCCTTAGAAACCACCTCCTTTGTAAGGGTTTATGTTCTTTTGGTCTGTGTGTTCCCACTACTGAGAAAGCAGGTGCGTAACTTTGAATTGGAGCCAAAGTAGCATCTTCACGGTTTAACAGCTTGGCATTCTGTTTAATGACCCCTGCCGTGTTTACCAGGAGGTTATAGAGATGCTGAGCTGCCTTTTCCCTAGTTCTCTAGCAACCCTTACAGTCCAGTAAATCCTCACAGGCCTATTGTAGGTATTTGGAAAATCAAGCATAGCTGTGCTGTGACTCGTCAGCTTGTGTGCACTACATTATAAATTATTACAAATCAGTCTTTCAAGTCACGTTAAATATTTCACTTGGATTAGAATTGTTATGGTTTTTGAAAATGTGTTCTTGGCAATGAATAGGGAAATAAGCAATTTGTCTACATGCATTGGTCCCTTTGATGACAAGGTGATGATAGCCTATCTATGGATGTGCTTTTGATGCTTGGAGAGATGCACATATTCCTCTGACTCCTAGCTTTATATTGTACAGCTCAGTTTCTTCCTTTATAAAAGGTGTTATATTTGCCTATGTAGTATGCTTTTAAAATCCAAAGATTAAAATGTAACTTTGGGCGTATATCCACAGTACAGGGTAGAAGAACTGGTTAGTCACAGTTTAGAAGCACACAGTAATAAAATGACCAAGTTAACTCATCAAGAAGTGGTGGGATGAGAAGGGAAATAAATTTTCACAGAGCTTTGTTGCACATGAGCAGAATGTTTCTAGAACTCTTAAAGCAAGTTTGTATGTTTCTGAAATACTTAAAAGTTTGCTGTGAAAAGTACTTAAGCGTCTTTCATCATTATGAATGCCCAGGAGAATTTTATTTGGGATTCTGCAACATATTCCTGATTGTTGCTGCATAATAAATGGCAATGTAGACTACAGTGAAACTGATATGCTGTCACTCATTTAGGATTTAAATTAAATAGCTGTATTTCCCCCTTTAATCTTTCCCCATTTTTTCTAGAACTGCATCTGGTACAAGGATGGGATATTGATTTTACTGAGGCTTTAGCCATGCAAAATGAAAGTAATATAAGGAGAAAGAATAGTAAAAGTTTAATTGGTTCCTGTTCTATCAATGTATATACTTGTCTACTCTCTTTTGGTGTTAGCTGTAGAGTGGGACCTTGTCTGCTTAATGACTGTTCAGGAGACAACTGTAGTGAAACTTCATTTCAATAAGTGCACACTTGACATCAATGTGATAATGACTCTTCTGCTTCATATGGTGTTTTATTTTATATAACAGCACTCAGCAATCCAGGCTTTTACATTTGTATATTTTGTATGATGTTTAAATGTCCCTATTGCTGTTACAGACTTTGACTTTCAATTTACAGAAAGAAATTCTTGCTCATTTTACAGGGACTGTACTCAGTTTCCTTTCAATTCTGAATCAGAAAAGCTTCAGTTTTTAGTCAGCTAAGAGGAGAGGAAGTCAGATGTTCCTAGTGCTTATTAATTGTAGTTGTTCTTCTTTTGTTTCCTGATAGCTGAGCAGTGATCCCAAGTGCCACTGCTGGCATTGCCAGGCTCCTGCCAGATGCAACAGAGAACTGTATGTCACCTCTGTGACAGCAAGTTAAGCTGGGTGTCAGAGGGAACATGCATGATATCTCTCAGCTGAGAAGGGAATAACATGTCACTTGTTAAGTAGATTAACTCCTGTATGTGCTAAGAAATTTCTGGAGGAATTTTGCTTACATAAAGAATAAAACTGTCCACTTGAAACAAGATTAGCTACAGCAGTTTTTGTTAGCTCTGTGTTAACATAAGTTTCAGGCTTTAACACTGTGTCTTAGAATGTGTTAAATTATCTACGTATATTGAAAAGGTAAATTAAAAAATCCATTAGCAGCTCTGAATCTTTCTTATACTGCTATATACCATGTGGGGAACAGAAACTGCCAAATCCTTTTTTTAATTTTGGGTGCTGAAATATTTGCACAACCATATTTTTGTGATAACATTTTGTGTGTTGGGTTGGTTGGTCTCTTGTGCTACCTGGTACCAGAGAGCCAGCTAGTGCAGGTGAGTTAACATTATTTAAATGTTCCAGACAGTACTACAAAAATATGATTGCTCTAAATATAGTAATACTATTGAACTGTTCTGGACACTGGACCAGTAGGAGCCTGTGTCTGTTTGTCTGGGGAGGAGCTGAAACCTGACCCAGAAGGGCTTTAGATGCTGGAGTGGCTTTGCAGTGATGCTGAAATCACTCTCTTTCCTGATACACATATGCTCATATGCTCAGTCACATAGCAGATCTCTTGTTCTCCATTAGTTTGCTAGGGAAGAAGAGGACTGCTGCTGATTCAAGGAAAGGAAAACGAAATGTTCTTTCCCTAATCTTCCCACTGCTGAGTGAAGGTACCATGGGCCAAGTTTTGAGGAAGTGTTTGAAACAGTGGCATATGGGGACTGGGTGGCTTAGAGAAGGACTCTTCAGGCTGCACAGAGTAGCATGATATGAAGAATGAGGTTGATGTTTTTAGTGCATTGGTAATACAACCAGTAATTTCAGTATCAGCCTAGTCATAACACCACTGTTATCAGAACAGAGCTAGCTTTTTCCTTACTCTTTCACTTAGGTGACCATATGGGATGGACTGACTGTGGCTGGTTGGCAGGTGCCCACCCAGCTGCTCTCTCGATATCCTTCCTCAGCAAGACAGGGAGGTAAAATAGATTGAAAAAGTTGTTTTAGAGGAATGGAGAAATAATCACATTATTGTGTAGGTCCAGAAAACTTTGCTGGCAATTTCATGCTAGAACCTGTTCCTTGCAATTGAATCATATTGAATGTACTAGGCAGTGCTTTTTTAATGAATTTGCAATTTTTGGGGATGACTTTTTCAATTTCAGGGGTAATCTGAATTCTGGCAAATTCATCAATTCTGCCTAAGATGTGTCTTTCATGACTCTTTTCCGTATTGAAACATTCAGGACAGGAAAGTTTTTCTGACTACTTAGTAGTTAAGCTTGGGGTCCAGAACTTTCTTCAGAGTCATTGTTTGATGACAGAACAATGGTTGCTTATTGAACTGTATGTCTACCAAAAACTGTGTTACACTCCATGGCAGTTAGTATATGGGGCTGAAATTTTGAAATAGCAGAAGTATTTCTTCTGTTTATCAACTGTTCTCTGAAACTATGCTATAGTTTGCATACAAAGTTGAGTCTTTTGACTAAAAATAATTTTCATAGAATCTAGAGGAATTGGCATTGGAGTGGTAAATTTTGGCTACCAGGAATTGAGTTTTCTGTACCAGTATTTAATCCTGTTTGCTCAGAATGTTTTCACTCTATTACAGAATCATTTTTGAGACACTATTAATGTCAGAGACCATAGACTGATTGAAAGTGCTTTATGCTGCCCAGGAATGTTTAAGCCAATCAAGTGCATTATTTATGAGTAAAACCTAGCAAGCTCACAGGCTTTTTATATACAAGAATTTTATAAAAATGAAGGAATCGGCTTTTCAAATTAGGCGTACATTTTCCCTCCTACCACCTGGTAATACCTAAATGAAATCTGCCTTCAAGACATGTTGATACACTGCATATTTACAAACTTAAGCAGTAATCAATTGAAGGTGGGAACTTTTCCTTTGCCATAAAAAAGGAATGGTATAATTTTCTAATAAGTGAAAGAAACAAACACAGCATTTATGATATTACTGAGGAAAAGAACAGCAGTCAGAAGTAAATCAGAGTAAGATAATTCAGATAAGTAATGTAAGTGCAGGTGTTTAAAAAAAATCTTAAATCATTTGGAAGAAACAGAATCTTTTGTGTTTCAGAAAGAAGGGATTTATAACAGATTTGTTTGCTAAGAAGGAGGATTTGTTGGTGGTTAAGCATGGAAGAGAATAATGTAGTAGTAACTGGTGGAAAAATGTGTAACAGCAAAGTACAACACAGTCTAGGCAAAGAAATTCTAATAATAAAAAGGTGTGTTTCCTTAGTCTTACTAATTATTTTAACTTTTTTTTTAACTCCTCGTTACAGTGGAATTCACTTAAAAAGCAGAATATACTTGTAAATCTTCCAGTAAGTATCCATGAACAAGAGAAAATCCATTTTTTTTCTTTAATGGCTATGCATGCACTTTGAGCAGGAAATACTGAAAACAAACCAAAGGCATTATCCTCTGTGATGGAGAAGGGCAGTTGTATTTCTTCCAAGACTAATATTCTCCCAAGTTATTTAATGTTGTCTTCCTCCAGTGTAATTGCCATCCACATCATGAAACATTGAGATGTTTTTGCTAGCTTTTGTTTTTCTATTTTTAATGAGTTTTGTAAATTCTTCTTCTCTTGGCCTACATGTAAAATATAGTGGTAATAATGAGGAGTTTTTCTCATGCCTAACTCATTCCCAAATTTGCCATGAATTCTTTTTGAGTGTGTTCCCTGTGGATTAGTAGCTCTGTAGACATTTTGCTGTTCTGCCCCTGTACTTCAGTGTATGCCTTGATGTGTGTCAGTGCATTAAAGGCACAAAGTCCTAAGGTTATGCTTTCCCTGACATCCGGCAGAAGAAGGGGATTTGTTGGGTCACTTCTCTCTATGAATGTTGTCATGGCCATTCTGTCTCTGGCAAGAGAAGTTTGCATTTTCAGGCATGTTTGTGGTCAGTTTTTTGGCAGACTTTTCATGTAGGCTTTCATTGAAGAGCAAGGACTGATGATGACAAAAAAAGGTAGAAGCAGGAAGAGGTTATTTTGTCTGAGGTCATTCATGATTTGCTTTCCCTGTTTTGCCTTTTAAAATAAAATAGTGTCGCAGGGGAAAAGATCATATTTATTTATTTTGGCTGTACTTGGTGAAATCCATTTTTCATACATAAAGCTCAAGTCTTCCATTTCTATTAGACAAAAACCAGAACAGTAGTATATGTAAAATATTCCCTTCCAGTGTTTAAGGCTGCTTTGAAAAAGGAAACTTGAATATTTTCATGCCCTGGCACTGAATATTGTGGGAGCCTCTGGAATCCTTTGGCCCATTTCCACCCTGGCATTGTGCTGACAAAGTGATTTGCAATTCTGAGTCTTATGAGATACAGAAGTGCCCCCGTTCATTAGCACTGATTGCCCTTGTCTACTTAGTTACCCTTTTTCATTGTTTTTCCAAAGACAGCCTAAAGGGACTAAGTTAACATATAGGATTTGTAAAAGAATTGCAGCAGGCTGAAGTATGTTAGTTTGCAGGTGGTTCCATAAGCAGAAAAATTCCAAGACATGACTTCTATTGATTTGAATGTCACCTCTCCTGTGTACATTGTCTAATAAAGCTTCATCAAATGTTCCAGCTTTTCCCTGGTTGGGAAGGAATTAGTACTACTTCTCTTTTAAGCTTTCTATTTTCATTATATTTATAGGTAATTGTCTATATATGAAAGTGGCAAAAACTAATATTTTGGGAAACACTGGAAGGCAATGAGAAAAATTAGGAGACAACACACTGTTCATTTTAGGAAAGGTTAAAAGAGCAGGGAAAGAAAAGGGATGTTTAAAACCTGATCATATAAGGTAGGTCTTGCTTTAATGAGTTATTGCTCCAGCTATTTATTGCTGGTCCTCCATTGAAAATTAACTGCTGAAGGTGATTCAATAAACTCAATAGACTTTGTGACGTGGAAGCATCTTGTTGTACATAGCAACTCTTTTACATAGAAAATAACCTCCAAGTAAGGGACAGTATCAAGCCAAGGCTGGCTATACTACTAAATCATCACAGCTTCTTCATGATTGCATGATCGTATATTAAATTTTTTACTGGCTTCTTCAATGACTTGAGAAATAAAGCCAGATTGTTTTATTTGGGGTCCACCTTCATTTATTGGTGACAGGAGCATTTCTGCATTATTTATTTTGAAAACCTAGTGAAAATCCAGAGTGCATTTTCCATGTGTTGCAAAGCTAACTGTCACATCTGTTTATTGTGCATACTATAGATCAAAACTCATACAGTTCCCAATTTAAAAATGTAAGAAACAATCACTTTTCCATATATTTGCTACTTATTGAGATGAGTACATTTTTTCTTTCTGAATCATTCCCTGGTATTTTTTTCTTTCATCGTGAAAGTAGTATTCTTTCTTCATGTTTTTTCATGTAGTTTTACTCCTCATCTGATAACTGTTTACCTTGATGAAACCAGCATGTAATGGTCTTATTTCAGTTTTTACATGATGATTAGTAATGTTACACAGTTGAGAAACTGATATTATTGCAGAATTTTCGGGATTACTGAACTCTGTCTTACACACTCTGCTAATGGAATATATGTATCTAGTACCAAAGTAGCACAACAGGCTTAAAAATGAAGGGTTCATGTTTTTTAACAAAGAAATCTTCACTAGATGTTTCTAAAACTTAGAGCTGTTTTGATGCAGGTTTTTTAGGCACTGTAATAAATATATCTAGTCAGTATCATGATTTGTTTCGATAAACTGAAATAAATTTCTCTTATTTTTCTTTACCCAGGGAAATTACCGCTTCATGAAACTTTTACTGGCTCGTAGAGGGAACTGGATGCAGAAAGACTTGGAGGATATGACACCATTACATTTAACTACACGTCACAAGAGCCCAAAATGTTTAGCTTTGTTGTTAAAACATATGGCACCTGGAGAAGTGGATACCCAGGACAGAAATAAGGTAAAAATATTGCTCATTTTAAGACAACATTTGTAGCAACTATGGAAATTAGTTTCACATCAAACAGTTGTGTGTGAAAAATTATTTAAATCATAAACCTGATCTAGGTCTTCAAAATAGAAATACTAATATTTTCTAGATGTTAATGGTGTTGAAGTTCATTGCCCTGAGTTCTTTGAAATTTTTCTTGAGAATAGTTGCAACAACAGGATTCAAAAGCCCTCTGGCTTTTCTTCCTTGGAAAAATCTTTTATTTAGAATCATGTGATGATAAGAGTAATTAGAAAACTTGGTGCAGAAGGCCTTCAAAGCATTTGTCAATACCAAAGGTGAGTTGAATGCAAGTTTCCTGTTGGCAGACATCCTTCCTAACACTGGGTGATTGATTTTGCTCTGCACTGGGGCCACTACAGTGGTGGTGATATTGATACAGTTCTCCATAGGTGCTACCTTTCAGAAGTGTGTGGTGGTTTAGCTTTGGCAAGTAGCCAAATGCCCACTCAGTTCCTCTCTCACTCCCTCTCCTCAATGGGACAGATGGAGAAAATAGTTTGAAAATCTCAGGAGTTGAGATAAAGACAGGAATATTGATCACCAGTTACTCTCATGGACAAAATACTCAGCATAAAGAAAATTAGTTTCATTTGTTGACAATTGAAATTTTTTTGTATAGTGACAATCCAACAAAAAAAATTAGAATACCTTCAAACTACCCCTCCCAGCCCCTTTTTTCCTGGCTCACATTTACTTCTTCACTTCCACTGCTTCTCTTCTATCCACAGGAATGGTCCAAGGGTAAAAATATCCATACACTAAATCTGTCTGGTTGACTGTCCTTTTTTCTGTATCTCTACAAGGAAAAGTGGACAATTTTGAGAGCCTTCTAGTCATACATGATTTTTTTTGACATGGGATAAAATGTGTTGCAATTTGTTCAGAAGATTTTCTAACAGGATCAATAAAAAGTATTAGGTTGTTGTGGTTATCATTATTATCATCATAAAATGGACCATTTGGCAGCAGCAGGTCTGCTTTCAGTGCACATGTACTGTTGCTTCCATGAGTGTGTCACTTAGTGAGAGGGATGTGATGATGAAGTTGACTGATATTCTGGCGTGAGACTTACAACCTTAGTAGAACACCAGTTAGTCACTTTGACATTTGTTTTGCGAAACTGCAGACTTCCTTGGGCGAAAATGTAATCTTACTTATATTACTGCCTTCTTAGCATAAAGCCCTTCAGACTAATTTTCTGCATCTATAGTGGTAACTGTTGTTTGAAAGGTCAGGAAGTGTCCAGGTGACTTTCCAGGTGTATCATGTAGTGCTTGTAGTGTCATGAGTTGTGTCATGTTCCTTCCCTTTGCAAAGTCATGCTTCTACATCAGTAAAATTACCAGCCTGCTTTGGAACCACTCTGACTTCTAGGAGCCTCAGGAAATAATCTACTGATGTTTGTTAAAAAGGACTGTCATTAGAATGACCAGCCGTAAGAGATGACTGGTTGTAGAAGGAAAGTGGTACTGTTCTTAAAACAACTGATTTACTATTCTACTATTACTCTTCATACAGTGCCAGTCCACAGTAATAGTATAGTAACTCATTTTAAAAGAAGGAATAGTTATTTAGCATATAGTCACTAATTTTTGAGGCATGCAGATTAGTGTGGTTCTTAAATTTGTGTGCTAAGCAATGCTTGATCTAAAACTGATGCGAAATGGTTGCCTTCATTAACATTAATAGTCAGGTATGAGAAGGCATCAGACTTTCTCACAGTTCTGACAGCCATTCTAGGTAAAAGGATTTGTTATGTTTCCACATACATTTTGAACAGAACAGATGCATCATTTTTGTTGACATGCTTGATCCATGTTCTATCTGGGAGATGATCACACTGCCTTTAGTAGACAGATTTCTAGTAATTATTGTGGACTTGTGTTAATTTGTGAATATGTGGTTTAAATTTCATGTGCTTGAGCAGTTTGCATATCCTGAAATGTAAAACAGACTTCTTTCAAAGAATGCAGAGATATGAATCTTTCCTAAGCCCATTCTTTTTCTGCAAGGATATGGTAACAAAAAATGAGACACTGTGAATGTAGATAGCAAAAGAAAGACCAAACCCAAATGATGCAACTACCATTGGAAGGGTAGGCATGGTATTGAATACAACTCGAATTGTTCCTAGTGGTGGAGCCTTTTTAAGTGTTGACAAGGAAAGTCCCTTTCTTACAGTTTATAAGGGGTCTTGGAACATCTGCCACTGATTCAAATATGAATGTCTTGATCAAGTTATTTGTATCAGCTGATAACATACTAGTTTGGCAAGGCTGGGCTTAGTGGAAATCATCCTTCCATACCTTACATTCTGCCATGAGAGGGCATAGTATGAGAAGGGGATTGGACTTTCTAATGATGTATTTGCTTAAAGTCTGAAATCTTTGATTTTATCATCTAGGAAGCAGTATAAGACAGCTGCAAGCCCAGTTTCCCACAAATGAGTGTTCTGTCCCCTCTGGGCAGTGGAGTTGAACTAGCCTGTGTCCTGGCAATCAACTGTTTGCCTTCCAGGATATTCTAACATGTATCATGGTAACGCTGGCTATAATTACAGCATTCATTCTGGAGAGGTCACGCTGGCTTCCTGACTGTGTTAATTAATTAACAAAGGTATATGAAAACCAGCCAAAACCTTTTAGGAACCTTACCTGTTGTTTAGCAGATTTCCAAGGCAGTATTCAAAGCATTGCCAGATTCCTCACAAAACGTAGAGCACTTTTCTCCCAGTTCATGTCATGAGTAGTCACAGTAGCAAAAATGGCATTCAGGTTGGTGAAAGGGCATCTATCTCAGGGATGGAGTCCAACATGGTTGACCCTGTTGGGCACATAGCTTGTTCAGTTTCCCTACTGCAACTATGTGCATCAAGATTGTCAAATATAGTTCCTGAACATGATAGAGAACAGGTTATCTTTTTTCCATCTATTTCCATGTAGGCAACTGGCCGAAACTACTTGTAGGTGAGAGAAGCCAGTGAACCAAGGCTACACTGACCTTTTGGTAACCAAAAGTTTCTGCTTTATGTCGATTTCTAGGGCTAGGGGTCAACTTCCATTAATACATAATATTAATTAATTTGTTACAAATTTCTACTGCTACAAGTTTTTTCAATTCAAATAAATCCCAACAGGCTCTGGTGGCACTTTATTGTTCTAGGCTGTATGTCTTAGTATGTGGTATCAGTTGTCAGATGTGTCCTTGTAGGCCCACTAGTTATGTCTTGGAATGAGCTCTTCTTCAGGGAATTGCCAAATAGACAACTGTTGTTGCCATGGTACTGAACTAACAGCTTAAATAAGCACAACAAAATAGGTTTCTTTTTACCTTCTTCCTTTGCAGGGGACACTAAGGATGTGATAGTGAACTCACAAGTTCTATGTCACTGTTCAAGGATGCTAATCCAGGTTATTGTACTTCTATACACAAATGTCCCACAGCACTTATTTCTCTCAGTTTCCAAATCAAAGTTCCATGTCATGTTTAGCAAGGGTGAGGAGGTAAGAGAGATGGGAAGTAAAATTTCTTCTTTATCTTAAAACTGTTACTTGGCAGTTGGGAGGGGTGTGTCTGATAAATAAAATACTTGTTAATATGCCAATACTTTGCTGTTTATGGAATCCACACACTTTGGTTTCCTTATGTAACTATGAACATCGATAAGGCCCATAAAAAAGCCACTGGCAGTCAGGAATTGGCAATATGAACACGGATTTTGATGTTTTATTGAACTGCTATGGGTCATTGGGTATTAGACTCACTAATATTCAACCTCTGAATTATGAAATCTGAGTTATCACAGACAGTGCAGAAAGTCAAAAGCTTTGCTCAAGATGGATCCAAGTCCTGGGTCAGCATTCAGTGCCATCTTCCTCTAGTGGAGAGTAGTCTTGTTATACACTTCCCCATCAATTTGTGTTATTCCAACAGATTTTCACATACCGGTTGTTTAAAACTGTTTTTACTGTGGTCCTGCCCCTCTGCTCAACGTTGGTGGCACCACAAATGGAATGCTCTGCCTGCTTTGGGATTCTCTAGTATAATAAGGGCATAGACATATAGGAGCAAGTCCAGTGGAGAGCCAAAAAGATAATCAAGAGACTGGAGCATCTGATATCGAGGAGAGGCTGAGACATCTACAAATTTTAGCCTGAGGAAGGAGCAGTTCGGGGTGATTTTACCGATGAGTATAAAGACCTCATGGGAGGCAGTAAAGAAGAAGGAACCAGACTCTTCTGAGTGGCCACCACTGAACAGATGAGGCAATGGACACAAGTTGAAACGTAATAAATTCTGTTTATACCTGAGAAAATACTTTTTTACTGTGGGGAATGTCAAACACTGAAACAGGTGATCCAGAGAGGTTGTTAAGTCTCTCTCTGCAGAGACAACAAAAAATATGACTGCACAGTGTCTTCATCAACCTGTTCTAGTTGACCCTGCTTTGAGCAGAGAAGTTGGACTAGGTGATCTCTTGTCTTCGGTGAAAATATAATGAAATCATATTTCAGGTTCTAAGTAACTTTAATTTTCATATTACATTAATTTTTCAATGTGTTTGTGAAACTTGTGAAAATTGTATTCCAGCAAACTGCATTGCATTGGAGTGCCTACTACAATAACCCAGAGCATGTGAAACTTCTCATAAAGCATGATTCAAACATTGGAATCCCTGATATTGAAGGAAAAATCCCGCTTCACTGGGCAGCTAACAACAAGGACCCTAGTGCAATTCACACAGTGAAATGTATTCTGGTAAGACAGTCTATTATGTATGTTTACAACACTCTCTGTATTTACTACTTTGAGAAAAATACTTTTCATTCTCTTGAAGTTTCTCATTTTAATCCACTGACTCTTTGCAAATGAAAGCATTTTCTTTTTCTAATATCCAGAATTTTGTAAAAAATAATCCTAGTTATTTTTCACCCTTGACAGGGGTTTCTTTTGAGGTCAGTGAGTGAACGTCTTTAACTCCTAGACTATATATGTAGCTATTCATTTGGAGAGTAAGGGAGGGAGGATGGGCTTGCAAATTGACATAGTTAAAATGGCCTGTCATATTGCTCGTTTTAGTTTCCTCTTGGACTGTGATTTCTTTGTGTCTTTTCTTCATTATTTGAAAGTATTTCTAGTTAACAGTATTGAAAACTACAGTTTAATTTGGTCTGTTGAGTAAGAATTCTGGGCAATATATCATGAATTATCAGTCAGCCCACAATCAGTTTGTTGAGACTTTTTGCATATTTTTGTGTATGGTTTTAATACTTTTTTTCCCTGATGGTGTATTTTCTCTTTCTGTATTATTTCAGTTTCATTTTCTACATCAACAGATAAAATGGGTTCAATGAAATTATATGCTCAACTTGATTTTTAACTTGGTCTTTATTTTGTGGAAATCTCTGAGCTTAACTAACGTGGAAAGATAAAAAAGTCTCAGTTGAAATTTTCTCTCCTATTACAACAATCTACTTGTCTTTCAAAGGTCTTTCAGAACTAGACACATAATGCTTGTACACAAGGACTTATATGTCTATCTGCCTGATTAGCTTGCAAGTTGAGAACTTAAGTGTGGCATGTGAAAACTTGCTTTGCTTTTCTCCAAATCCTGTTAACCATCACAAAGTTACTGATACTTTTTTTTACAACAAAAATAGTTTTTGAGAAGTTTCCAGTGTTGAAGCAATTTTTATTTCTGTGTTACTTCTGTTTATTGAAGATATTTGTAATTTGTACTTAGTTGTGAAATACTTTGTCACAAACAAAATTTTGTCCAATAAGCTTGCTAAAAAGTATGTAAGGGTCTCTATATTCAAATACAGACATTTTCAAAGGTTAGGTAGTCAAGGCAAATGTTTTTAGAAATTGTGGTGTGTTTGGCCTCAGCCAAAAGCCTAACACCTGCACAGCCACGCACTCACCTCCCCTCTTGCAAGACAGAGAAAATAGAAGTAAGGTAAGAATTGTGAATGAAGATAGTGGCAGTTCAGTGTAGAAAGCAAATGCTGCATGTAAAAAAAGGAAATTTATTCACTATTTCCCATTAGCAGGCAGATATTAGCCACTCCCAGGAAAGTGGAAAAAGAGTTTCATGAAGCATATTTAATTGTGCTTGGGAAGGCAAATGGTGTAGCCATGATCATCCTCCCTCAGCTTTTTTCTGAGCATAATATATGGTATGAAATATTGCTTGAGTCAATTTGTGTCAACTGTCCCAGCTGTGTCCTGTCCCAATCTCTTGCCCAGCCCACTCACTGGGGGAAGCAAGGGAGCAGGACAGGATAGGACATAAAAAAGGAGAATCCTTAATGCTGTGCAAGCACTGTTCAGTAATAGCCAGAACATGAGTGTGTTATCAACAGTTTTAATCATGAATCATACCTACAGCCACAAGGAAAATTAACTCCCTCTCAGCCAGATATGCTACAAAAAGTCAAAAATACCTGCCTCCTTACTGAAGGTGTTCTCAAAGGTTTTCTTGGTAATACAGAATCATGGTAATGTCCAGGTGTTTTTGGTTTTTTGAACTCTGACAGTTAAAAGAGTCATAGAATAGTTTGAGTTGGAAGGAAACTTTTAAAGGTCATCCAGTCCAACCTCCCTGTCATGGACAGGAACATCTTCAACTAGATCAGTTTGCTCAGAGTCCCATCCAAACCTTTGAACACTTCCAGGAATGGGACATCCACAGCTTCTCTGGGCAACCTGATCCAGTGCCTGATAACCCTCACAGTAAAGAATTTCTTCCTAATATCCAATCTAAACCTATCCTTTTTCAGTTTAAAATCATTCCCCCTTGTGCTATCTCTACATGCCCTTATAAAAAGTCCCTCTCCAACTTTCCTGTAGGCCCCTTTCAGGTACTGAAAGGTTGCTATAAGGTCTCCTCAGAACCTTTTCTTCTTCAGGCTGAACAACCCCAACTATCTCAGCCTTTCCTCACAGGAGAAGTGCTCCAGCCCTCTGATCATCTTCCTGTCCCTCCTATGGACTCACTTCAACAGGCTGATATCTTTCCTGTGCTGGGGATCCCAGAGCTGGATGAAGTACTCCAAGTGGAGTCTCAGGAGAGAGAGTAGAGGAGCAGAATCACCTCCCTTGACCTGCTGTCCACACTGCTGTTTATGCAGCCCAGGACACGATTTGCTTTCTGGGCTGCAAGTGCATGTTGCTGTATCATCTCTCATCCACCAGCACCCCCAAGTCCTTCTTGGCAGGGCTGCACTAGATCTGTTCATCCTCCAGCCTGTATTGATACCAGGAGTTGCCCCAATCCAGGTCCAGCACCTTCCACTTGGTCTTGTTAATAAACCTCATGAGATTCCCATGGGCCAACTTACTTGTCTGGATCCTGCTGGATGGTATCCCATCCTTCAGGCTTGTCAGCTGTACCACTCAGCTTGGTGTCGCCTGCAGACTTGCTGAGGGTGCACTCAATCCTTTCATCTGTGTCATTGGTAAGATGCTAAATATCACTAGTCCCATTATAGCCTCCTGAGGGACACCATTTGTCATCAATATCCACTGGGACATTGAAAAGGTGACTACTACTCTGGATGCAACTGCACAACCAATTCCTCATCCACCATTTCAGCCATCAAATCTATCTCTCTCCAGTTTAGAGAGAAGGATATTGTGGGGAACCATGTCAAAGACCATACAGCAGTCCAGATAATTTCATCTGTAGCCCTTCCCTTGTCCACTGATGTAGTCACTCCATCATAGAAGGCCATTAGGTTGCTCAGGCATGACTTGATGACTCTCAGCTCCAGTATCCCATCCCCTCTGGCAGGGCTGTCTGTTACCTGTCTTAAGAAGTTACCCTCCATTCATTCCAGGAGTCTCCTGGATTGCCTACAGCTCGCCATGCTGCTCCTCCAACAGATGTCAAGGTGGTTGGAGTCTGCCAGTAGGACAAGAGCCAGTAAGCACAATGTCTCCTGTAGCTGGAGTAAGAAGGCTTCATCAATAGGCTCCCCTTGATCAGGTAGCCTGTAGTAGACACTAACCATGAGGTTCCCTTTGTTGCCTCGGTCTCTGATTCTTACCCACAGATTTTCAACCTGCTTGTGGCAGTTATTCAGAGACAGCACTTTGCACTCTATCCATCTATTGATGTAGAGGGCCACCCCTCTGAACCTGTTTTCTGTCCTGTCCATTCTGAACTGCCTGTAGCCGCACTCCAGTAATGAACTCATCACACCAAGCTTCAGTAGTGGCAAGTGGGTCATATCTTTCTTGTGGAGGCTTCCAACTCCTCCTATTTGTCGCCCATGCTGCATGCAGCAGCATAGAGGCACTTCAGCTGTGCTGAAGAGTGTATTCTTGATTCCATCTAGGTTTTTTCATGCATCAACTTAATTGCTTATATTGCAATTAGTTATAACTGTATATGCTTACTGATGGAGTAAATTAGTAACAAGTTTAAAAGAAAAAGTAATTTAACTATGCTGTGAAAGTTGATGACACAGAAACATTGCTAGGTAGTAATCAATCTGTTGATTGAATTTGTGATTTTGTATAAATACCTTTTTTTGGTGGTTATGGGGCCTCTGAGTTTAGTTCTTTAGTAAGATCGCATCTTCTCTCCAAAAAGAAGTGTTTTTCTTACTTGTGTTCATAGAAATTTACCTAGCAGAGCTCACAGTCTTTCCATCCTTTCTTAGCTACTTTTTGCCGTATTACCGAGTTTCAGGTCTATTCTCCAAGCATTATGATTGACTCTCATTCCTCCCTAGATCTTCATATCTGGGCTAACTTTATAGTTTTTCACATTCTTTCTGCAATGGATTTCTAAAATATGTATCCAGAGGTTAAAATTTCTGTCATCTTGTGTCTTATATAATTGCATTTCTGAGTTGACAAAAATATTATCTTATAGTGATAGCAGTACAAAAAGTGTATGTCTGTGTCACTGTTCACTTCCCGTTTTGTAATGACATCCAGTGCAGCCCTTTTGTCCTTGCTTTCAGGATACAGCACTGTAAGCTGTGTGCCATTGCATGGGTAGCAGTCAGATATTCGTGTCTGCTGGTCAACCTAAATTGGCAGCCTCTGTTGCCTGTTGAGTTATGGAAAACAACACTGCTGTTGTTCCTCTCATGCTATCTTTAACACTGTGGAAAAATTCCCCAAAAAATTATTTTTCTCTACTGCCCTATTTGGAATTCTGCAGTGCTGCTTTACAAAAACTTGACAAAAGTATAGCTGCTTTAGTTTTATTAAGACCACAGTCTATGGTACTGAAAAACGTGGTCTTGTTTTTCTATACTCTGCCATTTGGATGTGGCCATTTATTGTCTCCTGTCAATAGAGTAATCTTTCTATTTGACATTTATATAGTACATAGTCCATTGGTATTGTCAAAATAAACAAAAATGAAAAAGAGCTCAACTTAATGATGAAGAAATAGGTTGGGTTTGCAGGAGTGACAGTTATGAACAAATTGGTTATGTCTTATATTGAATTCCATGAAATACAACGAAAGTGAAACTCAACATATGTAGAAAGTAAATACGAAGTAGAGAGAAGCTCTGATCTGGAGATCCTCTCATGGTCAACTTCCTTTTCCACCTTTCCAGATTCAGCAATGCTTGATTACATGAAAAATGTTGGGAAGATTTAAGGAGAAAACAACAGAATAAAGTTCCATTATTATGATGGAAGCAACTGCTTAGTAATCTCTGTCTATTTTGTATCTCTTCTCTTTATTTATTCTTCATGGTAAGAGACATGACATTTATTTATACCACACTTTCTATTATTGCCTATGATTCCATTGTTCTAATTGCTGCAGAAAAATGCTTAGCTTCTGTTCCTTCTGTGTATTTTGCTTAAAATATTAATACAGTATGACAGTTTAATTATAGCTAGTTCTACACCAAACCCACTTAAATTCCAAAGAAATTATACTCTTGAATGTAGGCAGAAAGAGGCCTAGAAAATTTTAGTTTAAGTGGCCAAAAATTTCAAAGCAGAATAGACTAGAATATAAATATTGGCTTTGTCACTAGAAGATTCTTTACCATTTTGCAAAAGTAGCCCTTTTTACATTGGGGGATATATTTTGGCAACATCAGTGACTTCAAGCAAGGACTTTTAGGAGTCATTTATTTAATATGTTTTTGTGCTTCTGGAAGGCTTGAAAATTAGCTGTCGGGATTACATCAATGAATTATAGATAAAGTGAAGAAGAGTTTGTTTTCTTGTTTGTCCATTTTGTTCAAACATGTTTTCCTCTCACTAATAACTTCTGTGCATATCATAATTTACATTTAGTCATTCTTAAAAGTGATTCTCATAAACGGAATTTTTGCAGTGGGCTCTATACTCCCCCTGCTGATCTTTATGAATAGACAAAAAGTAAGCATATTAACAGTTAGCTTTCCCTTGGAAATTATTAAGGCTGCAGAAGAACATACAATTTTTCACTGTAGTGGTTCAAGTAAATGCTTTTGAATACTTTTTAAAAGAAGTGTTACACATGCTTTGATTATTGTGGTTTGTGCATGTAACAGTGTTGCTTTCAATTGTATTTTTAGTTGAGAGTCACCTTTATCAACCTTTATGTTTTTAATAGATTACCTGTTATTGTACTAGTGCCTAGATATATTAATGAACTCCAGTATGTTCCAAGTATGTTATTTTTTTGTCTCTGAGCTAACAGTACTGATACCTAACCTAACTGATGAAGTTTTTTATATGTGAGACAGGCAACTTAATTATATTTAATTAGTATTGGCAGATGTTATTGCTAAGCCACTCTCCATCATCTTTGAGTAGTCATGGAGAACAGGAGAGGTGCCTGAGGACTAGAGAAAAGCCAGTGTCACTCCAGTGTCTTCAGAAAGGGCAAGAAGGAGGACCCAGGAAACTACAGGCCATTCAGCATCCCCTCAGTCCCTGGAAAGGTGATGAAACAGCTCATCCTGGATGTCATCTCTAAGAACATGAAGGAAAAAAAAGGTTATCAGTAGTCAACATGGATTCATCAAGGGGAAATCATGCTCGACCAATAAGATAGCCTTCTGTAATGGCATGACTGGCAGGGTAGATGAGGGGAGTTGTCTACCTTGACTTCAGCAAGGCTTTTGAGACTGTCTCCGTAACATTCTCATAGGTGAGCTCAAGGAGTGTGAGTTAGATGAGTGGACAGCGAGGCAGTTTGAGAACTGGCTGAATGGCAGAGCTCAGAGGGTTGTGATCAGTGACATGGAGTCTAGCTGGAGGCCTGTATACAGCAGTGGTCCCCAGGGATCAGTGCTGGGCCCAGTTTTCTTCAGTTTATTCATCAGTGACAGACCGTACCCTCAGCTGGTTTGCTGATGATACAGAACTGGGAGGAATGGCTGGTACACTGAATGCTGTCCTGCCATTTAGCAGGACCTGGACCAGATGGAGGGATGGGCAGAGAGCAGCCTAATGAGATTTGACAAAGGCAAGTGTAGGGTCCTGCACCTGGGGAGGAATAACCCCCTGCACTAGAACAGGTTAGGGCTTGAGCTGCTGGAAAGAAGCTCTGCAAAAAAGGACCTGGAGGTTCTGGTGGACAAGCTGATCATGAGCCAGCAGTGCCCTGAGGGCCAAGAAGGCCAATGGTATCCTGGTGTGCATTAGGAAGAGCATTGCCAGAAGGTGATTCTGCCCCTCTGTTCAGCCCTGATGAGGCAGCATCTGGAGTCCTGTATCCAGTTCTGGGCTGCCCAGTTCAGGAAAGACCAGGAGCTACTGGAGAGGTGCCAGCTAAGCGTTTTGAAGATGATGTAGTGCCTATAGCATCTCTTTAAGGAGGAAAGGCTGACAGAGCTGGGACTGTTCAGCCTGGAGAAGAGATGACTGATGATAAATAACTGAAGTGTGGGTGCCAAGAGGATGGAGCCAGACATTTCTCATTTGTGCCCAACAACAGGATAAGAGGCAACAGGCACAAACTGAAACATGAGGGGTTCCATCAGAATATAAAGAAAAACTTCTTTACAGAGAGTGTGGCTGAGCATTGGAACAGGATGTCTGGAGAGCTTGTAGAGTATTCTTCCCTGGAGGTACTCAAAACCTGCCTGGACCTGATTCTGTGCAACCTGCTCCAGGTGAACCTGCTTTAGCAGGGGATTGGACTAGATGATCTCCAGAGGTCCAATCCAAAGCCAGTCATTCTGTGAGCCTGTGATTTACATACAGTGTGCAAAGTATGTAAACCTTTAGCTCTAGAAAACTTATATTAATCAGTTAGGAGGTTTAAGTTGACACTGTAGGAAAGTAAAACAGTGAGACACAAAGAACCAGGACATTGCAGAGTTGAAGTTATTTCCACAGTATTAACTTAGCCAGATTGCACTTAGAAAGTATAGTGAAATCTACTGTAAACACATTCCTTTTTTTATTTGTTACATAGAAAATATAGAATGTATAACTTAAGTAATATTTGGATGGAAACCATATCCCTGGAATTTCCTTGCTTTCTTCTTGATTTATCATTCTCAATGTTAGATGTTTGTTTTCTATTTAATAGTTACTACACATCAAATAATGCAAATGATTTTGCAGCCTATTTGTGTACCTATTGAAGTCAATAGGACAAATTGCAGTTAGTTTAGTGAGAAAGGGATCAGGAATTTGCTTTAGCTGTTAACAAGCTGCACTGATCACAATCCCTCGCTCCTCTTTCATAAGTATATTGCAATATCTAGTGTGCCTCTGCATTTCCAGGAGGATTGCTTTTCTGAGTTATCATGGATTAAAATCCACTCTAACACTGAAAGTTAAAAATCTCAGAACTACATTCCTACGTTCTTTTGCATGACGTTCCCATGACTTCCGTGAATTGTTAGTCTCGCTCCCTCTATTTTATTTAATCTCTTGTTCTGACATTCTGCTTCTGCTCTAGATGTTTAGCATCCTGCATCCTGAGTTTCAATTGCATTATTGTTTGCCATTTTCTTTAGTGATGCCTCTTTTCTTTGGGAAAGTGAAGTTTAAAATTCATGGGCCTTTATGATATTTGCCATTTGGAGATCTCTGCAATGCTAAGACAATATTCATTTCTACCTGTTCTGTTCTTTTGCCTGAGGAAGTCATGAAGAGAAATCTGTATAGAAAAATGCATATGAGAAAGGAAATGATCATAACACAAACCCACATATCTAGGAGCCTTATGTGAAAGTAATTTAGCATGCTTTTTAAGAAAAGGTGATGAAAAGTCAAGTTATATCTATTAATGCCTATGTTATGTGATGAAGTGACTAATCATGATACCTTAAAAGATTTTTTTTTTTCAATTCAAAATTAAGCCCATTACACATAGATACACTCACTAGAAGTACTCTCTAACTTACTTCTATCCTGTTTGCTAGAGACCTTGACAGCTCCTTTAGAAACACTTTGAGGGTTTTTAAATGCTAGAAAAGTATTATAATGAAAAAAAATTCCATAAGAAATACTTGAAAGGAGCCTATATGGTTACAAAAGTATTTGGTTGTAGAGCTTTAGTTTACTAAACAAAGACCATTTATCTCCTTAATATGATTAAAAAAAAATCTGTAAAGAGTATGTAGTTCTTCTCTTCAATTTAAATATTTTTTTTTAATTTTATATTGTTTTGTTGTGTTTGTTTTTTTTTTTAAAGGAAGCTGCACCTACGGAATCTCTGCTTAACTGGCAAGACTATGAGGGACGAACTCCCCTTCATTTTGCCGTTGCAGATGGGAATGTAGCAGTGGTTGATGTCCTGACCTCCTATGAAGGCTGCAATGTCACATCTTACGACAACTTGTTTCGAACTCCCCTTCACTGGGCAGCCTTACTTGGTAAACTGGACAATGCTGAAATCCCTTAATCGTTAATTGACTGTAGTGTTTAGTCTTTGTCTCTGATTTTTATTTAATTCCAGCATGGCATTATGCAAACTAATCTCTTAGAACAATAATAATTTCTGCTAGCCCAGGAGCAGAAATTTGTGTGACAACTGTTTTAGTTTCAGATTCCCCAAAGCACTGTAAAATGCATTACTTTAACAGGCTATAAATGCCAATGGTTTAAGAACAGTTAGGGCATATTGAGGAGTTCTTGCATATGTAACATTGATCATAGCTTAAAAAAACCACTGGTGCTCTGGAACAGTGGTGACCGAAGTGGGGTGTGCACATCCCAGCATGAATGCAAGATGATCTATTGGAGCGCATGAAGAAAATATCAGCACTTGTTTAATTTTTATCTCAAAAAAATAAGAGAACTTTGCTAATATTTCATACACAGACTTATGCAAGTGCCCTCACTTGGTCCATATGTAAGATGGTCTCATAGGGTTTGTGAGGTGCCTGAGGGAGGTGAGTTGCTCCACAACGCAGTGGTCAACAGTGGCATCCTCAGTCGTGTTCACTTTCAGCATATTGTGATGTATTGCAGTTTGTGTACTCAGTTAAGTGAATTTATGATTATATTATCTGTTTTTTGTTAAACTACCCCTCACAAAATAAACAAATTACTCAAAAGTGTGTCCACAAAGAAGCCGCAGATAATTGGATAATACCAGCATAAGTGAACGACAAAAAAGTGGCAGAGCTGACGCTTGTCCTACTCCTAGTACAAGCTCTTCATCAGATAAATTATGATAATCTAATCAGATCTGACATGTTTTATTCAGATAAAGGTTTTTTCTCCTGTTCAGATTGTTACCCTGAGATGCAGATGCTCTGTAAACTGTAACCTTACATATGTGAATTCTGCACAGTTTGATTTTACAGATTACAAAGCTGAATCTTTGCAAAACAAGTTAAAACCTGATTAAATATAAATAGTCTAAATGCAGGGAAACACAACCCATAAAATGACAGCCACTAAAATAATACGATTTAGAAAATTGACCTCCTATTTTCCATTTTCCTGTGTGCAGGAGATAAAAATAACCACCATGTACTAGATAAAAGAATCTTCAAACAGTTTCTCTCCCCTTTTAACAGGCTTCATCCCAGTGACCCTTTGGGACACTGAAGACAAAGAATGCCAATAAAAGAATCAGATTGCTCACTCTAGCAAGTTACTGCAACTGCAGTGACAATATACATTTAGTTTGGTTATGTTTATTTAAAAAAAAAAAAAAGGTATTCTCAAATTTGCATTTGCATTAAAGTAGGGATATTGGTGTTTTACAGAGAAATTTTGAAGCATTTTAAGTGTCACAGGATCAGTCTCCCAGAGAAATAGTTATTATCACTTGGATCTGCCCAAGCAGCAAAATTTATTGTTTTGAAATTGATTGTATTTAAGAGTGAAGTTTTGTCTGTTGGAAAAATGGATTGTCTAATCAATGTGGAATAAAGGGTGAAGATGTGCCAAGACCTCCAGAGTACTTTGTGAACTTTGAGGTCTCTAGGTGGCATGTGCCCTTGGGGAACTTCTGGTTGGTAAATCCTTGCTAATTTTTAGGGTTCTGATTTTAAGCTGAATACTAAATGTTGTATGTAGGTCTCAAAGAGACTAAGATGTTACTATATGGGTTAACAGTAGGAAGTTTAAAGTAGTACAGAGTTACAGCCACAAATCTTCTGTAGAGATGCAGTCACATGGAGTAGATCAAAGTCTCAGCCAAGTTACATCTCTTCTAAATAAAAGTGCTACGTAAACAACAGTTCTTGAAGTCAAGAAATTAGTTTTATTGCTTACATTAATGTCCAAGTAAGGTCCATCTTTGCACCAATTTATTTACTGTTGCACTCAATACAAAATTTTTTTTTTAATTCCTCAAGCCTTCTTTCCTATAGATATTTTAACTGGACCTCCTGTCCAGATCAGAGAGTTAAATTCCCCTTTTCTAGTTGTCTGTCCTGAAAGTTCAGGCAACTTTTTTTCAGGCTCAGTACTCCTATGGTTTTCCTGCTAGAATTGCACCCCAAACTATTGGGAAGAAAGTGAGTGCAAGGTTTAATAGTTCAGATATCAAGTCTTATGTTTAGACTATAATGGCTACAGCACAAACATACTATTATTTACTGAAGTATGTTTATTTTCTTCTGTTTTGCTTGGTGTTGGTTGGTTGGTTTTTTAATATTGGAAATTGGATACTTATCTGGTTTTATTATATTATTTTTCTCAGGTCATGCACAGATTGTCCATCTCTTATTAGAAAGAAACAAGTTTGGAACCATCCCATCTGATAGTCAAGGTGCAACACCCCTACATTATGCAGCACAGAGCAACTTTGCTGTAAGTAGCGCATACCCTAAATGTGAAGTAAATGTATTTTGCGAAATGTTTATAGTGTAACAAAGTGTTTGAGTTGGTTTTGAAATTATGTAAACACAGTATTGTCGTGAGTTTAATTCAGACTTTTCCTATGTTATGTGTTATAAATGTGGTTAATTTCAGACTATTAAAAATAGATTTTAAAGAACTAACTTGCTGTGTAAAGAAAGGCCCTTTGAGCTATATGTTTGCATCAGAACACACAATAATTATTCAGGTACCTCAATACAAAGCAGTATGGCACATACCATTTTACAGTGCTTTCACTTTTTAAGGCTCGTTATAGCAACATCTAAGCAGTTGTAAGGTATCTAGAGTAAGATGACCTGCATAAACATTTGCACAGCTGCTGCAGTACCAGTCAGACCAGTCTTTGCATTCAAGAAGGTAATTAACCTATGAATATTTGATATTATGAATAAGCTGTTGTCTCATAAAGTATGGTTGAAGAGTTGAGTAACTTTTGTCATAATTCTTCAGGAACACTATATTTTAACAAGTTTTTAAAATGTTTTTTAAATTCAGACAACAAGGAGAATTGCTTTCTCAGACAGCCAAGTATAAAACTCAGCAGTTTAATGATTGCCATCATAGATGTTACAGAAGTAGTTCTCAAGCGCTGGAACTTAAGAAAGCTTTTCTCAAACTCTGCCTCTCACAGTTTTCATAACTTTCTTTTATAAAAAGAGTTATTTAGTGCCTAATAAATGCAGTTATGTAGTCAATATGGCAGCATTTTCTTAGCAGGGTTACTAATTTGTGTCTTTCTTGCATACTTGCATGTTAATTTTCACAAAACAAGGAAAATTTCAATGCCCTTGAGAATAATTCAGTTAATAAATCCAGAAGTACGATTGAAAGAGGGAATGAATGAATGTCTATTAATACTGCAGCTGACACCTCATGCTTCCTTGTGAGAGTAGGTTTTGGTGGGGTATTTTTGGTTGTAGTCTTTGGTAAGACCATACCGATATCTTTTAAATTCAGACTTTTGTTGAAGCATACCTTGTGTATAACTTTTATTTTTTAGAGAATTGTTTGCTCATGCTCGTTATTGTCTATTATGTGGTGTGTGCAATTTGAGTCTAACACACACACCTGAAATGTTTGTGTTGTAAAAGCCATTCAAGTTTGAGTTAGACTCATAGAAAAGATACAGTGTTTTTATTTACCATCTGGTTATTATCTCTGCATTCTTTTATCTTTTTTTTTTTTATTCCATACTGATACATTCCTAAAAAATAATTTTTCCTACTGGCTTTATTTCTCTGGGCCTCATTCAGTTGAATGAAACATCTTCATTATGTTGCTGCCTTTTGATCCCATCAGGCAGCCAAACTTCAGTATCATTTAGGTTTGTTATGGGGAAATACAGTACACAATGGATTCAGACATTTTGTAACTTTGTGTACTTACAATGAATGTACTGTTTCCCATCTTACATGAAGAATCAAACAGGAGAGTTTCACTCCGATCTGCAAGCCTCTTTTAGCTGGGGATGTATTCAAGAGCCCCTGCCTAAATTACGGCTGGACCCTCTCTCTGTTTTTACCAGTCCAGATGTTTCTAAGCACCACTTCTTGCTTTTTTCTCCATTATATACATATCATTGAGTAATTCCCACGGTTGCATTCTATATACATCATCACAAGAGTGGAGACACATACTTGTTTGTTCTGGCAGTAGCATCTCTATATTTATGGTTTGAGATTCACATTGCTGTTCTATTCAGTCTGCCCAAGTTTGGGTAGGTGTGGTATGTTCCTCAGTTAAAATGTTATGTTTCCTAGGCCCTAACAAGAAGAAAGTTTGTTCTTTTGTGTTTATTGTAAATATTTGCATGACTTTTAGTTGTATTCCATATCTTGTTCTTTGCTCTGTTTTTCTGCCGTTACTTACTGTAATATGACATTTTTGGGATTTTTAAACACTGAGGAAATTTAGCCAGCTCTTAATTTATTTAAAAAATTTGTTCCCTAAGGCTAACTTATGCTGACTTAGTATAGACAGGAAAAGTTGTAGAAGAGGGAGGTTACCTAATATAACCACACAAATAGGTTGCCTGACATTTAGATGGTGTAGGTATCCCACAGAAGGCCTAAATAAACATCTCTTTTTAAATTCATATGTGAAGGAAGATGCTCTATTCATATTGATTTTTAGGATGCAGAATGCAGGACTAAATTTTTTTTCTGAAGTTTTCCAGAGGTGTCAAAACTGGTGTACTTTCATATACTCATATAGATAGATCTAGTAAATGAAATGTGGATACCTCATCTTATTTTTAAATATTAAAAAGAACCATTCAGTATTTTTCTGAGTTTCTTGATAGTGCAGAATGAAATTATCCAGGTTTACCTCTCTCCTTTACTGTTATTTTTCATGTTGTTTTTTCCCCTGTTTTTAAGTGTTAAAATACATGTGATATGTCATAAGAAAATACATGTAGAATTAAACTGATTGAAACCTCTATTTTCTGATTTCTTAATCATCCTGTTATTTAAATTCATTTTGGTTTCAAGTTGTGTTGACTTCATTTTGGAAAATAGAGCTTATAGCACTATGGGATTTGCCTCCACCTTTTCCAGTTAAAAACTGTAGAAAAGAAAAAGTGGTTCAAAGAAACACTGCTTTGCTAAAACTTAATGGAAAAATAAAATTGTTCATTTGTATTTTTTCTAATGTGTCCCTTAGTATTGAAGAAGTGCAGCCTTCATGGTGCTTTTCACTTTGCAGGATTTCAAGCAGTGCAGAATATTGGTAGGGGGCTGAGTTGCTGCCCTAATGAGAAGCCATTTGTGTCTGAGGTGCAGGGGTGGTCAGCGTGAGTACACAGAGCTACAAACACATGCTGGCTTGTGTGGAAGGCTTAATGCTTCCATTTTTCATTGTTTGTGGGTGGACCTTTTTGCAATAAACTCAGAGTTCAGACCTAAATTGACAAAGCTGTAAGGATTTTAGATCATATTAAGGTAAGATAAATGAGAAATTTCCTATTCCTTTAGAGGGATGAAATAATAAGTAGTAGTGAAAAAGAAAAAAAATCCAAACTGTTCAATAGTATTTAGGCATTTTAACACCTCTGTGATTATAAGCATTTTTATTCCTTATAGCCAAGAAATTCTCATCTCATCCCATCCAGGGATGAGAGGGTCACACAGGGAAAAAGCTAAAGTAGTGTTAATACTAAAATACAAATATAAGATAAAATAATGAAATCTGGGGTTTTTTTCAGTTTTTATTGTCTAGCCTATCAGTGACTTAAGAGATGTTTTTCAGCAGTTAAACACACAGCCTTTTAAGGCGTTAGGTAGGAAAGGGAAAATCTTGCCCTTATTCTCTTTCTAGCCGTTGCGATTTTTCTCTCCCTTTCTTTCCTGTGTGACATATTAAGGATCTAGCAGCAGGCTAAACAAGTAGACTTCTTTGCTGAGAGCTTAGCACATACATGGCATTTGAAGAAATAAATCTTTTTGCTTTGATTTAGATAGAGATTTACAGTGTAAGAGTTGCAGTAGAAATACTGGACTCAGGTGTAAATATTTTCTTAATATTTTATGATTTATAATATTTCAGTAGTTAGTGACCTGTTGATATTACTAAATATTAGAAAACATATCTATGTTGCCCCATAAGTACTCTTTTCTGAAATAGTCAAATTATTAGAGGAACAGTATTTTCAGGGGAGGTTCAAGTTGGACTTCAGGAGGAATTTCTTCACAGAAAGGGTGGTTAGACAGTGGAATGGGCTGCCCAGGGAGGTGGTGGAGTCACCATACCTGGAGTTTAAGGAAAGACTGGACATGGCCCTCAGTGCCATGGTCTGGTTGACAGGGTGGTTTTCGGTCAAAGGTTGGACTTGAGGATCTCAGAGGTCTTTTCCAACCTAAGTGATTCTGTGATTTTTATCATCATTGTATTAGAGTAACGTTTCGATAAGCCAATAATATTTTCCCCATTGCTCTCTTCTCTGTGACTGCAGTATCTTTTGCTTCCTTATGATGAACACAGGATGTTAAACTCCTGGTTAAGGATGCACTATGATCATTGGTGAGAAAAAAGGCATTGGTGAGAAAAAAAGCATACACAGTGCTCCTGTTAAGCTATTACTCTTTATAACATGAAAAGGAAAAATGAAACTTTGATTTGCTTCATAAACAGCTAAATTAGACACAGTAGTTTCTTGTTGGTATAGATTCTTTTTACTGTTAATTTCAACAGTATTTCTTTTCAGGAAACAGTTGAAGTATTTTTGAAACATCCTTCTGTAAAAGATGACTCAGATCTTGAGGGAAGAACATCCTTCATGTGGGCAGCTGGCAAAGGCAGTGATGATGTCATTAGAACGATGCTGACTTTAAAATTGGATATTGATATTAATATGACAGACAAATATGCTGGCACAGGTAAGATGTTTTACAGTAAAGGCCAACTGGACATTTCCGGTCAGTATGATTTCCACCAAATGGAAACACTGTTAGAAGCTATATTAGTCTTTTCCTGGATATGCTTTACCCCTGAAAAATATTTCTGCAATAGTTTTAATTATGTGTGTGAGTCAATTCTTTGTCTTATTGTGGGGAAGACACAAATCTTTTCTGCATTGGTTGGATCAGTAAATTTGAAATGTAGCAAGAAGAAAAAATGTACTTGATATCCTACAGGTTTATCATCCCATTATCTGCCCAGAGTAAAAGATAGGTATGCAACACCATGATTCAGGATTCAAGCATGCAAGTCATGAAATTCCCATATAATCTATGAATTTATCTCCTTTAATGAAAAAAAAAATAAATAGAAGAATTGTGGTAGAAATATTGTACTTCTGTAGTGCTTTCAACAAAACCAGGAAAATGGTTCTAACAAGGAGACAGTTGTTGAAATGTTTATGTATTCAGCAGTGCTGGAATGTGGGTAAGAGTAGTCGAATTGTATAGAATGCTGATGACATCTGCATAAAAATAAGAGGAGAGTGGGGGTATACTGAGTGTAAATTGGAGGGGTTTGATAGCAGGGGGCTTTGAATAGTAAGCTGTGGGGGAAGAGGTCAGGAACTACGCAGTGCCACACACAGCCAGGTCACAAAGCTACAAATAAAGTGCAAAAGTGTATACCTATGTACAATAAGTAGTAAAATGACAGCCAAGCTGATAGACCACACATCCGGGAATAATACAATAAAGGGCATTTCTCCTGAAAACCATGTTGTTTTAAACAGACAAAAATGTCTAATGCAATGTTTGCTTATATAAATTTTAATGTATTTGTTTTAAAGGTGCAGTAATGTTGTAGTTACTGTGCAAACCTTCTTACAAAGGTTTTTCATCTTTGCAGACAGGAATCACAGGCTGTTTCTGAAATTACTCAGATGTGGATTTCATGCTTGAATAATTCAGGTGCTTGGGTTTATTGTCTTTCAGTCTTTCGTAGCAGTGATATGTAATCACCTTTTAATCTTGATTTTGTTGTAGGGCTTTTAATCCAAGGAAATGAATGGATTTTCCATTTACTTGAAAGTGCCGTAGTGTAGAACACAGGACTAGCCTTAAAGTGGGGAACTCTGCTGTCCATCGCTTGCTGTCGAGCAGTCTGAGCTAACCCATTGTGCAAGCAAGTGCACTAGCAAGGGCTTGATTATAGCAAGCTGTAAACTTAAAAGGGAGGCCCTCAGTAAATCACTCCGTGATGTTTTTCACAAAGGTTCTTAACCATGGCCAGGTTTTGGTGAGGGAAGGGCAGTGCTGCCTTGGGGCAGGGAACAGTGGACATGCCACCGTGCCAGGGATGCAGTTGCTGTGGAGAGTTCAAGGTTGTGTTTCTCTACCTTTGTGTGCGAGCCCAGTTAAGCTCGGTTATAATGTTGCGTTAGCGCAGCCTTTTCGCATTTACTTAAAAAAAGAGCAGGCTCTCCATTGAGCCTTGCTAGGACATCGAGGCTGTCTCTCAGTATTGTGTAGGAGAATGACACCAAGGGAAAGGCATTTCCCTCCTCTCGGAGCTGAGCGCTGCAGGAGCATTACAGGGGCAGCTTTATAGCTCTGCCGTCACTGTGCACAATGGAGAGGGCTCTGTCTGCCGGCTGAACAAAGGGCCTATTGTGACCAGCTGGCTCAAGAAGCTCTTCAGTCACCGTGACTCCATCACAGAAAATTCGGCGTGCAAGAAAATACTGAGCACAAAGTGCGAAACAAGATGCCTGCGTCAGAATGAGTGATAGGGGGGAAGAGCCGGCCAAGCTGACACAGCAGCTCTTTCTCTATTGTATTGTTACACACACCCCATGTGTCATCTGGTGGAGTGGTTTACTGCCTTCGGTTTCATAAGAGATTCAGGACAAAAACCAGAACCTAGAGTTTACTGTGGGGTCAGACCATGAAAACCAGGCCCTCCCCAAAGTATGAAGCGGCAGGGCTCTCACTCCTGTCAGATTTCTGTGCTGGCTGCTGCGGATGCAGTTTGTGTTTCATGGGCGTGGGGAGCACCGCTCTGCTTTTGAGCTGCAGCAGCCAAACATCAGTGTCACCTCAAAACCACGGCTGCGTTACTGAGGCAGCACCTCTCACAGCGTCTCTGGCTGGGTACCCAATGCCTTATTTTGAGTATATATATCTATCACAGTCCCAGTTACCATCACAAACTTTGAGACTCTCTTTTAAGGCAACACACTTCAGCTGGGTCAGGTTCACGGACAATATGAGCAACGTGAGCGTTTTAGTAGTGCCTGTGTCACAGGTTATGCTGTGTCACAAGGTGTGTGGAGCTGGTACCCTACTGAGCAGTAGCTGGCAAATACAGAAAGCCCAACTGTTTTGATGTTCTGGATATGGTTCAAGAAGCAGTTCCTTCTCACACTGGCCTTCATGGTGTGCATTTCTGCTGACACTGTCTGTTTTGCCATTAAACAGAGACATGTAGGTACTGTTCACAGCCCCACATTTTGCTTTCTTGAGCAGACTCAGTTCTCACTAGGGATGAATATTGCTACAATTTAATGGGGAAACATGAATTCACTTTAATAAATGCACAGTTATGATCTGCACTGTTTTGCGGGTTTTTTCTAAATTATTTTGATTTTTGTAATGTGTAAAAGATCCCACATGTAAGGCAGTTATGAGAACATAGATTGTCTGCTAACTATGGGAAATAATCCAAAGCATTTTAAAATCAAATTGTAAGTGAAATCACCAATATATGTGTCTTCCTTTGGTTTGAAATCTCACTGCTGTGTGTAATTCTCCTTTCCTTCAAAAGTAATCATGAACTGGTCAGACTGGTATTCCAACATTTTCCTCAGCTCCAGCTGAAAGTGCCTGCAGGATGACAATAGCCACATCACATCTTTAACTCTTGAGTTCTAAAGTATCTGAAGTAGCATGGTTTTCATACAATTGAGCATCATAAATTGTAGAGATGAGACAAAATGCAGTATATGGTCTGTAATCTTTTTCCTGAAGAAACCAGGGAACTGGAGATACTGTGCAAGATCTGATGGCCTTGGTACATAATTTTGTGTAAATTTTTTTCCTAGTAATTCTGAAGAAAAAAACCAAACTAGGGGGTGGGGAGCAGGAACACCTGGGTAGTTATCTGGAGTTCATTTTGAGACAACTCTATTTGAAAGGGAAAAGAAAGGTATTTTCAGGAAAACATTGAAGAAATAATGAAAGCGTTCTTTCACTGGTGATGGGCGATCTCAGAAATGCCACCAAACAGGCAGAAGTAAATAATAATATCTTAATCAGAAGAGTCTATCTTCCACAAATCCTCAGTGTCAGCCAATCTTGGTAGTGTTAAGCTTAAAATTTCTGTTTGTGCAAGTTAGAAACATGTTTCAGGGCTAGCAGTTATTCTGCTTATTGCTTGTGTGGCAAGAAAATGTTACATATTCACTTGCTAGAATTCTTCAGTTTCTTGCAGTTGAAAAGTATCTTTTCCATCAAAATGGTTGAAATTAATTTTTATTTTGACTGTTCTAATTGTGAACTTCAAAGCTCATGGTATTGTGGTTTCTTTTTCTTACTCCTTAATTCTTCTAGCGTTGCATGCTGCTGCCCTTTCTGGCCATGTCAGTACAGTGAAATTGCTGCTGGAGCACAATGCACAGGTAGATGCTTTGGATGTCATGAAACACACCCCGCTTTTCCGAGCCTGTGAGATGGGACACAAAGAAGTGATACAAACGCTAATTCAAGGTCAGCTCTTACGACTTTACAAACCTGCTCAGAGTTCTGATGCTGCTTTCTGTGAGACTGGGAAATAAACAGATGGCTGAGCAAGAGGTGGGGTAGAAAATTGCTTCCCTAAAGCAGGTTTTGTCTGTAAGTACTCTTTGTGGAATAGCACTAGTAAATGTAAAAGATTGTCGGATTGTTGTGCAAAATAAGGGTTAAATATGAAACTTTCAAAATTGGGATAGTTCTTTTCACAGCTCATTTCTGCTCAGGCCTGTGCAAGTACATTCTGGTCTGTCAAACCAACACTTCCCCTAGCACACCATTGTTTTTAGTTTCTTTTCTTTTTTTTCTCCAGTAAATAAGACCAAATTAAGCTTTCTTCGCTTTTATGAGAAAGCATTTTTAGCCTTTGAAGATTTTTTTTGCCATTTAAATGAATCTTTATTTTTTTATGTGGATAGTTATCAAAATCCTACATCACAAATATTTTCCTCTGGTTGGTTTTTTATAAGTGTTTTATTTATATTTTATTTGTAGGCAGAAATAGGATTTAGCAATGTACACAGTGTTAGATAGATAATTGTAACATGTCTGCTGAAGTGTGAGAAGTATGGTGAAATAACAGTGGTATCTTTGCTGGAAAATTTTGTCCCCCTCTTACTTCAGACATAATCCCATTTATGGACAGATGAATTATCCAGCCGAAAAAGTTGCAAGTTTTCCATCAACCAGCCTTTCTGAAAAGTGTGCTTCCCTTCGTGTTCTGCTGGGCTTATTTTAACCTCCTGTTAAGCTCTTCCTCCCACTCCCTATGCCATGTAGCGTCTGTAGATGCAAGAATCTTGGCTATCAGAATCTGAGTTATGCTTAATTATGTATTTTATGATGTAGACAGTCATTGCTGGCGTTTGATTCATGGTTTTGTATTTGTGGAGTTTTATTTTTGTACAGAATTTTTACATCTTGCAAAAATACATAGAAAAATTATCTGCATTAAAGAGTCTTAGCATGCTTGAATTAAAAAAATAAGCTTTTTTCTAAAGTATTCTTACACTGTGAATATTTTGTCTGCAATAAAGATTTAAAAACAGATTTAATCTCAGTCTAGTTTTAAAAGTTATTTTCTTGTTAAGAAATAAAGGTTGTACTGACAATTAATATGCTTGAAACAAATAAAGACTAAGTTTTTCAAGGGCATTTGATAAATCTGGAGATTGTAAAGCATCTGAGAGGATACTCGGGAGCTTGTAAGAAAATCAGATGCATGACCCTCATTGAAACTTTCTCATTCCATTTAATTTTGATTTAAGTTTTAGGATTCAAGTAACAAGATTTAAGTTAATTTCAGAAATACTTGTCTGAATTGTCAGTTTACCAAATAAGTTCTAGTTGATATAAACTTATCCTTTTCTTTTTTTCACATCCAAAGTATTTTGGTTTTATGGTCAAAAATGTATTTGTTGTTTCAGGAGGAGCAAGAGTAGATTTGGTTGACCAAGATGGCCATTCACCCCTTCACTGGGCAGCCCTGGGAGGAAATGCTGATGTGTGTCAAATCTTGATAGAAAATAAAATCAACCCTAATGTGCAGGATTATGCAGGTAGAACACCTCTGCAGTGTGCTGCCTACGGAGGGTACATTAACTGCATGGTAGTGTTACTGGAAAACAATGCAGATCCAAATATACAGGATAAAGAGGTAAGTTGTTCTTCACTGAGCTATATAATTAACTTTAGAATAACCATAAATCAAAACATATTCCTTCCATTCAAGGTCATTCTTTTTTCCAGGACACAGAAGCATGTTTGCTGCCTTCACTTCTAAAATCTCAAATGAAAAGTAGTATTTTAATATGCAGCATGAATTGAAGATTTGCATTTTTCCATATCGCTTTTGCTTTTTCCCTTATCAAAGTGTGATCATATGAGGAGTTATATTACTAATCTGACTTCTTAGCTTCTATCATTCCTTAGTAACATCTGACATGGGAATGTGATTTTATAGTCTGTAATAAGTTTCTTCAGCATAGAAACAGAGCAATTAAGAAAGTAAGATATTGCAAGTGAGATTGCACAAGAAATGCTTCAATTACTTATCCACATACGTATCCATATATGTATCACTTTTCCAGGTGAAAAAAAAAGGGGAACATTGATTAGGGCATGTCTTGTTTGGTGCCATTATTCAAGCAGTACGTGAAATTAGGAGCCAGAGTAATTGTGCAACCTATAAAAGATTTCTTTCTTATATGACATCATTTCTCAGAATTTAGTAGAACTTCATCAGTCAAAAGAGTCTCACCCAGTTTGTTAAACCTTTCTGTAGCAATTCGTTGTAGGGCATAGATAATTCCAAGTAATGGAAAAGTGGTTTTTATTATGAGTTCTACAGAGCATGCTGTACATCTTTTGCAAAGAAAGCAGAAACTCTAGAGCTAGTCTGCTAATGCTGCTTTTCAGCTGCTTTAGGTGAAAAGGCACTAGTGTTGTAATCTTGTTTAAAAAAAAAATTAATTCATTTGTAAGTACTGTATTCTTGTTATTTTAACAAGGAAGTTTAGTTAGAAGAACTAGTTTGTCCTTCATGTCCAGAAAAGCATTGAATTTCACTATGATTTATGACTTTTATTGTGGTGTGATAGAGTTTGGGGATAATGCTTATTTTTGTTCCATTCTGTTGCTTACAGGGAAGAACTGCCTTGCACTGGCTCTGTAACAATGGCTACCTTGATGCTATAAAGTTGCTGCTCGGTTTTGATGCCTTTCCTAATCACATGGAGAACAGCGAGGAGAGGTATTGCTTCTCTGAATGCGTTATTTGGTAATTTGGCAGAAGTGTTACATGCCATTTAAATGTTAAGTGTTCAGATACTGCAAGAGAATCCTAATCTTGGATCTAAAAGGAGTGCTGTAATCTTGGGTTCCAGTGTCAGCAGCTTTTCTAATGTGAAATTTCTCTTCTTTAATTAAGACATTGCAACTTCAGCTATTTATACTTTTCAGCTTTGAACTTAGAGATTTCTGCAAGTATTTACTCACTCTAGTCTTGTTTGAAATATTAAAGATCTTTGTCATTTATATGAAGTTCATAGTAGGTATGTACATAGACAAGAGATGAGAAGGCATTTCTGCTGCTGTTGGAGTAGACTGGAATTTTTCTTTTCTATTTACTAGGAATATAGTGAGAAGAAAGAAGATGGGAGAAATACAGTGTTATGTTTTAGAACAGTGATTACAAAGTACCTGGTGGTTAACTATATTCTAAAAGCCTGTTTTTTTGAAAAAAGTCTCCTATAATCATAAAGGGACAGCACATTTGCATTTCTTTTCTTTGTCTTTCATTGACATATAAATAATAGTTTTTTTTAAAGTGATTTGGGTTGTGGAGTTCGAACTAGTTACTTGACCATGAAGATAATTACTATTAGCAAAAACTTATAAAGCCTTTTTTTAGAGTAGATGACCTCCTCATAATTATAAATAAAATTGTGAGCAGTCTGACATATAAATTTGAATATTTCAACATTTGAAATAACTTAAGAAGTTTGAAACCCTGTATTTCAGTGCTAAATTTGATACTTCCATACTTCTCCCAGTTTTTAATTGCTTTCTTACCCCATCATTTCTCTTTTGTTCTCTGCTCTAAACCCCCAGATCTCTCTTCCTTTTCTGTTCTTATTTTTTATTGAGAAACACAAATGAAAGTATAACTAGTTTCTAAATAAGTAGTGCCAATGCTCTCTTTAATAATTTTTGATGGAAAATTAAAATTAAAAACAGTTGTAATTAAATTACTCTTAATAAGTAAGTTTAGAAGTCAATATTTTGCCAGAAAGGAGGCTGCTATTATCCTTACTTTGTATAAATGCTCAAATGTCAAGCAAAGACCTTAATTGTACTTCACCGCAGTCATTCAGATAGCTATTTTTGCTTTCCTTCTGGCATTAATATATATCCTTATGTATAAACCAAAAAATAACTTGCAGTATTCCAAATTAAGCACTAGTTCATGTGCAGAACAAAGGAGATCTCAATTATTTCTAGATTAATCAGTCTTTAAATATAATTCTCCTAAAATATTTGTGGTATATAAAAATTGCACAATTGTCTCTTAGTAAATATCTACAAATCTTGTTTTATTATTAAGAGATTAGAAAAGTAGAAAAATCAAGCTGAACGTTGTAAGAGAATAAAAACCTCAGGGACATGGTTTATCTGTAACTGGATGAAATTGTTTTTTAATCAGTAACAATTTCACCAAAAAGTAATTTTTTTTCCAATATACCTATAGAAAGAAGATTCTCATCTTTACTTTCTTAGACTGTAATATGATATCACAGTTAAAAATTCAAACATAGTGGTTAAGGCTAAATAGATTAGTGAAAAGAGGAAGCTGAGATGGCATCTAGGATTTTCAACTGCCCGCTTGCTTGCTAGAAATGTGATCAGGTGCTAGTCTGGAGGGTGCTGGCCTTGCTGTTCTTTGCAAATTTATTTTGTAACTAAACTTAACATCCTTGGTGCATCATGTGATGCAAGGCTAGCTGCTGCTTGACCACCTTCATGCTAAATTACATATAACAGCTGATGGCTGATGTCCTCTTCTTGGGTTTTCCTGGGAAGCCAGCTTGATTTAAAAGCTATCTGTTTTATAGAGAGCCAGTGGAAAGATAATTTATAACAGGCTTTGAACTGACACAGCAGAGGAGTGTATGTAAGCAGCCTTGAACGAGTAGTGTCCAGTCATACAAACCCTTATTCAGATTTTATTTGAGTGATTTTTTTTTTTTACTTTCAAAGCTAACTCTGAGTTAGAGAATCCGTGTTTAAAAATATGGATCTTCATCAGTGAGATCTGTAATAGAAAACATTGTCTTGGCAGATACACAGTCATAGCATGAAGTTCACTGTAGTATCTTTTGTGTCTTTAAAATATTCAAAATTAGATGTACTTTAAAAATTGGTTTTTCCAAAATTATGTTTCTTCTGAAGTTTCCATTTCTGAGTTATCAAAAATCTGTATCTCTTTAAGTGCTATGAGCAACACACCTTGACATACAAATTTTCATGTTATGTCATGGTCTTTATTCCTGCAGACACTTCAGTTCAGATACTGTTAATCCTTCCATCAAACCATTACTGTGTGGCAAGTCCAATTGTGCTTTCTGTCTGTTTTTCTTTGCTTACCAGCACTGCGTCTGAGCAAGTTACCATCAAGAAGAGCCCTAATTTTCACAATCACATGCATTGACACTTGTTATTTGATAGTCTTATGTTATATGGTCTTGATTATGGTTTGTGACTGATTATTTTCAGTCAGTAAATGGTTTTGCCTAACATTTCAGTGTTGGTAAAAGAGATATGTACGTTTTTATCCTGTGTTGACAGTGGAAAATTTGGAAATTATTTTTAAAGGGCTTACGCATCTTTGACACCATTAAAAACCAAAGCAATTTAATATCTTTAACACCTTTGTCCACTTGAAAATGGACTTAAGTCTTCCTAGTACTTTAAAAAAGGATATTATCCCTTGTTACTGATCTAATCCTGCTTCTTGGTCAGTCATACTGTCCTCAGCTGTTATAGAAATTAAGCCAGATTTAACAGTAAATCTGTAAAACTTAAATTCATATGGAATTAACACAAAGATGTTTTAACTTTTCTTTAGACTTCTATATGAAAACTTCAATAACACCTTTGCAAGACTGCTTGCCTAAAGCAGTTAATTCTATGGATGGGGCTTTGGTAGATTTTGACCAGGCACTTCATACAGTCTGGTTCCCACATTTCCATATAAAGAGAATAAAATAAGTCTTAAACATAGTTACAGTGTGTAAAATCAGTAAGATAAGGAAAACAATACTCAAAAATTAATAAAACAGCCTACTGAGGACAATGTTTAATCTCTCTTCATACTAGATGTTGCCTTATGAAATGAGATGAAGTAAATGCACATTAAAGTTAGAATCAATAATAATCATTGTGGGTTTGGGTTTTTTTAGATACACTCCACTTGACTATGCCTTGCTTGGTGAACACCATGAAGTGATTCAGTTCATGTTAGAACATGGGGCTCTGTCTATAGCTGCCATTCAGGATATTGCTGCTTTCAAAATCCAGGCTGTCTACAAAGGATACAAAGTTAGAAAGGCTTTTCAAGAGAGGAAGAATCTTCTAATGAAACATGAACAGCTGAGAAAAGATGCTGCTGCCAAGTAAGTCTGAGACTTGAAATCTACTTCTGCAAATAGATAATTGTCATAGGTTTGTATTTATCATTGTATGGTTTTATCTGTTATTCATCATCTTTTATTGTTCCTCTTAGTAAAATTCATAAAACTGAAGGAAGCATGTAAGTTCCATATACTGATAGGCAGATGGAAATGGTTTTCCATATAATCCCAATTGAAGTAACAAACTTTATATCATATATGAGAGAAAGGGAAAGTACCAAAATACTAACATGTTAGCATCCATGAATCTTTGCCTGATATTCTGTATGATGCTTAAAAGGCTTGGAACACATTTATCAATTTAATGTAATGAAAGTAATTATTGATCTATCAAGTCTTGATATCACATATGGAAAGAAGTTAATATGTAGCTGAAGGAAAATTAAAAACAAACTAGGAAAAGCCTGGTTTGGTAAAGCCTAACAATATTTCACAGAGAAGGTTGTGCTTTTCTAGCAAAAACTCCTGGATTTATTTGCAGTTTCAGTTTTGGCGGTGTCGTTCTCTGCACATACATTTTCTGGTCTTGAATTAGAGAGTTCCTGTGAATTGGTTATATTGGATTATAGATAACTAACATATACAAGTCAAATAGTTATCAGCAAGATGTTTAGGTTCTGACTGAGTTTCTACGATTTAAATGAGGTAATGGTAGCAAAGTAGTGAAATTCAAAAATCAGAAGGTACATAAATGATTATCAAAATACTTTGCTTGCTTGGCTTTGATCCTTAAAATTCATAGTATGAAATAAAAAAAATTAACACCTGATTTCGCTTGAAAAAATCTGATTCTGGAATGAAGAAAATGACAGTCTGAAAAGATTTCTGCATTATTTTGTAGTATTATTTCTGTAAAGGGAGGTTATATGAAAAGAACACACAACATAATTATTGAACTTAGAGGTATTTTTGCTCCATCTGTGTATCACAGACAAATTCAGCTGCACTCCACTCTGTATCAGATTTGGTAGTTTGATGTTCTGCATAACTGGCCAGTGTGACCTTCGTTGAGTTTAATTGTTACCCCTATACTGGGTAACAGTTGTTATTCCCCAGTAAGAACTAAAGCTAGAAATATCAGATAACTAATCTCTTGCTCACTTCTTTAGATCCTCAAGTTGTAACATGCAGCCCTCCTACTATTTGCCTTTTCTGCTGAAGTCAGTAGAAGTCAAAACCATGCATGGTGAAGCTGCCTTTGAAAAGATACCAAATATCTTGCCTTTTTCTTTTGAACGTGGAGAACTGTGTGTGTTGCTGTGTGGTCACAACTGACTTTACCAAATGAGATAGTTTTATCCTTTTTGATTACAGTAATTTTTAGAACAATCTGTGATAGCCCATCTAGAAGATTAAATGGAGAAGAATCGCTTCATGGAAATTTGGGAGTATTTTTATAATAGCCTTCCTTTGTGAGTTTCTGATGTACTTTCTGAGACTTTCTTAGCTGTTGTTGATTTGTTTGAAAACAATAGAAGAAAAGTCTGTGTACCAAATACCATAAAAACAGAATTACAGTACAATTGGACTGTACATGCAAATCAGGTTGTCACATAACAAATTTTATTTAATTGCAGTTTTATGATCTGTAATAAACTGAAGGGGACATTATGTTGTCATCATTCTGCGTACCCATCTGTGCATTCCACAGCTAAAATTGGCTAGGGTGTTGCTGCGTACAAAAAACTAATATCCCTACTGATGTTTAAAAATCTGCTCTGTAAATAAAAGTAGACATTATGTGGGAATCCAGAATGATGGCGAACTCCTAGATTGAACCCCCAACTATTTCAGTATATGTATTTAAAACTTGCTTTGTAATACGTTATTTTAGAGAATTTCACTGAGATAAATCACTCCTAAATCTGCATGTTTTTAATTAGCCATTTCTTTTTCTTTTTTGCCTTTTTTACCCTAAGTAAATGTCAACCAGCATCTCATACCTGTACTATTTTCTGGTAAAGTTACATTCACTGCATTTGAAGCCTGTGAATTATTTCTATACAAACGTCATCTCCCATTTTTTCTCATATGTCAAAGAAATGGTAATTTAGAAGATGAAGGTTGATGCAGTCCAAAACAACATGCACACTGTTATGTCACTGAGCAAAGAGATGTACCAGGAGATCAGTTTGGATTAACAGGGAAGCCATGAAGAGCTTGAATGGAAAAAGGCAGTATATAGGAGTTAGAAGCAGGGACAGTCTGCAAAGTAAGATTGTAAAAGCATTGCTTGGACATGTAGAGATGGTGTCATAGACATTAGAACTCAAATGGAGTTGAGGTTTTAAAGCAATGTTGCAGATAACAAGGTGGTTTTCTGCTTCTTCATTAATAAAAGTAGTAATACATTACTAAAAGGCTGAGCAAGGAGTTGTGGGCCTGTTGCTGAATGGTACATTTAGTGACAACACACCCAGGTGTGGCAGAAGTACTCAATGCCACCTTTTTCTCAGTCTTCCAGAAGGAGCTTTCCCAGGCCTTTGTTCTTGGAGAAGCGGTTCGAGGAGGAAGAGAACTACTAGATTTGAGTGACGATTAAATCAGCGGTGGCTTGAGAGAACTCAACCCAGACAAGTCCATGGGACCAGATTGGCTGCATCCAAGGCTACAGAAAGAACTAACTGATGCCCTTAAAAGGCCACTTTCCAACATCTTTGAAAGGTCACAGGGAATGTTCCCTATGACTGGAGGAAAGCAAATGTTGTACCCAGCTTCAAAAAGGGCCAAAAGAACAGTCTGGGAACTGTAGTCTGGCTGGTGTCACTTTGGTCCCTGGGAAACTTACAACAGGCAAAAGTTGAAATGAGAGATTTTTTTCTGGAAATAAAGAAAAATTCTTTCACCCTTGGGACAATTGAGCAGTGGAATGGGTAGCCTGCAAAAGGCTGTATGGTGTCTATCCATAAAGGTTTTCAAGACACAACTGGATAAAAACCTGAGCCACGTTAGTCTGACCCATATTTCAGCATCATGTTAGTCTTGATGACTTCCTGAGATCCCTTGAGTATGTGTTACCTTGTGATCTTATGGTCTTTCAGAAGAGTACAATGTTCACAGGATGTGTGAGCATTAAACATTTTAATTAAAAACCATCAATGTGTCAATGGAATAGGTGCCCTTCTTCAGAGGGAGTGAAAATAACTGCCTATTAATAGATGGGATGGAGAACCTGGCAGAAGGGAAGCAGTGCTTTGGGAGAGTAGCACAGAAGCAATCTGGTACAAAGGCATTCAAAAAACAGTCAGACTATATACAGGTAAATCCTACAAAGAGGATTTTGGTTTACTTATTACAAAACCAGGTATTTATAAAAATAATATTTAAGGGTTTAAAGAATATTCAGAGAAAACTGATGCCAAATATGTTGGATTTTGAAAGGGCTACAGAACTCATTCCTCACTTGTTCACCTTCCCGTTCAGTTTCTCAGAATGAGTTCCTCATACCATATTTCTGTTTTTCATTCTGACTGGTTGGAGGAAACAGATTGAGAATGTGGAAATGAAATGTTGAAAGGGAAATGGATGAAAGTGAGTAAGAGTAAATAGCTCCTGATATTAAGGAAGAGAAGTCCAGTAAGAAAATGAACAGTTCAATTAAACAGCCTTCACTAGATTTAGAAAAAAGTTCCAAGCACCAAAAGAATACAAGTAGATTACGAGGTTTTTCACAAACCAGGTAATAAAGCCTGAATGCTGAGAAAAGCTCGGAGAGTGTAGCAACAGAAAATAATGAGCTCTTCAGTGACCTGAAAAGGGAAAGCACATAGTGGAAATTTGGTGTATTTACTGAAATTGAGAGTAACAAGAACATACAATGATAAAATTAAACAAGCTGAGGTACAAAACAAGAAGAACCAGCAAGGGATGTGATTTATCACAATAAACCATTGTAAACATACTCATTGTAAAAGGAAGAGTAAAGAAAGTGTTGGTCCACAAGTGATGCTAAGAAGGCTGAAGTGTTTCATGTCTCTTCTTTTGAAGGAAAAAAAATTATATCAAACCAACTGAATTTTTGTTTGTGTCAGAATAACAAGTTTTGTGGCCATGGAGAAACAGTAGCTGTCATTCAGACTTGCCTGAGGTTTTCATACTTTCTCTTGGAAAACTTCTCATTTCTCACCTTTAAACTGGAAGTGCATAGTGATGAGAATTTCACATAAATTCATCACAAATCTGTATTTCCATTTAAAAAGTAAAATTTGAGAATAGCACCAAGATGCAAAAGACTGTAAGCACATTGAAGACTAAATTTGAAGTCAGAATGGTGTTAAAATACATACGAGAAATGCCTGAATAAAAAATAAGTAGTCAGGTAAGGACAAATGGACTGCTCTTCACATTTGGGAAGACCAGTCAACATAAGAATGCTGGACAGAAATAAACTGTTGTCTTAACACTTTTATTAAGCACTATTTCTTTAAAAGTTTACAGTAGATCAGAAGATGAACATGTCATGAGTCAGAAATGTCATGCTTTTAAAAACAATCATCTTTCTAGGTTGTGTAGCAGGAGGTGGCTGTTGATACAACATAAAATACAACCCCTCTTAGTCCAGATAAAGCTTCGCCAGTAGAAGGATCATACCTGGAGATCCATTTTCAGTTGTGCCTTTTTAAGTAACTATTTTTTTCCACAAGGATAATTTAAAAATGCTCTCCACATATGTGGGCATGTTCTAAATTTAAAACATCCTCCAGTGAGTAAATAAAAAAGTAAAGTGTTCTTAACAGAATAGAAAAGGTTGAACTCACATTAACAGGATCAAAAATTCAGAGCATCTCTATGTCTTCACAAGTGTGTAAGGCTGAAACTGTTCCTTTCCATCTGCTAAAGGCTCAATTCTTATTGTTTAACTTTCGCCAACAGATTATGAATTCGTGGCCATTCAGAACAAAATTCTGTTGTATTTACAGTGGAAAATGTTGGCCTGCCAGCTCTGCTACCTCTATTGAATTGTAGATGTCTAACTTTAGAGCCCAAATTTGGACTGTGATGAGTCACCAGAACCTCCTGAGAAGGACTGAGGCCCTTAAGTTAGGAACTTGTCTATTTCCCTTACTAGTTTATGAAATGCAGTCTGTCAACTTAGACAACAGTAAAACTTGGAAATTTCCGTTTTGGATATATTCTTCATTCAGGAGCCTGTTAATCAACTAAGCTCTCCTGTTACGGTTAGGATGATGGTGTGTGAATAGTGAGCTTTGAAATCCCTTCCCTTTATTATTTCTTCAGTTTAATCTGAAAAATTTTAGCACACAAACAAAACCTTTTTACAATAATCCCCTTTTACTTCTTCTCAGTTTCTGGTCCTGTGTCATTTCAGTAACTTTACAATTGGCATGCTGCTGAAGTTGTTTTGAGTTCATCTGTTCATCAAAGGAGTGCAGGCCGCTCTGGCTTGATTGTGTCATACAACCCATCTCACACTTCCTTTTCTAATACCCTGGGTGGAGGACGTCGGTAATGGGCTGCTTCATTCTTGTGAAGAAAATTACTATTCTGTGAATAGTAAGATCTGATTTATCAGCTCAAATGGCACAGTAATGGCAGTGGGATCTATACTGTACAAAATCCCAACATCCCCCCATAGTCCGGTTGTGGAATGCCAATATTGTCTGAAACTAGCCACTTCTTTCTCTGTGCCAGAGGGAATACTGAACCTCAGGCTGCTCGGAGTGTATTCTTTTAGATCAATTAGCAGCTCTTCAGGTGCAAAGTTCAATCAGCTTCTTCTGCAGAGCATACTTGATAAGATAGTACTGACAGATAAAGTTAAGTCTTCTCCCTGGCAGCTCACGCTGCGGTGACACGCGCTGGCATTGATGCGGCTCACAGGAACTGGGGCTGGCACGCTGCATAACTAACCTGTCATACGCCGTGCCGGGAGATAATGTGGCAACAGTCTGCAAACTGTGTCGGAGCATGGGAAGCAAGTTAAAATATCAGGCAGCTACACGATACGACATTTACTGCCTGTCCATTCCAACAGGAAAAGTGTCACTTCATCCAACAACTGGTGCTTAATTTATAAAAACAATTGCAGTGGTACAGAGGTGTGTAACGTGTGCTGTTGGGTTTATTCTGCTTGGGAGGAAAAAGAGTTTAAGAGATAAAGTGCAATGATAACCCACTTGTCAAAATAAGCTGCAAAATTCTATTCAACAGATGCATGTTTCCTTACTTTGTCCAAAATTCTATTTTTTGTCTACGCTATTTAAGAGATACGTGAGTTCTTTCAATTTTGAAACCCAAATGTCATAAATGGCATACTATGTGCACAGAAGCTTTTAATTCAGATCTCATATTTTCAGTGTTTATCATTTGTATGACATGTTTATGTAAAATAAATTAATTAGCTACCAATTATAAATATATAGCAGCAAGTTAGTATCAGTAGCGAGTTGGAATTTGGTTTAAAATTGTCTGTATTAAGTATGAAAAAATGATTTTCAAAGAGATTGTCTTCTGTTAAAGCGTTTTGGTTTTCAAATACCATGCATTACTTTATATGAAAACATTATTCATTCCTAATTAAAAACATAGTTATTAGTATCATAATTCTTTTCAAAATCCTACTTTAAGTTTTTGTATATTTATTAAAACCTCTAAATTTAATTGTTTTCAACAAGTGACTGTTTTAAAATCAGTTAAAACCACTGTGAACTGAATGGGCAGATGGCTGACAAGAACTTAACCTTCATTAGGCTGTAGCTGCAAGTCAGTTTTTTTGGATCAACTTAAGAAGGTTTCAGTGCAATAGAGGTCCTTTTCTCACGGCAAAGATGTTACAGGAAAGGTTTTATTGTGACAATGTCAGATTTTTAGAGAGGGATGTGTTCAAATTAGATATATGCTCCCAAGATTTTGTCTTTGAAATTCTTACAGTGTTGACTCTAATTGCAGGAAACGTGAAGAGGAAAGTAAAAGAAAAGAAGCCAAGCTACAGAAAGGGATGCAGAATGTGGAACAAACCAAGTCTCGAGTACAACAGAATCCTGCAAATCGGGAGAAGATCACCAGTGTGCTGCAGTTACCCAACAAACCAGCTGAAACACAGAGTAAGAGGCTGCTGGCCCTCAATGCTTCACAAACTCAACAAGGGAGAAACAGCAGAGGTTCACCTAAAGCTGGTCACAACAAAGGGACCCCGAAGGAGAGTTGCCCACCAGTGGAGCCCCAGAGTGAAGGTCATAAAATTGGGCAAGGTTTGTGAACTTTTTTCAATAGTCCTTATTATCGATTTTGTCCTCATCTGGGCGTGTTTTATAGAGAGAGTCTGTATTGTCTTTCTGTAATTTCTTATTCTTTCATTACTTAAGTAGTTCATGCAGGATAGAGTTAGATACAGATTCTTTTACTCTGTGAAGTACTGTAAAACATCAACATATCCAGTGTCTCTAAAAATACCTAAAACATGTGAGAATAAGTTGTTGGCAGTTGTTCTATTAGTTACACTCTTTGGAGAAAATAGGATTAAAAACATTTGACATATCTGTAGTATATTTGATGAATGTTAGTGGAGAAATGGTACCTTTTCATTTTAAATGAGGTTAAAATGAGAATAAAAGCGTTCTAAGTGGCATTTCTAGTACCTACAGGGAGCTGTTCAGTCAACTTCATCCTTCATGACAAGGTTCTCCTATGATTTGGCTCTGAAGTCCTCTTGTTGAGAACACTCATGGATATTTTTTGAGAAGCAAGACTGTTTTTAGTAATTGTACTATGAAACATTGTGTCAAAACTTTTTCTGTTACTTTTCTTGCCCTGCTGCACTCTTTTTTTTCTATCTGTAAATTCATCACCAGTTTGTCATAATTTCTTGACCACTTCTGCCTAGTTTTATGAGATACACATTTTAATAACATTTCAGTCAGTTCTGACTTCAGCCAGTTATAGTAGCTGTAGTAGTTCAAAACTGGTAATGTTACAGCATCTTTGTTATCATTAGAAGCAAAAATTGGATAAGGAGTTTATTTAAGGTAAATTGCTAGAACTCCTCAGATGTAAAATTGCTGCTAATCCCTCTGGAAGTTCTGCTAATCAGAATATTGTAATAATCCAAAAGAAAAGAAAGTAAAAGTGCCATTTCTACTGAATTGTTTAACCTAGATTTCTTTGTCTTTTACATGCAGAATACATTGACAAACAGAATATTTAACTATATTGTTATAATAAAATCATTACTTAGCCTTCATCATTACTTAGCCTAACATACACTATGATAGCTAAGTAATGATGAACAGGTGTTAATAATCCTAGCAAACTTTACCTGCATGTGCATTAACTTTATATTAGTGAAAATACTCAGATGGCCAAGTGAAACACATAAGAATAATCAGAAACAGTGGTTTCCAAATGAAAAATTAATAGTTGTCATGAACATTATTAGGAGAAATTGTAAGTATGGAATAAAGGGAAAGGAGAAATAAAGATGGGGGAGGATTACAACAGTGAGAAGAGAAGGAGAAGGCCAAAGAAAAGATAGAACAGGAACAATCAGCCTTTTTTTTACTGACTCCAGTATCCATTTTTAGCCAAAATCTTGCATTGGTTATGACAGTGGAAACTGCATTGCATTAGTCAGACTTCCACTGTTTCTTAGAACACATATAATGCTCTTGCACTGAGACAGTGACCTAACAAAGTAGGTAGTCAGCAGTCCATGGGAAACATGGGATACAGAGTTAAACTGACTGCAGAGATCAGGACTGAATTTGTGAAGTTTTCTGCAGAGGATTCTAGTGTTGAAGTTGGATGTTTCCTGAGGTAGCTATGCCAGAATAATTTTTCCATGTTGATGGTTCTACAAGTAAAGTTTTAAAACCAATTAGGCTATTGCCTAAATATTTTTTTGCTCTTTAATATATCTTTCAAAGCAGAGTGTAATTTCTGCAAAAGGTAGAATTTTCACTGGAAAGTTCCCTGCTATTGTTGATCACCTTTCTTTACCATGAGTGTTGAACATGAAGAGAATAAAAGTCTTTACTCAAGGCTCTCCTGAAAATCTGTGACATGTACTTTTTGCTATAGCGAGACTGTTCTACCTTCAGAGATTTTAAAGGAAACACCCTCTTGCCCAATCCAGTGTTTGAAACAATGCTATGTCATTTTTAGTTATGAGTTCTCCTTTTGTTATTGAAATGATGCCAGGAATGTTGATGCAACAAGGATCAAATCATGCAGTTCTATAATCAGTTCTCATTAGGTGTTTTAATTAATTCTCCTGTGACCAAAACCTGAATGGACTTCATTGGTCATTTTATTGGAATTACATACAAATTTAGACCCTTTGGACTGTGAAAACTGTGATTTAGTTGGTGGGTCTTTTCTGATCTATTCTCCATGGATAAATCCTCCTGCCTATGTATGTTACCTCATTTGGCTTAACTGTCTTATAAGCAGGTAAGTTTGGGGTTTGTGCTCTCTACTTGTTATTGCTTGGTCTTCCTAAGAAAGTTTATTTCAAAATATGAGCTAGAATAGTTAAATTATGGAGATTTTTCCATTATCCAGATACCCAGTTGTCCAGATGAGGAAGTTTTGCACTTATGAATGTCTTACAGTTGAAGTAAAGGAACATTCTACATGCTGTATGTGCAAGCCAGGTAGTGGGTTTTGGAGAGCTCAGAGTTAATCTGTTTAGTGTGCCATATTCAGTTATCCAGTCAAAACAGTATCCTGTAAAGGCATTATAATGAGAAGTATAGAGTGATTTCACCAGTTTTTGGATGACCCAGAAGATTTTCTGGTATTCCAGTGTATCAAATATCTTTCTTTTCTTTTTTCCCTCCTATCTACCCTGTAACATCCTGTCTGTTTGTTGCATTTTATCCTGTCCGGTCTATTTTCTCATTCTCCTGTTAAGTTTCCAAACAGAATGGAAGGTGGATGGACGATGAGAGATTGTCAGTTTTGCACTCCACTCTGGCTTCCAAGTCCTCCTCACAGAAATGTTTAGAAGCAATTATCACACAGCAGCAAGGGAGGAATTGGAAGAAATTCATAGTTCCAGTCAGGGTTTCAGGGGAAGTACTGAGAAACCAAGTGCCTTGTGTTCTCTGGGTCAGTGGGTTATCCTGTGTTGTCACCATGTGCCAGGATGCAAAGTGGCTAGAGCAGGAATTTAGCAAAAAAGGTTGAAACAGTGACGGTCAGTTATGGCATCTTCACTGGAATGAGCAGGTGAGCTCATGGGGCTGCATTCCTGTGTCATATGGTAAGCTGGTTTCTTGGCACAACACCTGTATATTCAGGTTGGGGAAGAGATAGTTTCTCCCTATGAACTTTTTTTTAACTCCAATGTAATGTGAGAAAGAAAACCATTTATAAAACAGTAAGCAAATGAAGAAGTTTGGGATTCTACTGTTACAGGCAAGCATGTCCTCTTCTGATTCTTCTTTCTTACTTTTTTTTCTTCATATAAATAAATCCTTGTGTGTCTCAAAGGTAACTTAGCCAAAGAATTAGAGATACAAACTATGTTTTGCTGGATCAGAGACTAAAAGTTGGCTTCTATTTCTCTGTCTAAAGATTCATCGAGGAAACATACTAAAAGCAAGTCAAGTTGTGTCCATTTCCACTGTGACAAAGCAAAAGAGGGAACAAAAGCTGAAGTGAAACATCAGGTTGCAGCTGCTACAGAACTGAATGGAGAAAAGCACAAGGAACACACTGTCAACACAACAGGTACTTGTGCCCAGAGGAACAGAAGGCTTACTACTTCTACTTGTAGGACTGCTAGTGTTGGGGAAAAATTGAGGGATCCAAGTCAGCCTTCATCTGGCAAGAGGGATCGTTGTGAAGGAACGTCTGCATTTTTCTGTGACGTCAGTTGTGCTGGTGGGACTGTGAGAAATTCAAAACAGTGTGAAGCATCTTCCAAAGGCAAAAGGCATCAGCAGAAATCCAGAAGTAAAGAGGTAAATGATAAGCGATGTTCACCAGCTGGTTCTAGTAGACCAGGAAGTGCCAAAACAGTATTTGTAAACACCAGAAATGACAGCATGCATGCTGTGGAACAAACTGACAAAGTGGGAAATAATGAATTAGCAAAAAAGGCTTCGTCATTGTTGTCTGCTGGGGCAGAACCTACCAGAACTGTGGCAAGAAACCCAGCAGCGTGTTCTGCTCCTGGTGACAGTTTGAACTTGGAAAAAATGGGTGCAGCTGGGTCCAGGAACACAGATGATCAATTATGTTCTGCTGCATGGCAAAGTACAAATATTGAACTAATCCCTTTAGAGATTCGAATGCAGGTCATAGAAAAAGAAAGAAAAAGAAAAGAGCTCTTTCGGAAGAAGAACTATGCTGCTACAGTCATACAGAGGACGTGGAGAAGGTAAGGCTACTGTTCCAATAGCTAAAGAAGAGAGATATACAAGTAAACGTAAATTAAATTAGGCTTGTTGGCAATGCTCTTTATTTGGTCCTTTTGCTTCCAGTGTTGGTAGTGCTAAATGAGACTTTTAATAATCTTTCACCAAACAAGGGGAGGTGGATTCCGGTCACCTAGAATTACATTAGTAAGTTCAGAGGAAGTGCACGGTGCAAGCACTGATACTGTAAATTCTTCCTGAAGTTCACTGCTGTTGTGTTCATTAGCAAACTTACACATGTAGGGATACGTGATTTTCCCTGAAAAGGTTTTTGCAACCAGATCCTTTACCACCAGTTACTTGAAACTGACCTGACTTTTAACTGGGTAACCAAACCACAAGATGTTTGGAAGCTTAGAATGTTAATTGCCAAAACTTGAAGCTAGCTTGAATACCTTGATTAAGCAGGAGTAACTGCTGTACAGAAGAGGCAGACAGGAGACAATGAGATGTTCCAGTGTTTGCTTTTCACAGCATTATCCTGCTTTCATGAATGTGTGAGTTTCAATCTCAAAAATACAGTCATTCTCAATGTGCACACTCCTTAATATTTAATTTCTTATCAAAATGGTCAGGAAGAGTATGGCAGCTGTAGGTGAAGGATATAATATGTACATAATTTTTATTTCCTGTTTTTATTGAAACTTATCTTCAGTTTTTGCTGGATGCAAAAAACTATAAATTGATGATGTTTACTAGTATTCTTTCCAGGTCTCTCACTAGTTTAATAGCTTCTTATATGCTATAATATTTCTTAGTGTTCAATTAAAGAAAAATAATAGGTAAGCTCCTTTCAGAGCTTAATTGTCACCCTACGGTGTAGTTCAGTAGTGATGCAAAAATTGTTCCCCCAACACAAACTGTATCAAAGGGAGCAGCTGTTGGATGTCTGGGAGCATATAGGGAGTAGTAACATCTTTTATCCTAGTCCCTGGGAAACCTGCAAGTTTCCTGCAATAGCAGAGTCAGGTCTTAATGCCCCACTGCCTGCAGAATGAATCCTGATTACTGGTAGATCTCCCTTCTTCTGGGCCATGCTGGAAGCTCTGGTTCCCTTGCAGAGGAAATCAGAGGGGCTGTTTCTTCGCCGTGCTGTGCCAGGAGCAGAGTATTAGCTGTCTTCCCAGTGCAGGACAGCATCAGTGTCCAGCAGCTGGAGCATCAGGGTCTGTTCTCTTTGTCACCTCAGCCACTCAGTGATGTGTCCTCTGGGCCTCATTGTGCAGGGCCAGGACCAAGAGTTCTGAATACTTACTGTACCAGCTTGCTTTTTTGAAAAGGAAAGATCCTTTAATTGCCAAGTACTACATAGCTCTGAAAAACTACAAAAGAGTCATGAGATTGTCCTGCCTGCCTTCAGTAGTGCTTTCAGTAGGCTTAAAAAACCCCCATTTCTTACTATGCAAGGTGAAGTGTTACTTGTGTTTCCCTATTGTAAAAAACACCAGGGAGTGAAGAGACAAGCATTGCCAGCCACTTGTCTGAAGAACTTTGAGAACTGGTATCTCTCCCATTGCTTTTTCCAGTTAAATTACAAAGTCTGAAGAAGTCTGGTCTTTCCCAGAAAGAGCTGACGTGGCCATTACTAGGGAAGGGACACCAGACCAGACACCCTGTGATCTGAGCTGGCAGTCCATTTGTTCCTAAACTGAAATGTGGCCATTCAGTGATTTGTGTCAGCTCAGCAAATACTTCTGTTTGCTCCAGCTCTTTTATTGATCAGTCCAAGTATTTCCAAGCATAAGGTTGGATTTAGTGTCCAGTAATATTCCAGGTTATCTCTTCACTGGTTTTGGAATATACAAGTTAAACTGGCTTTTATGAGTACATGCCAATTCCAGTGCAAAATTAGTTTTGGAACACAGTATTTTAAATTCATTTTTGAATGAATTTTTGGTGTATGAATTTATTTTTGCGACAATACTGATTTGCATAATATCACCTATTTCTGCACTTCTGTCATCTTTACTCTCTGTCTGCTATTTATACATCCAGTTCTGGGATCCCCAGTACAAGAAAGACATGGACCTGTTGGAGCAAGTCCAGAGGAGGGCCACAAAATAGTCAGAGGGATGAAACACCTCTGCTATGGAGGCAGGCTGAGAGAGTTTAGGTTCTTCAGTCCAGAGAAGAGAAGACTCCTGGGACACTTGATTGCAGCCTTTGAATATATAAAGGGAGCTTGTACGAAAGATGGAGAAAGACTTTTTAATCAAGACTTGTAGTGATGGGACAAGGGGCAAAATTTCTAAACTGACAGAAGGCAGGATTAGATTGGCAATAAGGATGAAGTTTTTTATGATGTGGATGGTGAGGCACTGGAACAGGTTGGAAATGTTCAAGTCAGGTTGCACAGGGCTCTGAGTTGAAGGGGAAGTGACGTTGAGTGTGGAAGAGATGGTCTTTAAAAGTCCCTTCCAACACAAACCATTCTATGCTTCTGTGATTCCATGCCACATTGCTCATGCCCACTCTAAACTGCAAAGCAAAACAGCCACTTCTTATCGCAGTGTTTCCCCACTCCTGTCTATCAGCTCTCTCTGCTGCTTCCAAACGCTATTTAAGCAGCTCAGTGTTGGCAATGCCCACCTTGGCCTTCCTTTCTAACCAACTTCTTATTTATGTGCTCAAATCCTTTAGATAGCAAAAGCTAAAGTAAGCCAGGAGTAGGTTGGGAGAGTATATCTGCAAGTGATACTACTGCTACTGGAGGCTCTGCTGTTTCCACTTAACACTGATTTAAAATCCTTAGAGAGGGGTAGGCACATGCCATAGCTTCTAGTCAAAGCAAAACGGTGTGTAGTGAGTGCTTGTGCAAATTGCCTCACAACAACTGGGATCTAAAGCCTTGCATTAGGCTGACTGACGTGCAGAGAAATCTGTATTCCATTTACACTTCCAACTATCTAAAGATTTTGGATGTCTCTTTCTACCCTGCCCACCTGCCCAAACAACGATGGTGTGCTGTTTTTCCAAGAAGCGCACGCACTTTACTTACACTTTGCATTTTGGAAATTGTGGGAAATAAAGATTATTTAAATTGTATTTATTATTTAAAGAATTAATAATGAAAGTAGAGTTCGTATATATCTGAGAAAAGGGGCAGTGTGGGTATTTTAGGATGTGGATCCCAAGTCAGATGGTGGCACATCCTGCCAAGAAATCATGGTTAGCATTTCCTGCTAGCTTATACCAGGCAGCTGTATGTGCTGACTTCTAATATGTCAGTTTTTCTGAAATACCCAATTTCTGGTTCACTGTACACCAAATTACAGTTCTTAATCAGGTACCTACTGTGTGGCTGTGGGTCCCACTCAGTCCTCTCTTTTTCTCTTGGACCAAACTTGCACTGTAACATGTACTTGTGAACAGCAATGGAATTACACATTGTCAGTGTGTAATTCTACATTAGAAACATGAGAAGGACATGCCTCAGTGTTGGAATTTCTCTAAATCAAAATTAAATGTATTTGTCTCACTCTGCAAATTTTATAGTCTCAATTTGCTTATTGAAAATAAACACAACGTGGTGGTAGTGGTCTACTTAAGTATAATAAACTTGCCATTCTCAGGAGAATGTTTCAATTCCCCTATCTGCACACTTCATAAATGTAGTACTCAAAAGTTTATTCTAAGGTGTGTGGCTTGCCAAAGGTTAATTGCTTATCCTGCTCGTTGAGGCTTACAGATCCTGTGTCTGTCTTGCTCTCTCCTGGGGGGCACTGAGACCTCTACCATTCTCCAGGGCCCACAGTGAGTCAACAGAAGATGAAAATAAGTTGGTTGTTGTCACTGTTGCTCTCCCACTGAAGTCAAGTTGTATTTTTTTTATATATTATTGCCATATGCATACTCTGACCAACAATAGTTTTTTTGAGCTTCTGTAACAAGTGAATGTGAATACCACTTGCCAGCTTTGTCACTCTGTGTGTATATTCCACATTTCTTTTATGTGCAGTAGTTTTGTTGACTGAGCACTGGATATTTTTTTAAAGGCATCATGCCAGATTCATATTGCATCAAACTTAGTCCCATTCTTCTTTTTTCCCTCAGTAGGATCAGAATGATTTGTTATGGGAGAGCTGAATTAAAAAATTGTGCACTTTCTCTAAAGATAACCGTCCACATCTTCTCAGTGTCTGTTGTTTTCTTGTTGCTAAAAACTACCAGAAGTTCTCTACAACCATGAAATCACAGCTGGGTGCAAAGGTGGACTGCCTGTGAATGGGTCATTTCCCGTATCAGCAAAGGCTTCTGGCAGTAATTACTGAATTCCAAGAGAGTAGCTTAGTATTCTTTTCTGCTCAAGTATAAAGCAGTTCCCCAGTTGTTTTTCCTGCAGGGGTATTCTCTTAACCCATCCTTAGCTCGAGTTACGTTAGCAAGTCACTGTAACTGTGCTACCCCTTCACTTTCCCTTCCTCTCTTACCCCCGTTGAAAAGTTAAAAGTGACATGTTACATAACAAAACTGGATTATTTTTTTCCTCTATCTCTCAGTAGTGCTCCTGTTCCGAATTCATACAGTGCTTTGCAGCTTGCAGGCACCGGTGAGATGCAGCTGCTGCCTGCATTTGTTATGTGCTTTAATGAGCTCTGTAACAGTACGTGCCTGAATTTTGAAGCTTCACTAAATTAAGATTAAATACGTTTGCCTCACCCAGCAAATTTCACAGAGGTAATTTACTAAGCTTATTGAAAGTTTAAAATTATTTGAGCTGTAACTGAGCATATCGTCCCCCTTTGGCAGTCTATTGTGCTTTTATGTACTCATTTTTTGTATATGGTTGCTATTTTGTTTGAATTATATAGTTCATTGGCATATAATATATATTTAAATAATTTGTATTTAGTTGTGTTGTCTTTAATTTAAAACTTATTGCAGATGGAGCAACATAACTAAATCAGCTCTTTATCTCTCCTTCCTCATTCTCTTAAATGGGGCATCCAGTACAAGCCTTTTTCAGTGCCAGAGGGACAATGATCAATGTAGTTTAGCCTGATACCAAACACAATTAATATTTTGCAAGTGTTACTCAATGTTCATTTGTGACAGGTTTGTACTGGGAAGATTCAGAGTTAACTGCTAGGCCAGCCAATTGATTTGTGAGTGTGAAATGCCAATATCCGACTGAATACTTTTGTCTGATTCAAGGGAAAAAAAGACATCCAAACAACTCCTTGTTGCTGGTGCCATTTGCCACCGGGGTGTGAGGGCAGTGTGAAGAAGGACACATAACCTGCCACTGCCACTTGGCAGAGGGCTGTGACTGTGTGTCAGATCAAAGCAGCCAGGGTTCAGAAGCAGTTTGGGTCAGAAGACAGGGAGCCTTTGAAGGAAGGGAAGGTTTGGGAAGGGAAGGTTTGGGAAGGGAAGGGAAGGTTTGGGAAGGGAAGGTTTGGGAAGGGAAGGTTTGGGAAGGGAAGGTTTGGGAAGGGAA